>LR736857.1:22472359-22681984 GCA_902654985.2 Oryctes borbonicus | reverse complement strand
GTATCTGTCCATACTTTGTGGTCGACTGTAACTGGTATGCGACAATCAAATGTAGCTACAAACTCGGACGGAAGAACATTTGGTTGAATACCACCTTTTACCTTAGTCAAATTGATGCTTGTTATGTCCGATATTATTAAATGAGGATTTGTGCTAAGCATATTTCTTTCCTCTTCTCGAAAGCTTAGTAGCTTATTAATCACGTACTGGAGCTTCTCAGCGGCAGTGTTATTCACTAAAGTCGAAGCATGACCAGTTACACCAGGACAGTGTACATGGAACGTCCAAATACTTCGTAATCCAAAAAATAATATGAATTCATCTGATGGACTCGCCATGCCTTCATCAAACGAAACTCCAACGTTAAGTTTTTTAAAACAGTCACTTTCTACGAACTTATTCATTCCGTCTTCGCCCCCAGTTTCTTCATCCGGGACAAACGTTACGTGTACGGTCCTTTTCAATTTCACCCCACTTCGTTTTAACCTTTTTATTGCTTCAAGATACTGAATTGAAACGTTTTTCATGTCTTGACTGCCGCGAGCGTATATGTTACCTACCTCATCTACACTGGCTTCGAACGGCTTGTAAGTCCACTCATCTTCGTCTACAGGAACTACGTCCATGTGACTGTTCAACATAATAGTGGGTAATTCGCCCTGACTTCCTAACCAAGTCAGTATCACTACTGGTTTGCCCGCTACTGCATTATAAGTCTGACAAACCAAACCAATATCCTGAGCTTGTTTCTGTAAAAACACATTTGTTGTAATTTACGTTAGGATGCACGGAAGGTATTTTTAGATATTCTCTAAAATTACCGATTGCTTCTTGATCAAGGTCTTCGATTTCATTACTTTGAGAAGACATTTCTAAGGGAGCACAAATAACTCGCCCTCTATGCTACACAATACACATATACTATACACTGATATAGATACTAGACCCAGCGATTTATTGTAAACTTATATGCCTTCATACTGTTGACTAAATGTATAAATAGATAAGAAGCATATTTACAGTAGATATGCCGTGTTTATTACAATGTATTCAAATTTAATCCGATATAACTATGTATTATATTATTAATTTATATTATCATAAAACGAATGTAGAATAATAATGATTGTTGTACGTACTTGCAATTGAGAGCAATTGTAATAATAATTTTCTCATAGCTCTAATTTAATAATATTGTAATTTACCACTAATAGACCCTAGTACGTATAATTTTTCCTTTTTTTACCTTTGCTCTTATTATAGTTCCACTTGCGTGGTAAATATTCAAAACATCGATTAATTCTAAATTCAATCACATTAAACTAAATGTGCCTCTTAACTGTCAACTAAGGTCGCTTTTCTTTCAAAAGAGAAATGAAAACAGCCAGTACAATTAAGAGGGTTCGCAAATCACGGTTCTTGATCACAGGACTGGGAAAACGTTACCTTCTTTAAAGAAGAAATTCTTTTATAATATATAATTTTATATATATAATTCACATAGTATATATCGAAAAACGTTTAGCTGATAAATATTAAACTTCCGAATGTAACTAAACATCTGAATATTGACGTACGTTTCCTTCAACCTTGTTCGCAGTGGTAAAACAAGTAATCATATATCGGAAGTACCATTAGTGTGTTGACGGAGCTTAGCGTGAAAATTACAAAGGTGGAGAAATAAGATTTTCTGTAGATATATGGTATACCTCAGCTCATCTTACATAATTCGAAATTCGAAAACACAGACGAAAGGGTCTGTTGTCATTATAGTACGAAACATAAAACATGTGTATGCCCCACCTTAATAAATCAAAAATACCTGAGTATGACAACGTCCGTTCTCTCTATTCATCAAATTTGTGTTGCTTTTTATAGAAAAAGTGCCTATTTCCCGCGGCGAATTTACGTCCTTGATCTATTTAAGGTTTCCTATTTTAATATTATGCCCGGCTTCGTTTATATGTTGTGCTAGAAAAGTTTCATAAATTTCTTATCGTAGGTTTTCGCTGGGATTAAAGTCGTGGAATTTCTTACGTAACGCTTGTATTGGACTTTCAAGAATGCGATCGACATCTGTGGAAGGGTAACCATTATAATTAGTTATATCTTTATTGTACCTACTTATACTCAAGAACATTTTGCCAATCTATTAATTAGGAAACTAATTGAGTATAATTAAGAACACAAAAGAATTCGTAAAAAAATTTAGCTATAATCAATTTACTCTTCTATAGAAATTCCACGACCTTACTTCTGGTGAAAACCCGCGATAAGAAATTTGTGAAACTTTCCTTCCGCACCATATCGAAAGGTATTAGTAGTTTTTAAGGGTCAAAATATGAACGTACGTTTCAGTTCGCGAAACGCACTCAGAAACCTTCTTGGTAATCCAAAATATAAACAGGACATGAAGTAAAGGTCGGGAATTTATAAAATTGCATGTACTGACTGTGATAAAGCCTATATTTGCCAAACAAGAAGGATCAAAAACCACCAGATTAAATAAGCATATTCGGTACTACAAGCATACAATCATTAAGTGTATTTTTGTGTGTATCATTTGGTCTTGGCGTTTGCAACAGAAATCCACTCTTAGCATCAGTAATGTCAGCGGAATACTCCTTCTGATGTTTTCCTATAGCATATAATAAAAAAAAAAACATTGTTTACACAACATTACCTACAGTAGCAAAAAAACATGCCGCAGCGAATAAGAAACGCAATTAAACGAGGAAAACACAGAGCAGAATAGGCAACTTCAACTACCTTCAGAATTACGATTATTTTATTAGGAAAATAATCTATAAGTGTAAATTACTAATGACTACTAGAATTTAACTTAGTTTGCCATTACAGAGTCAAGTAATTCATTGGAACAGTCATCGTGTATAGTGACATTTAATAATAAATATGAAAACATTTAAGACCAAGATATAATACTAAAACTTTGCTTCTATACAACTTTATTCCTTATGTTTTCGTTTAAAGATATCAAGTCACACTAATACTAAACACATTGCCGACTGATACTACACACATTGCCGACCAGCGACTTTTACGAAAGAACACCTTTATTATCAAGATCGAATGTAGTTTACAACATCCCTTTTTCTCACTATGAGGCAGTGTACATTGGTCAAACTTCGTAGTATCTTTAGTTGCGCTTGCGTCAACATTCTAATAATGTATCAAATGCGACCAGTAACCCAACAGGGACTTTTCTTATAGAACACTGTTCCACAAAAGATCATGCATTTAACTTTAAAAGCACGTCCATCTTAATTGAGGCAGATTTTCATTATAAGGCCTCTTTCTGGATATCTACTATATTCTATTGATTTCCGCAGTGATATGAATGGATTGAGTAATATTTATTCGTTTCCCTATTGTGAAGGCGCGCTTCCCGCATTTTCCGAGCTGGTTAATTTTATCTAGCGTTTCAGTTGAATTCATAAACAAAAAAAATAATTGTAAACGTAAAATAATTTAATTCGTATTGAAATTGCTACTGCTTTTCTTAGCATTGTAACATGTTATATTATTTTCAAAATTAAAAAAGAGAATAAGGAGTTATGATCAATGTGTGTAATGGTTTCACAACATATGGTATTTTTCCAACGATAGCTCCATGACTCTTATTGTAAGTTGCTGGTATCGAAATGTTACCAATACTTGTTATTCTTGTGAATTACGGATGTTACTCTAATGAAACATTAATTAAATTCCGAAAGCTTAACAACTGAATCTCTTATTTATCCTCATGTTTCGTCTGACTATTATACCCAATAATATTTACTCCTTCAATTGATCCTAACGTTGCGCAGCCGTACTCCTACTCAACATTCTTCACTTCAATATATAAAAAGTCACATCTAAAGGTACTTTTACACGTATGCAATAGACCAACACTTCGTGGCTACAGCGTTTGGTATGCGAATCCGCAGACGCACAGACACCGATGTTTCAAGCTTCCTGGTTCTCGGCAGTGTGCGGTACTGCAGGTCAGCCTACCAAACCCTGCCCGGATAAACCTACCTTGCTCCCGTTATCCCAACAGACGTTCCCGGACATCTAATACCACGACCTACCACGACAAAAAAATGCCAATTTGGTCTAATAGTCTCGGTTTAGTACAACCACCACAATAAGGCATAGTGTGTAAATGGTTACTGCTATACGACTGACAACCCAGCAAGCAATTGCCTCCATAGAAAATGTAAACAGTTTGGTAGGCTGACCTGTCGTTTATGTGGTTCTATACCCTTCTTCTAAATCATTAGAACAATCGGATAAAATATCTCCATGTAATCCCTCGCAACTTCTTCCTTATCATACGATATTTTGTAAAAATAAACCAAACCATTCAGAAAAATAACTTTTTTATGATAATATAAGTGCAGGACGAACATAATTTTACGTTAAAATGGCTGTAGTACGATTGGTTAAGGCAATTTTACATCAACGCAATAATACAATGTATTATAACATTAGTACAATATATAAAATTGAAATTCCAGAATATATTTGATTCATCCTTGTTTATTCAGTTCAATTTTCAATTAGTTGTACATTCGTGGATCATTAACCTACCGCAAAAACGAGGTTATAAATGAATTTAGCTTCTTTTCGTAAAATTAATAATAAAATTCATTACTTTGGATAATAGTTTACTTTATAAACGGCTAAAGACATACATATATCTGTTTTGGACATTTTTATCACATTAGGCGTACGTTTTTATTTCTTTGATTTAGAACGCCGTTTAGAATATAACACATAAAACCTTCACGTAACCAAATACACTCGAGGTAACATTATAACCACTTAAAATTATCAGTAAAAACTATTACAATCAATAGTTTTTTTACAAAACCGACCTGAAAAAAAATTTCTAGCGCGCAAATTCTGAAAATTATGAAAATTTGCGAGCCCCAAAGCATATCCAGAATCGTATCTTTATTTTATTATACATATTTTAGCTTAAAAATAGTTGGCCACTACATAATTTCGCAACTAAGAGCGGTTCAAATTCATTACTGGATTAGTTTATTATAATTTATTAATCAGAAATGAAATTATAGTAGAAAACCCCATTGAGTTTGGAAAGTTTAGACCAGATCAATATGTACTATTTGATGATATTAAATTACTACGCATATATCGATATTTTCTAATTATATAGTTCCTTCCGTTTTTAACTATCATTATTTTCTAATATACGCTATTGTTACAGAATAAAAACTGATCTAAAGTCGCGAGTTCAATCTGCCTTGAAAGCTCAGGATTTCCAAGTGTGTGTAACAATTATAGAAGCCAGACAACTAGCCGGCCTTAACATGGATCCAGTTGTCTGCATACAAGTTGGGGACCAGAAGAAGTACACTAGCGTGAAAGAAAGCACAAACTGCCCTTATTACAACGAGGTAAGTCATTTTTTTTAATGGATTGGATTTGGTTTTTGAGGCATTGCTCATTAGACCGTCGAACAAAAGAAAAAATAAATAAATCCTAAATCAGCTTCGAAGTTATGCATACTTAATAGTTCCAAGTTAGCATTTTTTCACATACTATTATTATTTTTAATTGCTTTGATGTAGAAGCTACTTGGCCACCATTCCATGCCCTCGATGCCTCCGCTAAACGATGAACATTCCGGTAATTTCTACCCATTTCCATAAGATTAGTTCCCAGTTCGTTACACGCCACTATCACATTATTGGCATAACAAGCACTAACCAAGTCAAGCCGGAATATAAAGTGACTATCGGATCTTTTGAATGTTCTCAAAGACCTCTCAGGCCAGACGCATTATTTTTTTTTAAGTGTGTGCACTAGCAGAATTTTCAGTCGATTATTAACCGACTTTAGAGAATATTTATTTTGTAATTACTAAATATAAAAAAATAATCCATTGTAAAAGATGTCATGATTATTAATCGTAATAGAAAGGTGAGATTTAATAAAAATATTGACGCAATTTTCTTTGTAACACTATTTGTTTCTATATGCATTTCTTTCATTTGTTTGAACCCTTTATGCGAAGATAATGTATATATGTACATGTATGTTGTGTTAAAATTTCGTAACATCGAGGTAAACTGTCATCTCACAGCGAGTCCAGTATGTCCACAAGCTCAAAGTTAAGATCTCTGTGGCGGCTGTAAGCTTTTCGGAAGATGCAGCTCTCCTTATCTCCTATTATTAACAGAGCACGGGAGTTAGGAAAATGTTATAAGTCCAGCCAACGATGGTAGTGGTTTTCCTCACCTCTTAAAACATAAAATGTTATGCAAAATTACCCTACAACAATCTTCAGTATAATTTTAGGCGTATCTTAATGTAGCTTCATCGTTCGTTAGAAATTCTTCTTATTTGTCAGTAAAATTGAAATCTAAACAGTTGTTTGTGGTGTAAAACGTCATTGAATAGCCTAGAATCAGTGCCTCTGTTATATCCCCGCATCGCTTGCATTATGCTACTTCTACAAACTAGAATTTCCGTTGGTGTTTTGTCATCAACATATTTTTGGAAAAGTAAAATTATGAAAATTTGCTGTGGCCAAAAACAATGACTATCGTGATTAAATAAAAGAGTGAGGTGACCTTGATTGGATTTCTAAATGCATCCACGCAACAGATGTTTCCAACACGTATATCCAATTTCAAGGTGTTTATTGTTAAAATTCTACTTGTATTTCGAAGTTTGAGTCACATGTGGTGGTTAGAAAAAGTTGCGTTCCAGAAAGAACCGTATAAACATGGTGTTTATGTGTTGGAATATCGCTAAATGAGTTTAGTTCTCGTTTCAGATTTGTAATACCCATTTAAAATCCATTTCCAACTTAAATTTCTGAAAAGGTGTTGTTGGGTCACTTTCGATTCCCACCAATCCTAAATTTAATTATTTAATTTGGAAAAATCATCTATTTCTAAGTTTTCCCCTCGCACATAACATTACAATATACACTACATACGTAGGCGCGTATTCTCACCATTTATCTAAATTTATTCAGAATATAGAAAGTCTGTCGTAAATCCCACAGGAAGCGATTTCCCAAAAACAATGACGAATTCAATTTCTCTCGCCTTTTCTGTATATTAGAGCAAATATATTTTGACAAAAGGGGCTTTCTATCTATTTACACGCTCACTTATGCTAAATAGATTTATTCCATAATTTTTAATTCATGGTATGAATATGTTCTAGAGACTATAAATGTATTTGTAGTAAAATAAGTTATCAATAGACACTGTATAATTATTAGTAATGAAAATTGTTTTTCCTTTGATAACTTATTTACGTATTTCTTTTTCAGTACTTTGTGTTCGACTTCCATATGCCTCCCATAATGCTCTTCGATAAAATCATTACATTATCGGTAAGTTATTTTAGTAGTACTATGTGTTCGTTTAAGATTGTAACAGGTATAAAACATTTTTTTTATATCAGGTATTGTAATACTACTTCCATTATTATTATTTATTTAATACCAACAAATATATAGTTCTCGTACCATCCATCAAGTAAATACTCCATAAATCATGTATGCATGTACGTAATACATTTTGCAAAGCATATTAGACATAAGTACGTACAAATAATTAAAAAAACAACATCAAAACAACATGCTTTGTCTATTTTGTGGAACTTATTGAACTAAATTAATTCTTACATATGTTTAATGTAAGTACCTACATACATTAGGTACTGCTCCTCTCTGTTGATAACAACCGCTTGTTCTTCTACTCTTATATACGGAAATGAACATGAATTCCAATACAGTTAAATTTTATTTTGACTACTATTTTTGTTACTATTACAAATACGAAAAAAATTACTAAATAAAATTAGGAGATATTCTGAATTTGAAATCAAGGAGGCTCTGGAAATGATGCATCAAAATAAAAGTGTCGATCTGTAAATTAACGTGGATTAGACTACAACCGAAAGGTAATATTCGTAATATTTACGTAAAAATTAATAAAAGCAAGTATGCAAGAAGAGAATATATGGAATTTAAAAGCTCCTTCTGCAGATACGTTTGTAAATGTTTATCGGATTTATTTGGGAGATAAAAATTAATGTTTGGAGAAAATCTCGCGTCATACCGCTTCCAAAAATGAACAATCCTGTTGTTTGTACGGATTTACGTCCCATCAGGATTTTGTGTATTACGCCCGAGGTTTTTCAAAAGTTGTTAGAAATACAGATAAGTTATTAAACTACAGTAGTGCCTCAGCTTTAACAGATGTATCAAATTATATCTTTGCTGCTACTGATCAGAGAGAGAAGTTGACTTTTGGATTTTCCTCGCGAATTCGACGCTGTAGATCTTCTTACACATTCTTCAGTCAGTCAGCTTCAGCTATGAAGCGTTGCTCCTTATCAAAAATTTTTTACCTTTTCGTAATCATGACGCTTCCTGTAAGGGTTCATCATGAGGCCGCTATTATTCACAAACCTATAAATACTGTAATTATCACTACCCTATCCTTTAACCCTATTTGGTGTCTACTAACATTTTTATTAATTCTGATCCTGCCAATACCGTTAAATTCACTAGCCAACATTTGTTTAAATGACATTGACCGGAAATGTAACTGCGAAAAAATTCAACAGCGGCATTTGATAAGGCAACACAATACAGAGTAGAAGATAACAAACCGTGATTTATAATATCAAACGTTCTGCTGAAGTCTAACAACCAAAATGCCATCGTTCATAACTCTGGTAGATAACATAATTCAAATTGTTGAAAATGAAATTAAGGAAAAGCTTACAAACCAATGAAATTAATTATATAACGCAATGAAACAGTGAAATGAATACTTATATAATAATAAGTTTCAGTTTCTTGTAATCTACATGCAATAAAATTTGTACTGCAACTTAGACATCAGAACAACAGCATTCCTTGGCTAGACGTACAAAGTTTAATTAAACACAAAGAAATTAAAGAGAAAGGTATTACAGCAAGGTGTGTCTAATATATCTAAATGCACTTATCGTTAGTATGTGATGAAGTGCAGACGAGTCTTCTTGTTTCAGTGTACTACAACCATTTAAGTAGTCACTATTTATAAGTTTCATATTTTCACAAATACCTTTAACCTTTTCAATAAAAGCTGAAAATTTTACAACTTTCGTAAATCTTTTCAATGAAATGAAAAGTTTCTGAAATTTTTAAGTCGAAACAAATTAACACGGTACAATCTAATCAATCGTTGGCCTACTCGCATAAAAGATAAAATACCGAAATCTCTACTTATGCTGAAATCCCTCAAGGAATATAAAAATATCATGATAATATACAGCACCCAAGGGATAAAACTTTCCGCGTATCTAACAACGTAATCAAAAAAGGCAAAAAGAACGTACGCTAGAAATGGTGACATATATTTTTCAAGAAGCCCTAGTCTATGCTGATGCACGAATGTTTGCATAGCTTTAAGAACATCTGATAGCAATATAAAATTCTGTTACGCTTCTATGTTCTTCTAGTACCATTTTCGTGAAATAGCGCATCTTTGTCGAATATAGTATTTATCACATAACGTCAACACCACGTCTAAAAATAAATTTCAGTATAATGCACGTAGAATACTTAGAGGTTACGATAATTCCAAAATTACCCTAGAAAGTAAATGATATAATCATGAGTGACATCTATATGCCCAAATCACAATCACCTCATTACTATAAAGGGAGTTTCTACTTAAGATCTTCTGAACTAAACTGAGTGTCGGTTAGATGTGATTCGATTCCTACAAACAATCCCACAATACGAATTTAGAGGTTAAAAACACTTTCGTCGCCTCCTAAAATAAATGCCAAAAATAATAGATTCTGACAAAAAGTAATAGGCAAAGGAATTTGCAGGAAAGTAATAGACGTACTACCAAAGCAATAGACGAAATATTACCAAATTGTATCCTGAAAAGATGAACGGATTGCGAGAGCAGGGATACGCATATCCTCCAAAAAGCAAATTACATTTTGCTGAAAACCCTCCCTAAAACTATTTACGAAAATAATAATAAAAGAAAAAAGGTGTATAGCAATATAGCATATTCTTAAAAACAATATAAATTTAAATAACTTCCCTCTAGTATGTAACCTTTAGTTGCACTATTAATTAATATTTTTAGAGGTGAGTCTACTGTTGGGGAAACTGTTCCCAAATTAAATATTCCTTTTATACATTTCGATTTATAAAAGTCCGCTGCAGCAACAGTGTCACGCCGCCAGTGGCCGCAAGTAACTCGCAGAGATAACCAAGTATCATAGAAGTTGTTCGGAGTCAACTACCGAGGATAAGTAAAAGAAATAAACCCTTCCTATGCAAGGATTTATCGTCGGTATCAAAAAAGTTGAATTACCAACATAAACGTTATATGACTTCACAAATTACGAATATAGTTGTTGACTGATAATTTATTTAGAATACTTTATGCAGGGGCGAGATTCAATTTTTCCAACGGTGGCATAAAATATAAGGGACTGCATAACACAAATTTGTTAAGGAGTTAGAAATATCTCCAAAAATAATTGCACTAATGTGTAACGCACGCCCAATAAAAACATATTCAGAATATGATGCAAAATACAAAAATGATATTGATGATATAAATATAAGATATTCTACAAAAAGGAGGTATCTTAGTTGATCCAAGATGTAGGTAATTGTTTTGTAAATTGTTCTAATTTCATATTTGTTTTGAGAATAAGTGGACTTTGATACCCTGTGCATATGGAATGAAAGAAACATATTTCAAACTTTAATGTAAATACTTTCTAAGAAGGAGATTGTAATATTTGAACTATATATTTATTAAGTGTATATAAAACAGGTGACGTCAAGTGGTTAATCAAATATTATGCAAAATAAGATTTCAAAATACCTACTACTTACATTGTAACGAGTTGGCTCAACTATAAATGAATACAATTTAAACAATTATCGTTTATATTTCAGAAACTAAAGAAAGATATAAAAAAAATAATAGGGAAACTTGAAACTTACTTCTCTCTCCAAGCTGAAGCTACCCATAAAAAAAGCGATTGAAAATCCCTAGTTGTGATACATGGTTGGAAATATACTATCCAACGGTGTTAATTACAAAATAATATCACTTCAACGTTGCTTTTCCAGTATAAACATTCAAGAGTTCTACGATAGAAAAGCAGCAAAGTTTGGAACATGCAAAAATAAAAGATTATTAACCGATGAGGCCGAAATTACAGAGACATGGAAGAAATATTTTGTAGAGCTTCTAGACACCAAAAATGTACAGCAACATGAACGAAAGACAATCGAAGAGAAATCATCAGCAGTGCACAATGCAATTAAAGACATAATAAAATGCCTGTATATACTACTGAACAATTGCGTGGTTGTTTTATTTTGGCTGTTCTTATACCCAATATCCGTTCCTAAGGACGTACATATTGCTTCACATTACCTCTAACTAAACCAGAAATCAGGGCGGGGTAAGGCAGAGCTTATCCGGAAAGAAAACCAGAGTCCTTCAAGTATTAAAAAATGAAAATTAATTAATAAGGGCACCAGGAGCCTTTTTGAGAGAAGTTGCCAAAACAGTATGATCCACCCCTTCTTGAATTGTAGAAACATATAACGCACAAATTAAACTCTTAATAACAATTTTGTTTTAAAGGAAAAGCTCAAATGACAGGACATATTGAATTTACTAGTTTGTAAAATAGTGGTAATAAAAAATTGTCTTGTGATGCGCCCTTGGTTCAAAAACGGAGGCAACAGTCACGACCTTCCTGGTTCTCAAACTACTTCTCTTTTTAAAATACCTAGAAATACAACAAAGCATCCAAAAGCGAAGCGAAAAGACACAAATTCAAGGAGAGTTTACATGTACTTAATAAATACCAAACAAACGAATAAAAAAAAATTAACTCGATAACTCACAAATTCGTAGTTCAATAACTAGTAAACTTCCGTAAATATCAAAATACTTGAATTGATAACCAAGTTTTAATTCAAAATGATTATACAGAATCAAATAATACAATATGGTAGCTTTTAACGCGCTACTTTACAAATTAATATTACAAAATTCACTCTAATAAACGCTATTAGGCCACGCCTTCGGGGAATACCCGGTATCGGAAGGAAAAATAGGGTCGATGGGGGCTTAATTGGGATCGCCACACAAGGCCATCGGCGGTTGAAACCTATATCGGAAAAAGCTAGGTCAGCACGCATTCTTCCCAGGCCCGCGCTCGCGATCATCAAATCGTCAGACGACAGCTATCTTTCCAATCAAAGGCCACCAACCCGAAACAAACTACTGCCACCTTTATCCCGAATGTTTCTTCAACATAAAATCCGAACTATAATAATCAAACGATAAAAGGAGAAATAACATAGTAAGTAATTAGACAGACACTTACAATAAAGGAATATTACAATTTGTATCGGAAAGTAAACAAAGAATTCGAATAACCCAAACTACAGCGACAACTACATATAAGAAACCTTTATCGAGGTTAATCCAACTACGGGGAAGATTATCGGAACTTATCGCAAAGAAAACACGTTATTAACTCCAAAATAACCGAGCAAAATAGGAAGAAGGAATTTAAACAACTATTATCGAAATAACGGATGTCAATTCAGTTGCCCGCAAGATAATCGAACCCAAAGGGAAGATGTTGGCTAATTACGGAGAAGATAAAGGAATTTATAGGAAAGGAAAGATATCGTTAGTCTCAAAACCAAACGATTTAGGAAGAAATATATATATATATATATATATAAACAGAAAAAGCGTAAATCGGCTCCGATCTATTTTGTAAGATTCGAAATAACCTAAACTATGAACAGTAACAACTACGTATACCATTAAATTTTTATTAATAGCATGTTTAAGCCAATCCAAGTACACGGAAGATAACGAAACC
Organism: Oryctes borbonicus; assembly: GCA_902654985.2. Taxonomy (NCBI): domain Eukaryota; kingdom Metazoa; phylum Arthropoda; class Insecta; order Coleoptera; family Scarabaeidae; genus Oryctes; species Oryctes borbonicus. The sequence continues at coordinate 22,669,045 of LR736857.1, read as the reverse complement.
TACCTGAAAGAGAATATGTTATCAACTTCAAAATAATCCAGCAGAATAGGAAGAAATAACTAACTATATACATAACCTAAGTATGGGATGCGAAATAAAGGGAAAAAACTTAACATATGCAAACGACTATTGCAAGATGTGTATGCGGTATTTGTAGTCTGTCCATAATCATAGTCAATTAAAAATATTAAATGTGCAACTAATTACGGAGAAGATAAGGGAATTGATGTAAAAAAAGAGATATCGTTAATCCCAAAACAGAGCGATACAGGAAGAAATACAAACCGGAGCACAAGAGAAATAAATAGGCACGTGTATTCCACGATCTATTTTGTGAGATTTGAAATAACCCAAATACAAAGTCAATCGAATTGTGAGGAAAATAATGGAACCTATGCGAAAGAGAAGATGTTTTTAACTCCAAAGTAGCCGAGCAGAATAGAAAGAAATAATTTACGCAAGAGGACAAGTAATATGCGAAGTAGGTTGCATATTCAGCTATCGTACGTAAGTGTCACAAGTACTCTGATTATAGGAATTAAAATAACAAATTTACATTAAATTAAAGAAAAAAAAAGAAAAAGGAAAAACTTTGAGATTATCCTGATAGCTAAAATTAACGCACGATAAAAAATAAATCTAATCTCGCTTCCTTTCCTAAAGGTAGCACTTTTTAGATTTTGGAATTCTTGAAAATCATTTATAATTAAACACCACGTGGTATACCTTTCAGAGACTAAACACTGATTTAGGTAAGCACCCATTGCCGTGGTAAATTCTCTTGAAATTACATATGTTTGTATTTATATGTATATAAAGAAAGCAATGATATTGCCGTACTTCAACTGTTGTTTTAATTGCAATATAAACTGAAAGGTTATTATCGTGTGCTTAAAAGGTTTAAAGGTTAGACGTTATTGAATTTGGAAATTCATATCGAGTTTTGTAATATGAAATTTATGCTTACATTACGTATTGCCTTTTTATACAAACTTCTATGAAATCTCCCTAAGCTATAACGATCTATTAATAGATTACTTTCTTCTAATTTCTATGTCAGTTGAAGAAAAGTCACCAGTAGTATGAAACCTTTTGTTTAGTAGGCTCTGGTTAACGCATCTGATGCGGACATACAACATTTCTTTCAATCTGGAAGTATGTAATGCATTTACTAGAAATGAAGTGTTGATGTAAAAACATAACTTGAGAGTGTGCGTTCGAGTACCTTAGAATTTTTTATATAATGTCCAACTACATTGCTAGAGTATTACAGTCGGTGTAGGTTCAGTGTGAAACAGCCTGGATACACCAATAATATACAGAGTGTCTCTACATAAGCTACATTCTCACTGCTAGGTACTCTTTTTTTAGAACAAAAGTGTGTTAGAATACACATTTTCCTAAACTTGAAAACTATCAATTTTAGATGCGCAATGAATAAAACGTTTTTTTGTGTTTTTGTAAGGGCAATTTGGCAAGAAAGAAAAAAACAAGTTGTATTTAAAAAAATTATTTCATACGTGGGCATAGAAGCTTTAAATAAATGAACACTGAAATAAGTAAGAATACATTAATTTTACACCTCAAGATATGCGTGCCCATATTTTTTAGTACGGCTGTACAGTCATATGAAGTAATATTGAAATTGGTGGATCAAATACATCTTAATTTTTACTCTACTTAAATTGCAAATCTCATCCATTTCTTTGAAGGATCATGGTTACGTACAGCCACGCTTGCCTTGCCGAAAACATTGATAATTTAATGGTTTTAAGATATAGATCTCATATTGAACTTGAAAATTTTTATTGGTTTCGTAATATGACATGTATGGTTACATTATGTATTGCCATTCTGTACAAACTTCTGTGAAATGTTCATAGACTACAACGATCTATTAATACAATACTTCTTGCTAATTTCTGCGTCAGTACAAAGAAAGTCATCAGTCATCACCTTCCGTTTGATAGGCTCTGTATAACGCAGCTGATGACTCCAGGTATCCTGGGTATTATACTGAGCTGCGAGTAAAATACTAATACAAGTCAAAATGTTACAAATTTGAGTGATAGTAAATTTTCTATTTGTCCAGCTATTTCCTTGAATGTAGAATATCTCAAAATAAGGTCCACTGGAGAGACATATATAGGTAAATAACTAACGATTATTGCAAAGCAAATTAAAATAAAGGTTACTCAATTTATTCAGAGTAAATTTAAATTGTCATCGTTTTAAAATGTAAATTTTATATTTCAATATGAAATTTATGTTTACATCTCGTAATGTTACTTCAAACTTTTACGATATTATTCTTATTTTCTTTGGCTTTGACAGGAAATAGTTTTTAAGATCCAACAGTTAATATGAAAACGTCAACGCTAATATCTGTATTGGCAAGCAAGCAATATAGAGCAAGCAATATAAAGAAGAAGTATATGGTGCCATTTAAAAGACTATGTTTCCGGTGTTTCAATTCGGCAAAAATCGCTGCCCAATACGGAACATCCGATATGCTTTCAGGGTATACCATGTTTAAGTAGTATAAAGTTAGAATTTAACTTAATTGACAAAATTATGAATATCGCGAAATCTGCATTACATTAATTTATCTTCCACGGAGAAGCAAAAGGCGAAATAATATGCAAGACGTTCTATTTAAAATAATAAAGTTGATGCCCGAATCGCTACATGTCGACCACGCTGTACAGAGATACTTATAGATGAATTTCTTTAACTCTTCAAGCACGGAATTTTTACGAAAAAGAGTTCTAAATCCACAGATCTTTTTTATGAATTCGTTTCACCATGCTATGCTGCATTCTTTGAAAAATGCCCGGTATAAATTTTACAAAGATATGGTATTCTTATCTGGGATACAGTATGAAAAATAAATAACATATTTTATGAAATAATCCTCTCCCTTAATTTTTCCCTTACAGTTTAGGATACAGAAAAAATGTAAAACAGTCTAGAATAAATTAGCTAACTGACCAACTACTAGCTGGCGTAAAATTGGTATCTAAGGTGTAAGTCAAATACATCTTTCACGTTTTTTAATTCTACTCTACTTAAATTACCCTAATTTCTTTGAGGGACAGTTTTGGATATCATGTTTAAGTACACCCATGTTTGACTCCCCGAAAATATTGATAATTCAGTCCTAATTGTAATGATTCCTATAATTGTAAAAAGAAATATCTTTATTTCTTAAAACAGTGTTCGCGTAGAGTATCGTGAAGCTACCATAACAATACAAAATTTAGCATTAGAAGGATATACGTCCAAATCGGAATGAAACGGTAATGATTTGAAGCATCGGTAATTCGTACGTCAAAGAAAATCGCATGAAATGAATACTGTATGTATTCGTTCAAAAGTACGCGAATTGCATATTATTTGAAGTAAAATGTACGCGCTGTGCATCTGCTACACTTCCTTTTCAATATAAAATTTTGCTACATTAATACTTTTATTGGTTCATTTCGAAAATCCGGACAATTTGATAATTCGGAAGTAGTCCGGTCCCAATTAGTGCAGATTATTGACCATTCTACTGAATTTCACAATGAAATGTCCTATCAAAATAAAAAAAATCGGGTGTTGTTAGTTTAAAGAACTAATGGAAAAGCTTAAAATTGATGCAAAAAAGTTTAATTAAAAAAAATAAAATTGATCCGTCCTAGCATTTCTTCGGAAAACAAATTGTTTGCAGATTAATGAATTTTGCCTCTCACAATATACATTGGAGATGCCAAATTAAAGATGCTTATTCCAATTTTGTATGAACAAGCGATAAATACAGTTATTTAAAAGCGGTGGGACTTTTAAATAGTTCAATAGTTAAATTTCATATAAATATGCTTGGAGATATTGTGGTTAATAAACGACAAGTTCGCATGAAGGTCCATTATTACAGATTATCTAGGCCTAAGTATTTGGTCCGTTGGTTATTGCTAACCATTTTCTGAGTTTAAATTCAAATATATTTTTTTCTACCGCTTCAAAGCAGCTTGGGAGAAGCCAGTAATCGCTAAGAGAAGAGATGGTGTTACAGGTACACCGCAGCGTACGCCAGAACATTGCAGTCCCGTTCCTGAAGGAGATCGTCCAAATCGATTTCTTGAACATTGAAAAAGAAAATTATACAAAGGACTAGTCCCATATTTGTTAACGCGCACTTACTGTTTATCTTTTATAATGGGCACAGAAAAACGACATCATCATTTCATGTACGACCATTAAGGTCTCGGAAAATGACTTCTCGAACTTGATTACAATATAAGCTTTTTGAATAGAATTCTTCGATCTCTTATATTTAATATTATCCAGTAGACCACTTGCTTTGTATTTACCGAACGAACAACAAACGCAATATATAAACTTTCCAGTTAGTATCAGTAAAAAAATAACATAGAACAAAGGACAAAAGAAAATTAGACAATCAGCACAATTTGCATCACAGCTATAATAAAACTCATTCTGATGACGTTTACGTTTTGAAGATAAATCACCATTGTAAATTCAATGTTGTGTGAAGCTGTATGATGACTAGAGTAGGCAAATTCGGGTGCGCACCATCGGCGCAGCTAACGAACGGACCCTCGCATGTGAAACACTAGTCAGTATGTAGTTCGCTGCTGCTCGGAGCGTACGTAATAGTAGCAGTGAAGTACTCTGTGTTCTATTTTTAATAATGTCAAAGGTACGTAGATTGAGAAAACAGCTATCATTAAAGACAGTGAATAGGTTCATTAAGGATTATCCGAATTTGACTTACGAAAGTGTAAAAATTAACTGTTTAGTGTGCGATATGTATCTAACGTGTTGGTCACAAGTACATGGTAAACGGCATGTGCAAAGTGCAAACCATAATAATATCAAAACCGGTGTCGTTGCAAAATACGAACAACTCTTATTTGATTTATGTACAGTGTAATCCGGCGTTTATTTTGTTAAACAACGATTCATTTATTTCATTTTGGAACAAATACGCCAATATAACATTACCGAGCAGGACCGCGTTACAAAATTATTTACTATCTGTAGGTGTACATTTACACAATAAAATTAAGGCTGAGCTGAAAAATAAAAAAGTGTGCTTGACTGATTCCAAAAGAAGGTCCGTACTTAATGTTATGGTGCGCAAAATGGAACCACATCAATCGTCATCTTCAATTTTATCAGCTTCTAGACGAATAGAAGAATGTACTGCCCAAATAATTTCAAAAGTGGTGTTAAGCACATTGGAAAATTTTGAAATATCCAGAGATCAAGTCTTAATGTTTATGACAGATGGTGCTGCAACCATGCTTTCTGTAGGCCGGTCTCTTAAGGAACAGTGTGGTAACTTTTTACATATTACATATAAAATTCATGCTCTACATATTGTGGCAAAGACAATTCGTAGATGTTATCCACAGGTAGATGCGCTAATTGCGAGTACAAAAGCAGTGTTTCTGAAATCCCCAAAACGTATTCGCGAATTTTACAGACTGTATAATCATGCCCTTGAACCACCATAATCGATCCTTACACGTTAGGGAACATGGTTACAAGCGGAATTTTAGTACCATAAATACTTTGAGAGTATAAAGGAGGTGGTTCTATTATTCAATACGAAAAATGTACAGCTATCAAAACAAGTCAGAAAAAAGATAGTCAGGTTAAAAGTTATTTACAAACTATTCACCGCAATTACATCTAAGTAGTGCTAGCAATAGAAAAATTACAAAATTCTTCACTGTCGTTAGAGGAATCTGCAAATTGTGCAAGACGTTCACGCACAGCTTTGTTCGGTAGAAGACGCAGAAAATGAGTGTGTTCTAATTAAGTTTGAAAATGTTTTAGACAAAGATTCAGATTTTGCCATACTTAGACAAATTTGTGAAGGTTCGTCTACAGATGCGTTAAGTTGTTTCAAAGATTTTTCTAATTATGGAATTATACAAAAACATATTTTCCTCAAGGCGGACGCGTTTTGCAGAAATAACTTTGGAAACGCACCTTATGTTAAAAATATTTAATCTCGCTTCTTCGGTTTTTCAAGTCACGGAAGACACTTAAGACGGTAAGTTTTTTTAATCATCGAATTACACACACTCTCGATTTTATTTTTTATATATATGACTAGAGATGGCAATTTCCCTTGTTCATTCAGTAACATAGAGGTAACTTATCGAAATCGGTTCATAATCTACAAAAATCATCTTAAAAACTTTTTTATATCCGTTACCGGAAGAAGATCCATGTACGACCAGTAGACAATAACACGTGCAGTGGCGAACAAGATACGGTAAAATTAGTCTATAGGATAATCCTAATGAAACTGGAAGTTTGAATAGTGAAATGTGGATTCAAACAAATGGCACGCAGACTCCAAATCCAAGATATGATTTTTTAAGGGCATTTTATTAAAGCATATAAAAACTTTGGAGAAGAGCCCTGCTATGGTCTAAAGAAATGGCACCTAAAGCAGCTGAAACGATAATGAAAGAAAACGACAAAACAATACGTGAGGAAATCGAAGCGTTGCAATTGAACTATTGTTTACGTATCTACGAGCCGCCACTGAAAGGGAGCTAAAACAAGTCAAAGAGCTCATTACAGAAGGAGCACACCATGACAAAGTCAGACGAGGGCATATGCAGGATGGTCCAAATTAACCAATTACTATCTCCGTTATTAAACCTACAAAATCAGTTAAAGTGGCGCTTTTGCGGCTGGTTGATACAGAATAAAAAAATACAGCTGAGTAGGACATTCTTACAAAAAAATCAATTGAAGACCCTGTATGTTTTTCAACACTTTAAAAGATTGTTCAATTTCTAACATAAAAATAATCTTATCTGTTGTTTTCAAATGTGGCATACGTAAGCTACAATAGTATTTAGTTTCTAGTTAGAATAATAAATTAAACTAATACCAAAGATGAAAATAAGAATTTATTTATCTAAAAGGATTAAGGAGAGAAGCAGGCTGCCACCACATAGTATAGGTATTTTATTATTTGAGTTACAGTATAAAAAAAAATCTAGAACGCAGCATTTCATTCGCTTTCGACAAATAATAGTAGCAATTCCAAGATAGATTTATCAAGTTTTGTCTTAATTTTATGGCATTCCAAAGTCTTCTTTTAGCAGCATCAAGAAAGGCCAGGACACAACGTGTACCACACAATTTCGCCGTAGTGCTTAGGGAAAATTTTATTGAGACACCCGGTCGTCACTGACGAAAGAAAATTTAATTCGGCCAAACCTACGCGTAAAAATCATACCTATTAAAAAATCTAAGAAGAAACTCACTCTATATTAGTTGTACCCTGAAGCCATTACCAGCAACAATCTTTCTTTATTTTTATTTTATTATTCTTTTTCTAACTTTCACACATCAGGAAAGACGGGCCCAGAGGTCCATCGGGACTTTACTTACCACTGAACCTCGGTATATAAAGAAACCCAGAAAAGATTAAGGCAAAGAGAATTCATTCGCTTAGCACATTCACATAACCACCTTTCAAAAAAATTATATACCTCTTGACAGAAAAAGAAACTCTATATTACAATAAATTGAAATAAACATTGGACCATACACACTGCTATTTAAACATAAACATAACGAGTAACGATAATTTTTCGCGAAATCGACTCTCTCTTCAAAAGATGTTGCTTTATATATTTTTACAAATGTATGTATTTTTACAAGCGTAAATTATGTCAACTGTATATTAATTTCATCCATTAGGGTCTGGCCAGTTCCGGAAACGTTTTTAATCTATAACCATTCCTTTGTAGACTGTTCCTATTGTGTGCATGTTAGAGGAATATTTAAATTCGTGATATGCACCACTAAATCTAAGACTTCATTATAATTCATACAGTTTTGCATGGCCATTCCTTACGGATTAAAACCGCTTCTTAGGGGCTCTTCAATTTCCTCTTTTTATGGAGAATTACTCCATTTTATCCTCGTTTTGTCTTAGAGGTAAATATTCTTCATCTTGTCATTCTTGATTATTGAACCTATGTTTCCTATTCCCAGTTTCTTTACGTCCTCTCTGACTTGGACTTCCCATCTTGCTTTCGGTGTGCCTCTGGGTCTATCCTCCGTTGGTTTCCAGTCCCTTATTCTTTTGACTACCGATTCATCTCCTTTCGTTTCTATATGCCCTAACCATCTAAGCCTCTGTGTTTTAATGCTCTGTACTATATCTTCTTCTATGGTTCCGTAGCATACCATATTCTTCGTCGTTGACCGTGTGACCTAAAATTCTTCTCAGTAGCTTCCATTCGAAGATTTCCCATTTATTAGTACTCTCAAGTACTTGAAGCTTTCCACTTTTCCAAATGTGTATCTCCCTATTTTTAATTTGCTTTCTGTTTGTTCTTTTGCTGTTTTCATCTCTTAATTTTTTTGAGTGTAGGCTTTCACGACCGCAATCCATTGTAGAAATGTCTTTCGGGTGATGTCGTGTAGTTAATATTTAACTTAAATATTAACTACACGACATCACCCGAAAGACATTTCTACACTTAATGTTTTTGTCTGCTCCGTTTTCTAACCTTACTAAATACGTATTTCATTCTATCTTAGTGAACTCTTCGACCTTTACATCGATTTGGAAATGTTTATGTCTATGCTTAGGCCGCTCATTACAACATTATTTCTCTTCTGTTCCTTTTCAATGTACTCCATTGGCTTCCTTACACTTTTTAATTAATTTTGTATTTCTATATTTCTTTTTGTTATTAATTGGTTTTCGTTTTTCACCTTTACTTTTATAATTTCTTCTTTAAACAGGTTTCGTTCTAATCTTATTTGTTGTACATCCTCTTTTATCACTTTTTGATCTTGTATGTTTTTCATCGTTTTTATAATTACGTCCAACTTTTTATCTTCTCCTCTTTGTTGTTTCGTCGATGTTCTTAGAGTTTTTTCTTGCTTCTTTCAAACATGCATTCTGTTTCCCGTGTTTTCCTTTTCCTAACATCCTATCATCGTTTGAATAATCATCGCTATCCATTTCTTTAGGATTTCTTTATTTTGGTTGGTTTTATTTTTTTTTTATTACGACTTTGTGTTTTCCTTGTTCGTTAATGTAAGTGGACTTCCATTCACCGATCTATTGGTGTCTTGTATACTACATTTTTTTTGCAATTTTTTGCTGCAAATGCGGTACGAAACCTACTTCGGTCAGCCCGTCAAAGGTCGATTCCTCCTAACTTGTCTTGGTTTATTTCCTTTTTTTTTACTAATTCTAATCCTACCTTGACAATATATGCTGCCTTTGTTCAGGTTTCCTTCTTTAAATTATCATATAAGTTTTCCTTATTCGTGTTACCTCTCGCAATTTCACCAGGATCGGGGGTCATCGGATATTCCGATTTAAATAATGCAAACATCTCAAAAACAGTCATGACTTGATTCTCCTTTTGTATGAACAATTTTAGCTCCTGAGTTACCTTTCATAACTATAACATATTTCCGATTAGGTGACTGCCAACTAACATCATCTTTTTTTAATTACATGTATACTAACCAAGAAATAATGCTAATATGGTATTGATAGAATCGCTCTCAGCAAAGCAATGTAAGGAGAGAGAAACGTATCTCTGCCTAATGATATCAAGTCGAGGCCGATAATAATGAATCTGAAAGTATACTTGGTTGTGACTTCCGGTAGACTAAAGGCGCAAAAATCTACCAAAATTACTATTTAATTATTGTCCCACCAGATTGTGAAACTATCCCAGCCTAACTGTATTTCTAACCGAAAGAAGGAGTTTACACAGTTTCTTTAATTATTGAAAATGACGGACGAAAATTATAGAATCTAATTTATATTAGTATATTATTTGTAGCAAGATCCACAAAATAAATAAATGCAGAAAAACTTAAGAAAGAATAGATTACATATGGTAATATATAAATATCAATGTACTACATAACTAAGATGCCGAAGACATGTACAATAAAATAGTGCGCAATGAAACATCATCTCGCACACTACAACTAACTCTCCCGCACTTACTGCATCAATAGTAATTGGATACTACTCAAATTCAATTTGCTTCTAAGCAACGATGTCAACAGGTTCACGCCGTTGAACCGGAAATTCACGCTACATGCGTACATGATTTTTCCAGTAACATGAGTGTAATATTGTATATGTATATATATATATATATATATATATACATATATATATATAATATTACACTCATATATTATATATATATATATATATATATAATATTACACTCATATATATATATATATACTCATTTACATAGTACAATGATGTTGCGAAATATCTAAATGTAGCATCTCATCTTCTGAATTAAATATAAAAGAAATGTGTGAAATAGTATATCCTGAAATACCAATTTAATTGGGTTCACGCTGAAAACTACAAAAAATGTTAATAGTAATTCTTATTATAACTTTTTACAAGCATCAGTTATCAATAAAGTCATTACAAACAATGTATTACAGAATATGTTTTAGGTATTACATTCTAGGAAGCTTCTACGATCCGGAACAATTGTTGGAACATTCAAGATCGACGTGAAGACAGTCTATGATACGCCTGGTACATACCCAAATAGCTTATATAAATACATATGTTTCAGTTGAATTTGTATATGGTGGTGACTTACTCGTTAGTTTTCAACACGCAGGTGTCCAAGTCTTCTGGATTCGTAGAATTGTGCGAAAGTTGCGGGAAAATTTTCTTGGCTGAATTCCAGTCCTCGAATTACCTTTTAGTTTTAAAAATCTACTGTGACCAACTCACTTGCCGTATTTTGATGAGACGCTCAATAAATATTGAAACTAATTTTGGTAGGCAACGTTCCACTGATAGTGCCCTTTACGCGGCTATATATAAAACTAGGAGGACAACTTTTTTTTCAATCCGTGTTGCAAATACATTTCGGTCTATATTTGTACAAGATTAAATCGCACACTTGGCTCTATTTAGACGCGGTATTAAAACCGCTTCGAAGTATACAGGATGTTCAGAATTGAATACCAAACATAATAATTGAAAATAAATAAGACATTTACAGTTACACACGACTCCTGCATTTGGACATTGCGTCGAAGTGGTTTCTGGTATTAGTATTGTTTGCTTACCATGATAGCAGTAAACAAAATATGCCGACATTGCTACTATCGATTCGAAATTAGCAACATCACTTACATAAAAAATATTATACATGATGCATGTATGAAGTCAGAGATACAGCAAGCCTCCTCAAATACAAAATGTCTTTAGAAAAATGCAAAACAACTTTTACAAACAATTGTCCAAGTGTATCAAGATAAAAGAAAGAAATTTCAAGCAATCGCTGTAGCTAGGTAAAACAGCTACTACTAATTATTGCAATAATATCCATAAAGATTAGGTTTTAGTCGCAGTACGCTTCAATTGTCTGTTTTTGGGCTTTTGTTTTTGAGTAATTTTAACTTTAATTTGACAAATGGCCTCGGCTGTGGACTTGAACTTGTACATCCAGTTAACTAAAGTACATCGTTCCCTCCACTGTTGACTCTCCACCGATGACTTTTGTATCTAACAATAAATTGATGTATATCATTTTTTAATTTTTATGTGAATAATAAAGTACATAAAGTATTCGATAAATGGTTGATATTTCTGACAAAATTAGGACAGAAAAAGAAAGCGAAACAGAAATGCAAAGATAAATACCCAATTAGATAGAAACGTTGTACAGAAACGCATAATTACAGTAAAGGGCAAGCTTTCCTTCGTGGTTTAATCAGTCCTTCTTTGATTGTGGGTCCTGTAGGAATCCAAGTGATAGCAGACAACCGTACACCTGATTCGCCGGAGGTATGTAAAGCTACTTTCTGCAAAACGTTTGGAATAACACAAAAAAGACGTATTCTTGGTAAAAGAATTTTGCCAGACAATGTTTTTGTTAATGTCAAATGAAGTGATAAAGACGATACTAGGAATTAAACATGGAAACTTAAAAATCGTTGAATTTATTTCATCGGTACCCGGCAGGGAAAGTCACTGTGATCACCATGTCTAATTAAAGCCAAGTATGTAATTTAATTTCGTAAAAATTTACACTGAAATATATTTGCATTTCGGATGCTTTGAAGGATATATATCTACACTTAGGCGATTAAGGCAAAAAAAAATCCATATTACACGGAATGAAGAAACCAATATTCTATTTAAAGTTTGGTTGATTGGTGTCTGGCTCGTTACCTGTCAATCACTCTGTATGCATAGGAACATATTTCTGAAAGATACTGTTACGTTATCAGAAAATGTAAACTTCGTACCATTTAAACAATAAGCCCAATTTTACAATTCCAGAAGATTGGGTACAATAGGCAAATTTATTAAATTGCAAGTATTTACAGCAACGATTAAGTCATACGTCGTATTTCACATTTATTTTTGCTAATTTTTCTAGTTTAAGCATCAACACAGCCACTGATCTGCACTGGACTCTTTCATTTTTTCTGCATCGTGAACGGAACGCTGTTGATTTTCTCGAATACGTCTCTCTGCTATTTTCTTTTTCTTTGGCTGGCAGGTGTTGCAGTCTCGGAACTTTCTCAGGGGTAACAAATTATTGGGAAGCTTTAAATTAGATGTCGCTACTGTCTGGTCGCAACCAGGTAATCTAACTGTATCTATGAGACATGTTTGGGCAAAATGTTTAGTGGAATAGTTTAGAATGGCAACGGGCGCTGTAAAATGCTCATAATGCATATACACACACACACCAAAAGAGTATTGTATGCAATAATTCTGCATGTTGTGCCATCTTTGCCGATATTTTTTTCACGTTATACACACAAAAACTTGGTGATGAAGCGTCCCAAAAAAACTTGACAACAACCAAATACCTACTACCACTAGGCTAAACACTAATTGATCAAAATTTATTACACTCCACAAAGACATTAAACTCGTTTTCTTTAAAATTAGGTTGGCAATATATGTGACACAGTTTTATTATTTGCCACTGCTTACACCATACACAAAAAAAAATGTTGGAAAAATTCGAATGACAACACAAGGACAAAGGCAATATATTTGAAAAATTACTACAGCAGGATACATTAAACAAATTATGTGATTTTTCACTCCATTGCATTTGATTGCACTACATGCTTTATATTCGTATTTTAAATATGTTCTTTGCTATTTCAAATTTAACATACAACAGTTCAATAACACGCGCAATACCGTGTATGTTACTACAACAAGCACTATATTGAGCTAAATTAATACAATACGGTTTTCTACAATACTCTTGCAATATTTTATTACAAGTAGTATATTGAAAATAAGGAGTAGATTCATCTCATCGTGTTCAAGCAATTTCATGGACAGATAATTATTAAAAAATCACTATTTGAGATACATTTTACTTAAATAATTAATAACAGTGTGAATAGGAAATTCAGAATAAAATAATCGGAACATAGAAAACTATAAAATATTTACAAAACGTAATACCAGCTTTTGACACGAAAATTATTGTAAAAAGCAACCTGAATTGCATTGTTTTCTTTCACGTCGACCAAACTATCGTGTATTTAACTTCTTCTCTTCAGTACTATCCCGTAATTCATTTACATCACCTATTTATCTTAGTTAAGAAGTGGTGTCACGGTGTGGCATAGACCGACATTCGGAAAATGCAAATAAAAATGTTCGCTTATAATTCCTATAATGAAAAAATAATCTTGTTTTACACTGTTTATATTACAGTACTGAATTCGTATTTCGTTAAAATAATTAAAAACATTAATAACAAATTAAAATATATCTTATAGATTTCATGAAATAGAGGATACTAACGAATCAGACGCTCAAATGTTTCATCACTTACATACACCGTGAAAAATGAATTTGTTGCATCAACACTTTTCGCGTAGTCGACCTTTTAAACTTGTTTATCTAACTCAAATAATTTAGTCGGGAAAAATTAATTCAAGCAATATTTGTTTTGATATGGTAAATATTTGAAACTATTGATACTGTTTAATTCAATGTTGAATCTCCAATAGGTTTCGTGCAGTTTCCTTCGATTTACAATCGTATTTTTTCGGCTAACGTCTTCCCGCTTTGTTTTCTAGTGTTCTCATCCCCTTCAATTACCAAACCCCATACGTATCTGATGTATTCTACGTTAATTTCAGGTTAATGCCATATTTACTTTTGAATCTTCTATTAATTAGTAATTTACATGTGACTTTAGTTTCGCCACGAATTAACTTTATAAGGCTTCTAATAAAGTAGAAAGGAAATAATCTCAACAGAAAAGAAAAACAATGCGCGAAGACAATGGAGAAAACAATGTTGAAGTCAATAATAATAATGAGAATAAATCAGGAGAATTTCTATAAATACGGCGGTACCAAAAGCCTTAATTATATCTCCTTCCATAAATTTGGCCTTGACATCAATTATGTAATCCGTAGAGCTACCACATATGTAGAAATTGTGACGTCAATTTCTACAATGAACTAAATACAAAAATCTATACAGACGCCTGTCTTTCGCTTGGCATTGTTCCCATATCTTCTAAAGCTATTATTTGTATACTGTTTGTTAACATTTTATTGATGGAATAATAATTTCAATGAAGATAGATAAGGAAACTCGCAGAAATAAGATTTTACAAAAGTGAAAGGTGACGTTTCAAGTTGATCGGAATTATAACATTTCCGTTAGGAAGCTTTGAAGGTCACATATTAACCATAACGTTACTGTCAAATAAATCTACTGTATACTTCCGATCTGTTCCTCACTCAAGTTTTTTGTCTCGTAACATGATTGTAATCTTTTTAGCAGAAAGATATAATTCCTTCCTTGAACAACTTAGGCAAAAATTTCTAATAACAAATATTCGGAGACAAGTACGGAATAAAATTGTAAAAAAAAATTACGCAATTTAGCTAAACAAATGTGTATTAAAAATACTTGTTGAATGAGTTTTTTAGCCTAACACACTATACAAAATATTATGCCCGAAATCTTAGTGAACACCCAACAAAATACAAAGAATCGCATTATACGAAGAAGTTTCCAAAGTTCTGGGAATTTAGCTATATTTTTTTTATGTTGTCAATTTTCATCAATATTACAATGTAGTTTCTCTACATAATCTCCGTTTAACTAAATACATTTATCCCTACGATAAACTATTTTTTTTAAAAAAGGACACTTGAAAACACGTGATATTTATTTCTGCTTTTTACAAGTCTGGTCTCGTACTACGTGACCCGTTACATAGCGGAATTACATCTGTCCCTTTATTATTGCTAGAGCCACTAAAAAATACAAGAAAAAAGACGCTAAACAGTAGTACCAACTGTGGTGGTTCTAAGTAGGCGGGATATTCAAATTATAAATATTCTGCATAATGCCTTAACATCCCGGCCGCCTTGAAATATATGCAATATTTTCAAATACTAACATATTGAATATACAGAATGAATCGAAATAATGTTAAAACACAGACACAAAGACAAATCACTAATTATTGTTTGTGACATCTGGTAAAGGACATATCTTGTTGATACTTCTGTCGACGATACCGTCTAGTACCTTCGGACGAACAACTCGGACGATGCCATCACTTCCTGGACGCAATTCTAGAATTCTGCCTAGGCGTTATCTCATCGGAGGTAGATTTTCATCCTTGAGAAGGACAATAGTTCCTACCGCAAGGGAGTTCTTGGAGTCCTTCTTCCACTTAACTCTTGTCTGCAACTCACTCAAGTATTCCTTGTACCATCAGGACCAAAAGTTCTGAATTATTTGCTGCAGCCTTTGGTACCGCTTTAAACAATTTTCTGGCGTCTTCATGTATTTCGGTTCTGGTAAACTGACCAAACTCTTGCCAATAAGAAAGTGTTGAGGGGTAAGAGTGTCAAGGTTATCAGGGTCGGAAGAAAGTGGACAAAGAGGTCTGGAATTTAATATAGACTCGATTTGTGTCAAAACTTGCGACTGTTTTGTCACAAACAAAATTCCTCAAAATTTAAATGAGCATTGCCAACAACTCGTCTTAAGAGATGTTTAACACCCTTTTGCCCGCTTTCCAAATACCGCCAAAACTAGATGAGCGCGCAGGAATAAAATGCCACGTTATTTGGTCTTTCGCCAAAAAATCATAAGTAAGAACCTTTTAATTTCAACATCAGCAGCTACGAAATTCTTTCCATTATCTGAATAGATATTGAGTGGTTTTCCTCGCCTGCTTATAAAACGTTTTAATGTTACTAAAAACATTGACTTGTTAAATCAAATACTACCTCTAGATGCACGGCCTTGGTAGCCAAACAAATAAAAAGACAAATGTACCACTTGATAAGTTTGGCATTTCTCGTACTTCTGTCCTTTAACATGAAGGGACCAGCATAGTCAACTCCTGTATTAAAAAATGGTGTGTATCTATTTACTCGAGGCTCAAGTAAGTTACTTCTAAGATAATCAATACGTTCAGTGACTTACGTACCTTGTCGATCAGCTGGGCCAAAAGAAGCGCACTGTAATGTTCCAATCGCGGCAAGCTGACTTATTTTATAAGTGCAACCTTACTCTTAGCGCATAATAACTGAGAGCGTATTTCGTTGTCTGATAGGGAGCGGATATACACGCAAGCGCCATAAACCCTTTCACTCGCATCTCCAAATCCATGAAATTCCCTACGCACGGAGTTATGAAGGGTAACGTATCTAGGAATCCTTAATCCCTTGATTTCTTGTAAATCTTCGCGAAATTTGCTCCATTGGTTTTGCAGGGTTTCAGGAATTTGATTATCCCGAGCAATCTTAATTTGCCATAATGCCCATATTAGCAATTTGGATATAATGACTGTTGGACCTATTGGCACAGTGGATGAAATATTTGTAATATTTCTGATAATATCAAACACTTCGTTATTCGTTGAGCTGTTGGGTACGAACTGAATTCTACTGAATATTCAATAGTATCACTCGTAGGATTCCGGCCTATACCTAAAGTTTTGTTTGCTTCGTCTTCCCCATGAGCTACTATACTGCTATCAAAGTCTGCGTTTAATTGAAATTCATGATAAGTCGCTGTTATTGACTATCCATTTTCGTAATTGTATCCCTGCTGAAGCATGAATTGTAGAAACGTCTTTCTGAATTTTAGCTAACTTAGATTTCGAATCAGGTTCGTATAAAAAGTCATCGACATAAAAGTTATTCCTAATAGCTTCACTAGCTGCTGGTTTATTCTTAACATTTTATAGTACTAGTTCGTGTAAGCAACGAATCGCTAAATACGGTGCCGAAGCAGTACCGTAAGTAACCGTTTTTAGTTCATAACATTTTAAATAATCGTTCGGAGTTTCGCGCCACAAGATTCTTTGGAAACGGCAGTGATCTGCTCTAACTAAAATCATGCGGTACATTTTAACAATGTCGTAATTTATATATTCTGAATCGCAAAATTATTGGTAATAAACCATTTTGAATTGGGCCGACGTGCTGAACATCGTTTGAGGAAAGCCCGCTATCCGATTTCATTGACAAGTCGAAAACCACGCGCACTTTGGTTGTGGAACTTGGTTCCTTAATGATTGGGTGGTGCGACAGGTAATAATTTAATTCTTCGCTGTTATCATTTTCATCAACTTCTACCATATGACCTAATAATATTCTCTCATAAATTTCACATATTCATTGTATAAAGCTGGACGCTTTGCTAATCGTTCTTCTTGCGAATTAAATCATACCAACGCGAAGTCTCTCGAATGACCTAGCTCATTATATTGTTCTTTATGTGGTATGCTTACTACGAATCTGCCCTCGGTATTTCTAGTAATAGTATCCCGAAAATGTTGTTCACACAACCCTTCTGAATCTGATAGAGCGAGTTTAGAATTAATCTGCTCTATTTCCCAAAACTTTGTAACTCGTTGCTCTAATCTGGTCGTAAAACAGGAACTAGATGATTTAAAATTGTGACAGATTGTATACCACTATATAACCAAACGTCGTATCTTATAATGACAATAGGTTAGATAATCGTCGTTGTCCTGTGCGTAAAGCGCTCCAAAATGTTGAAGAACCTAGCAATAAGTCAATTTGACCGGTTTCATTGAATGTAGGATCTGCTAAATGTATATCGTTTGGCAATTTCAAAATAACTTTACCAAATCTTATTAATGGCAAGTTAGCAGTGATTTATGGTAACACTAAACATAAAAGTGATTGTGTATAAACTTTATCTCGTAAGTGAATTGTAAAAATCATATTGGACATCTGATACAGTCTCGCCTATACCCGAAACCGAAAATTTAACCTTTATAGTATTAATATTTAGTTGTTTGCATAATCTCTCCGAAATTCTCCTCTTGTACCCTCAACAAGAACAACTATAGTCACTAAAAGAGTTTAACTGTAACTAAATTGCATATTTGATCTGCAGTATGATTCTTAAAACTGTTAGAAATAATAGTACTTGATTCCACGTTGTCGGTACTTGTTTCCCCTTGCTTAATATTTGCACGAGAATCAAAATGTGAAAGGGTATTATGGTTTTTTTCTACATTTCCTACAAGTGGATGATTTACACTTAGACCTGGCATGATTTGTTCTTAAACAATTAAAACCCAACTGCAACTTCCGGGCTTCCTCAGATCTAACGGTCGGAGAAAGCAATGAAAATTGCTTTTCCTTGCAATGAAAACAGTTTATTGTATTTACGGTCGCATAAACAGTTGAATGTAGCTTGCTTTTTGATTCAAATTTAGATTTTTCTTGTTTATTTATTGCAAGTGATTTTCTAAGCTCTAGTTTTTCTAACAAATCGTACCGTACTTTTAGCAATGTAAATAGATCCCTAATTGTAGGGCGTTTATCCTCAGCACCATCGCTCACGGATTGTTTGGCGCAATAATGCTTCCATTCATGTTTGGTGGTATTATCTACCTTATCCGCCAATATATTGATTAATAGTGAATAAAAGTGTCCCACTGCTCAACTAGTTCACCCAAGGATTTTAAAGCATCTAAATTGTTATTAACTGAATTATAAAAATTGCACAGATCTTTAGATGATTCCTTCATTAAGCTCGGGTAATTTAAAATAGCTTGCACATGTGTGCTGATTATTAATTGAGTTTTCTCATACCTAGCCTTTAAAGCATTCCACGCAATTGAATAATTAAAACCGCTGATCGGTATTGATTGTACTGTTTCTAAAGTCTCTTTGCTTAGGGATGAAAGTAAATGGTGCATTTTCTGCACATCTGATAAAACCGTGCTACTACCCACCGATGCCTCGAACCTAGAAAGACCCTAAACAGTAGTACCAACTGTGGTGGTTCTAATTAGGCGGGATATTCAAATTTAAAAATATCTTACAAAACGCCTTAACACGCCCAAAAAATTATGTAAGATGTCATGAGCTTTGTTGTGTACCTATTCCTAGGCATACACTAATTTGACGAATAGTCATTCGCCTGTACCCTTTCAGAAAGTCTTCCACGGCAGTAGTATTTCTAATGCACTGAATAGCTAGATAAATATATCAAGACTTGTCTATCACAAATAGCATTGCGTATAAGTTATGCATAATTTAATTAGAGCACAATTCCCAGAACTTTAGAAACATCCCTCGTAGTTTGTACGCAGGAAAATTGTGATAATGAAATAGTTTCATATTTAACTTGGTAAAGACGGACGCATTAGACGTATTGGAAAATGTTTATAATTCTAGAAGAGCTTCTCTGTCAAATTCTAAAAAACTATACAAGCTGTTCTATTAAAAAATTGAAATAACACGAACCCAACATAACAACGACTTCACCTTATATATAAGTAAAATTTGGAAATATGCCGAAATCTCTAAGAAATACTCAATCAAAGAAACTTTGAATCGTTGCCCCGGCAAGTAAGGCGCTGCATTTCGTTATAATATAAAATAGAAGCGGAAAATTCTTATTTCCATTTCAAAAATAGAACTTGCATCGTACGCAGCCAAAATTGTACCATGTATACAGAAAATAATGTTATGTTGGACTTGCCTCTTTTTTTCCATTCATTTCAGGTTTAATAAATGGGGAACATTCTATTTCCATCCATCACTCTACGTCCAGAAACTAATGAACATGGCGTAATGGGCACATAAATACATATCAGCAGAGCACAATTGTAACGTTCTTCTCTTATATAGCAGCCGTTCTAACATTAGCACTAATATTCTAAAACCACCTCTTCTAATTTTCCTGAAGATGTCTAATACGTCTAAGCAATTCTATATCTTCAATTACACACTGGTCATAAATTTAATTGACATACACTGTTACGATTATTGTGCATAACTACTTTATTGGCCGATCAAAGATTAAAACAATGCAGAATTATTGTACTCAACCTAAAAGAATATACTTGTAAAACTTCTTAAATAAATACCCGTTATGCACTTGCAAGATTTCGAATAAGTGTAAATAATGCCCTACTACTAAGAAACAACTACTTAAAATTTAAGGAATACTAAATAACTCTGTATATATTAAAGCTTGCAATTACGCTGAATATGATTTTACAGAAACTTAAGTAATTATGCAACAAAATAAACATGTAACACTAGGTCTATGCTTCCTTTACCTTTGCTGACGCAACCTTGCTTGCAAACCTGCCAAACAGCACCCGCTTTACAAGTAAATGCATTTGATAATAACTCAAGTATAGCCACCAACCTTCGCTCATCCACCTTTTTCTGTGCTTTAACACCAAGAATTAATTCTTTTGCAGAAAAAACAAAAACATTCAGTCTCGACTATCAATGATCATTTAACAAAAAAATAAGAGTTTATAATATTATAATTTTAATAAACAACACATAAGTATCGGCACCCTCCGCACCACACAAGTTTAATTTATTGTATAGTAATATAATAAATAGTCCGGGACGGCCGTTTCGAGGACATGAATGGTCCTCATCATCAACCGGTGACCGAATTCGAATATCATTATTATTCATTATAATTTTAATCTTCTACGTGTACATACCTAAATTACATCAAATTTATATTACGATTAAATATAATTAAAAATTGTTCAAATGTCACTAGCAAACATATACCTAATATAAAATTTTAACGTATTTATCATCTTATACAAGGTTTATGCTTTCCTACAATTAATTAAGTAATACAAACTTAACAACCAAAATGTAAATAAAGACAATGAAATTGCGAACATGAAAATGAAATTGATAAACTTTAAATCAAAATTGTGAATTATGGGAAAGTTAGAATTCTAGATTATTATCGGTCAGGTATTGCTTATTGATTTAAATTTAATAAACGTTAAAAATATGACATACATTTTGTGTATCTATCTTGAAGCTCATAAAATTTGGGAATCTACTTATGTATATCATTTTAAGCAACAGGTTAGCAATGTAATTATTTTCTGTGCGCAAGATTTTCACTGCGTCTAAATCAATTTCGTGGAGGGTGTTATTGAATTGTCTGCATCAATAATGTATCACGGTATTATCTGTTTAAATTACAATCAAGGCTGCAGCTGTTAATGAAAAGTTTCCAGCAAATTGGAGATTTGACCGATGTAAACTTGATTATAGAATTAATTAGAGGAATCTTACACGCTACATCAAATAAACGCCTTCAATCTTATAAACTCATTATTTACAAAATTAACATTATATCTAGCTATTTTTATATAAGATATTTATAGTGGATCCTATTAATGCTCCTACATTTGAAAGTTTACAGAACTATATAGACAGGTTCACCCATCACAAAGATCACACAGAATTTGAAACTTTATTGATTACCTCGCATGTATCAAATTAGCTTTCTAAAATAGTTACAGACCTCCATTTAAAAACTTGAATATACCCAGTCCGTTGCGTAAGATTGAAGCACTCTAAAGTAAATTAAGTCGCTACTTAAGCTGCCCATAAGGCATAGATTTCAAATATCTACCAATGTGTCACTGACCGATCCAATCGAAACTTGGTAGATATGCAGGACCAGACGAATATTGTAAAACACCTCTTTCCCGAAACGCTGCTTTTAGGAGGTGAAATCTACTCCTGAAGCTTCGACGATTTTTAGATATTCACACCATTATTATGTAATAACATTAAACATCGCCAAATATGCCTTATATGTCTATTAAATTAGCGCAGAAACACTATTTACTTCTAGGTGCATAGTTACTTCCCTTTTTGCCCCCTAACTACACAGAAAAAATAAAAGTAACTTGTGTAGCATACAATAAATCCAAACAATTTTAATAAGCTTATACATACATGTATGTACTTAATTCTAGAAACAAAAACAGTGTTAGTGTGCTCTAAAATTAATTGCTTTAACCTTTCTAGCGCCATAATTAGTTTTCGCGAAGCTATGCGCCAAATGTACCTCCAGTCTCCTTGAATAATATAAGCAAATGTATTATAAGTTTTCCTGCACCTGTTATTTTAGGCAGTACTGTGTAACCATGTGTTGTAGATGTTACACATTATACAATACATTCAAGTATTTTGCCTTCGTTATATGGATTAGAGTGCGACCAAAGTGCAGTACCGTGTAAAACCACATATTTCGATATATGGATTTATAGATACTATAAAATCTTTGGCAGCGCTCATATGTGTCTTGGCTATGCAATCGTCCTACTGATTTGGTCATCTTCCTAGACACTATTCGGTCCCTTCGTTTAAACTGCAATATTCACCAAATATAACTATAACTTTAGTATTGGCTTCTAATGTCCAGTGACGAATTTGTATTGTGAACGATTATGTTTCGATCCATGGATGTTAAAATTTTGTGCAACACGTATTCAGTAGTTTCCAGTAACTTTTCCCACTTGTGTTTCTCCTCTTTGCAAATATCTTACATTCTTCTTCACAAATTTAAGTTTGTGTATACTTAAATTTTTCGGCTTTATTATCTTCGTTCATGAAACTTGGTCTACTTAAAAGTTTAAAAAAAAATGTTCAAGTTTACTAGCTGCTATGTACGAGTTATTTTAACTCGTGTTCTCCATTATGTGCCAAATTTGTCATGTTCCTGGGGAAAAAATAAAGCAAATTTTGCGCCCAATGTGAGGCAATTCAAAAATTTCAAAATTCAAAAAGAGATGTGAGGGTGGCGCTGATAACAGATGACCCCATGGACGTTCGTAACATTACAATACATTCGAATCTTCTTGCTACTGTATATTAACTCGATTACCCAAATTAAAACCAATCTCTTATGCTTGTGGTCCATGCCTTTTTGCTAAAAGATATTGCATGTTCTGGCAAGTCGTAAAAATACTGGTGTTTAGTTATCAAATTTATATCCTGAAAACATAGAAATATGTAGTGATAAACGGCGACGTATATGGTACAACTTAATATGTACCTCGTAATTCTCATACAGTTACGTATTTCTAAGATTAATTCTATATCTTTTTCTCTTGCATGAGTTAGTAACTGCTTGCAAGAAATAAACGTCCACATGAAGTGCGTTTACTTAAATGTTCTTGTTATTACCGCCAGACCACCAGTTCTACCATAAATGGGCTTTACTAACGGATCCTGACGACATCGCCGGAGGACCCAAAGGTTACTTAAAGTGTGATATTAGTGTAATTGGAAAAGGAGATAGTATTAAAGTTCCGCCGAAAAGTGAGAAAGATGAAGATGATATTGAAGCGTAAGTAATTCTCATGGATGTTACGTAAGTACTTCTTAATATAGCGTGTAATTAGTTAAGAGGTGTCAAGAACCTCAAAGTATAAAAATGTTTTCAAAATTAGAAATCGTATTGCAAAAAAATATAATCAAATCAAGTATGACCTATAAAAAGATTTAAAATATGTATTTAATATCAGCAATTACATCAGTAATCGCTATTCATTTCTGCCAATTTGTGTACCAGTAAGATTAAATTCGTTTTATTATAAGTGGAAATAACTTATTCTATCAAACGTAAAGTTTTCAAAGTTTGAAGCGAGTTTTAATTAATTAAAAGTTACTGCTTATTTTCGCAATATACTTTCTCCCATAACACGCCTAGAGCTCAACAATTAACAGAAAAGTTTTCTCATAATTATCGATTTGGTGATTAATGTGATTCATCTCTGTAACATAAAACGAAGTATCTTCCAATACTTGACCAATATTTACGAGGACATATAAATATTTTTGTTATTAGTTTACAATGCCCTTTAAAAAATTATATAAAGCACAAATACCAAAAAAATATCTTTTTATAAAATTATTGGTCTTTAAGTTACGACTACTGAAATCTGAATAATCTTAATAATAATAACTGTAATTTTGCTGCTTCCCCAAGTATTTATTTATTGCATATGCTTATAGTCGCTACGATTTGCATATTCAATTAGAAAAAAGCACACCACAACAACACCTACAACTAAGGAACATTGTGCATACGAACAACTGACCCACTGTGGTCATGTGGGATATCCAAAAATTCACTAAATATTTGATGGACGTTCTATGAATATACAGTTCATATAAATGTGGATGGTGGATTCTACATGCCTGTATAAACCATTCGCTTAATTAGAAGATCACATGAATCCATGTCTAATCGAACCTCAGGGCTATTAATTTGCTAACAAACCAATATACAACGTAGGACAAACAATACTCGCTGAGCGAAATACTGTTTCATTGTTAAGCTGGACAATTTAGCCAGTCATAAAATTATACTTCCGATTTAACAAGAGTAAGTAAAATGTTAAAAAGTGTACCTTGATTTCTAAAATATCCATTAATATTCTAACCCAAAGTTATTTAGAAATTAATTTATTATTGTTATTTATGTATGTAAAAAAATTATGGTTACTTCAAGTAGATGTTGGAATTGTGCCAAAAAAGATAACGTGTTCATATTAGTTTTAATTAATGTTTTTAGCGAAACAAAGGTTTTTAGTATTTCATTGCAGCACTCTATGTTTTGAAACGGTAAACTTATCCGCTTAGTTTCATACTTAATTCACAAAAGAAGGACAACTTTGCGCATAAGGAAATATTTATAAAAAACTTACAGGATGTTCCAGTTCACACGATGGAAGTAATATGAATCAAACTTGGTAACGATTTTCTATAGCCATCCTATAAAATCATAATAATAAATAATAATAAATTCCTAACTGAATAGTATTTAGACTACCATTCTGGCATCTTAAAAAATAGCACGCAAAAATCTTAAATTATCTTAAAAACCAAGCTAGATAAGTGTAAGTAATTTGGAGAAGATTGGCATAGATTGAAGAGACGAATCCAAGAATATCAAAATGCAGCATATCCTGTACACTCTAGGCATAATTTTGTACTGTACTTGTTTTCGAATATTCTTTAGTTGCGAATTTTTTCTTGAAAACTTTTACTTAAAGGAAATGGTTAGTAAACATTTTCAAATTTGCGATTTTCTAATTTTGAATATAACAAAAATTTTGGACATACAAAATCGTCTTAATTTTATTATTATAAGACGTGCACGTTGTAGTTCTTTACTCCTTCATTAAAACGAAAATATTTTTTGCTTTTTACACGCCAACTAAAAATTGAAAAATCGGATACATTCTATTTTTGTGGATATGAGGCATAAGTAAAACAAAAATTATTACAATAGAAATTTAAATACAAAAAAATCATAATTAACACATTAGATCTTAGGTCCACTTAACTAACGGATCGAAGGTGTAACTATTTCAAAAATTTTATAAAAATAAAACTGACGTTTTTTTGGTAGATATTTTAGCAAGGTTTTCAAGTCCCCAATATTGCATTTGAATTCGGCAAAACTCTAACAATATATAGAATTTGTCTAATCGTTCTAGGTTTAGAAATTGTTTGCGTTACACTTATGTAAAATGCAGTATTAAATGTGTAATTCAATACTGCAATCGTTTTAATTGACAGACAAAATAGGAACCGAAGATATAAACACCATTATCACGATCCTACTGCCGTAGCAATAACAATCTTAAGATTGTATTTAATAACACATAAATGTGCTATTACATTTATTTGGCTTATTACATTTGTTATTACATTAAAAGCTAAAGGTGTTCGTTCATAATAAAATGAATTTTTACAATGACTAGATTTATTCTTTATTTAACTTTCATATGAAAAATGCGTATAAGTACGTAGGTGTCAATTTATTCTTAGAAGATACAAAACTTTTCCGAGGAAAAAATATGGTTTGCGCATTCTCTCCCTCCACCTAAAGCTTCACTTACATTTTAACTGAAAGTATACCATTTTATGTGGATATCCTTTAATCCGATTCCAAATTTCTTTCTTAAAAAGGTTCAATCCTTTCTTTTTCTTTAAAACCCTAATTATGAGGAGCCATCCGCTATAACAAAAGAAAGAAATTAAAGCAACTGGCAACCGGCAACTGCCCACGGACGTTGGAAAATCTCAAAAAGCTTTGATATTTAAATTCTTTATCCTTTTTAATGCCAGCAACTTTACATTTTCCAACGCACCGCTAATTCTACGCAAAAGGAAATTTTAAATAAAGTGAAATATTTTCAAAGCAAAAATTTCTGATTAGAAAATAAATAACTGCGTCATAAAAAGTAATTACTATCTGAGAATTATAGTAATTTTGTTGTTTGCATAGCTTACGTATAAATTACTATAAAATTGCTTAATTTTGTTAAACAGATAAGGTAGAATTTAAGTAACAATTAGACGAATTTAATTATATATTTGTATTTAGTATTGAAGTATAAATCCGCTTTTAAAGCATCTATAAAGAATCAAAAGAAGAAATTCTGTAACACTGTAGCAATTTTATTTATTTATAAGAGTAGTGAATTCCAACAAAATATACAATATATCTGACAACGTGTGCACATTGTAGTGGTACAATATACAAACGATACAAAATCCCTCTTCAAAGCACAATGATATTACAATGTTATAGAATTAAAATTGTTTTACCTAATTAAAAGATAATTTTCAGTCGTAGATTCGGGAGTATTACCTAAATACACTCTTGGCAGTTTAAAAGTACAAATAGAGGTAATAACTTTTTACGAATAATTAAATTAATAAAAGAAGCTAAATTTTACGCATGCGCGGTCTCTCTCTACTAGCGCGTCACATATACGAAATCCCGTTTTCTTTCAAATAATAGAACTTGAAATAACCTGCATCTTAAAATAAAATTTTAAATCGAATACGACTTCTTTCAAGAGCAACTCGAACTAAAAGAACAAATTGTATTTGCGTCCTTTCGCTCCTTTGTTACAGAAAGCGTTTGTCAAATAAAAATGACGGCCAAATTGCATGTAGAAGCCTCAATTCTAATCAGGCGGTATCATTTTTGTCAAGCTACACAAGACACTAATAGCTCCAAACACTAATAACAAATGATACTGGCTCTAGCTCTCTAATTGCAGTGTCCATACCTTCTTTAGTGTGCAGTTGTTCGTAGCGCCCATAAATTAGATCTGTTCCGTCCCGGAAGAAAATCAGCTACATGAAGACATTTGCAGTCCACTCCTATTAAAAATTGCGACGTTTCGAAGAAATAACAGAATGCGGACTGCTTCACGTCACCCGATCTTCGTGGATTAAAATACTATCATGAATATCGATGCCCGTATACTGGAAAAACTAGTCATGTCACTTACGAACCTTCAATTCAAACGATCTAATACGC
The DNA here is from genome assembly GCA_902654985.2 of Oryctes borbonicus. NCBI lineage: Eukaryota > Metazoa > Arthropoda > Insecta > Coleoptera > Scarabaeidae > Oryctes > Oryctes borbonicus. Next base: position 22,641,333 of record LR736857.1, on the reverse strand, counting down.
AGACCAGCTTCGGCATATGAATTTCCAACTGCAGCAAGTATTGCCCCAAGCTTGTCAAGCCCTTTGGATATGGTAATTCTTTAGTCACCAAATAGAACAAATATTGTTCTTTTCTACATATATACAGAGTCTTTACAACTTCAGTATCCACACCCCCAATTTTTACCGAAACATTCTGGCCACGCAGCGCCCAAATGCAAAACATCCTAGTGCCGAGAATAGATCTTGCTGGATCTCGGTCGTGACATAAACATGACAGTTCTTGCTTTGGAACGCCGTACTGTTGTACCACTTGTTCGTATTTACTACCACAATTGTTTCCGAGGTACGGTGCCAATCGATTAGAATGACTTCCACTGCGTTTCCTTTGACCTCATTTTATTAATAACCTTGGCAAGGATTTCTTCTATGTCCCTTCTATTTCCCGGAGCGCTTCTAACCAAGCAAACTATATCAGCTTCTAACAACGGTTTTTCAATTATAAGCAATATACCTGCTCCATATGCTTATTGCCAAAGTGCATGTCTAATTATTTAACGAGCTCTTGATAATTCTGTCGTTCTGCTAAAGGAATGGATTGAAGTACTTTAGCAGCGATTGTGCCGCTGTTTGCCATAGCAGCTGTCTCAAGTAAAGTTAGGTGTTCTTCTAACGCTGTTTTACCATCAAAAGTAAGTAGTTCACTTCGCCCGTGACGTACAACTAATACACATCTACTTGTTCTCCTCTGTTCGTTATGTATTTTTCCCGAATCCTCCATGGCTTCAGCTCCTGCTCCATTCACACTCTCTTTCTAGCGCCAATTGGATGATTTAACCTGATCTGAATTTTAATCAGGCGATATAATTCTCTAAAAGTTATAGATTTTCCGACTACATATGTTAAAATAGACAGTAAAAACTCACACACATACATACAATACTGACACCAGAGAACACTTGAACGCAATATCCAAATGCAGGGCTTACATTTAACTTATTGATCATCCTACATATGGCAAAATGTTTTTGACAGGTACTTTGCGACATCTATTATGTTATCAGAAAGTTTTGGCTTCATACTGATTACACAATGGGCGCAATTTTGCGATTCCTAGAGGTTGAGTATATTATACTCTACACTTTTCTATTATGTATTCTAAACGATTCACTATTCTATAACTACTACAATATCAACCACCTTTATTTCTGCTGATGTAAAATATTAAACTGATGATCTATGAAAATCTGCAGATACATTTAATTAAAGTATTCTACTGTTATAGACTTATTTCATAAAGAAGGTACTGTAAGAACAAAATGCAATTGCATTAAAAGTATCTGCGAGCATGATTACTTTTATTTTAATACAGTTGAACATAAAAAAAAATCATTATGCAAACATATATATAAAACAATCATAAGTACATTGTGACTTCAACACCATGCATTTGTTCCTTTGACAGTCGATAATGCAGATTTCGGAACAAAGCTCCATCTGTCTCCAAACGCGCCTACTTCTTATACCATCCACGTATGATTAAAAGAGGCTTCTCTCACTTATAATGTCGAATATCTTGCATTTAGTAAAATCACAATTTTCGATTGTCTCTAAGCCTTTGGTAGATGATGTCACCAGGAGTAAACATTGTTTGCAAGTATATTGTACTGTATTCAAATAATTGTATTGGGTTAAAAATTCTTGGTTATACAACTCCAAATTAAAGAAGTTTGATTTTGACTACATACAACATTTTGTATTCAAACTCAATAGTGTCAGTAAAGAACAAACTGCGTCTGCTATATCACGCAATATAATAATTAAGTTGGTATTTATTCCTTATAAGGTACATATGTGTATAAGAAGTGTAGATATTTGGGATTTCATCTGAAAAAGAACGAAATATGAAATTCTTCTGGGACGGGATTCAACATAAGGGTCCAAAAAAATGTAATAAAGAGGTATATCTCGAGAAATGTCCTCAAGTTTATCCTGGGTAAGAACGCAAGCAGCAGTAATGGAAACTATATTACCCCTCTTGCGGTTTATTATTTATACACCGAAAAAACCTCATTACATTCCATATATATTGCAATATGGCACTTCATTTCGTAGGAACGGTTATTTCATTAATTCAGCATATATATATATATATATATATATATATACGTTTTCTTTATTATGTACATGTATTTAAGAAGCTTCGTTAACATTTACTTAATTTTTATCTTGGTTGTCATACTGATTTCAAGTGAGTCTATGTTGACAATTTGAAGAATGAGGCACAGGAATAAGAAAACAAGACCTAGTATAAAAATATTGACAAAACCATTACACTTGAGAAAAATACACTTTTCTTTTCTTATTATGGCAGTGACCTACGTACTTCAGTATATACTTAAAAGGATTGAGATATTGAAGTATAATGCTTTTTTAACTTAGTACTTTCAAATTACTTTTAAGATTTTCAAGACTTAGTCTTAAATAATAAAATCAATAGTAAGGGTCACATACCTTGTTAATGGTCGTATTTTAAAGAAACCGCACCATCGCAACTAACGATTTGAAACAATTATGATACATTTTTGAAAACACCTGTTCATGCGGAATATAAAAATGTGGAAATAGGTATGACATCACAGACCAAAAGAATTAAATAACAAAATGCACAAAATACTCACAGGATACCCACTCAATACAGCTTTCAATTATCACCTTGTAAGGCTGTTCAAGATTGAATCGTGTCCTTTGCAATGTACACAAGATAGTTCAAGCTGAGATTTTCAAGGATTCTGAGATGCCCTTTAAGACCCCCGGACAATAGTACCTTCATTCTACAAAGTGTGAGGGCACTCTATATAGCCTGCATTAGAATATGGATATGAAGCATCATTAATCCCAGCAGGACTTCCAGCTCTGCTGTGGGGCATGTGCGCATCACACCTGTAACATTGAAATATGCAAGTCTCTGAATTTGTCGAAGTTACTTCTTCTGAGTTGTTTTTGAATACATTACTAAATACCCTGTGTATTTCGAATGCGCTCAAATATGTTATGTTATTTCACAAAAGATTACGCTAGAGTGTATTTGGATTTCGTACTTTTTGAAAGAAATTAATATATCTAAATTTGGACGATGGAGAACCAAGTTGTAAATATCTCGAAATCTGTTAGTAATAGACATGTAATCCATATTATATTGGCTTATTTCTAGATGGAGAAACCAAAAACGTAATACAGTGGCACCTGGGTTTACGATAGTATCTTGTTCCGAAATTTTCGGATTACGAAAGAAGATTTTGATGGATTCTTGTTTCCAAAGCAGGTGCTCCTGGATACGAAACTCGCGCTAGAACTTTTACCGATTCGGCAGAACTTTCGCGCCAGCCTTGCGCTTGTATTTGTACTTGTATTTCATTGATTTTTATTATTTTAATTGCAATATTCGTTAACTCGCCAAATTTTGCCAAGTTTAACTTAATATTAGCACTACTCGAATTATTTTTAGTTATTATTCGAATTTTAGCATTTCGATAATTTGTACTATTAACTCTTTATTTAGAAAAAATTACAGTAGCATTACCTATTTGCCGTAATTTGGATCTTACGAATTTTTTTTTTTTCTAAAAAACACGCACGTCATACATAGTGAAATACTACAGGGACCCAGAAATCGAAATTCGTAATGTTGGAAAATGATCATCAGTAGACCAAAGACAAAAGTATCAAATCGTTGTATTGGCATTCCTCTGACAACGAATAAATGAGTGCGCAGACAGAAAAATCTACTTTTGACAACATTCTTTCGAAAAGCGTATTTAGAAATTCATATTTATTTAATTAATATTTAATTATTAATCAATGCATCATATTCTATTATCATATATATTTAAAACTGTTAAATGTAATTTAGCGGGTATTCCGAGGTAAGTAAGCAGAAAAATGAACTCAAAAACCTAAGAAAAGCGACTGGAAGGAACTTATCTGGAATTAGCTTAAAAGGAAGAAAGCATAATTTAAAAAATTTTCAAACCAAACACCTTTAATAAGTAAGACAAAATTATTATAAATGGAGACAAGTTATCTCTATTTCTTTTATTTCTTATAGAAAAATTTGATTCCATTTAAGGAATTTCAGATTACAAAATGCTTTTTGAAATCAATTAATTCCGTAAATCGAGGTACCACTGTTAATCCATTTGAAATGACAAGCCAGATGCCTGGTTTGCTGCTTATCAATCAGTCTGAATATACGAAAATATTTTCAAAAGATCCTATATACATCAGATGTATCAGGAAATTTTAGCTTCCTACCATTAGTACAATAGGCGCAAATATACAATTCTAGAAAGTTGGAGCATCTGAACACTTTTATTTTAAAGTCATATAATTCTATGAATTCTATCCAGGCCTGCAGTCGATGCTTTTTTAATCTGATTTTCCAAAATTACAAAAGAGAACCGTGATACTTTTCACGATACTATCAGATACACAATCAAAAATTGAAGTTGCGATAACCATAATTAGTACAATAAAGAAATGTGTTATAAATTTGACAGAACTCTTCAAGCGCTAAGAAATAATAAGAATCAACGTGGTGAATCATTATAGCAACATAATTAAGTATACTGTGAAAAATTAAAATGGAAAAGTAAACTTCGCAAAATATGCAACTCCCAAAACAAATGTAAAAATGTTATGTATGTAAGACGCCGCGCCGTTTAAATGAAGGTATTTAAAAGAGTTCCACGCAAAAAAAAAACCATTCATTAATAAACGAAGCCAAAAAATTCGAATATAATTCATACCAATTAAAATCATCAATATCATAGGGAATAGACCATAGATCGATGGTAAGATGTACTGTGACCGGATAAAACGAAGATAAATCGTCTAAGATTTGATCGTAGACAATACGACAATCGTCGATCGCTACGCAGAGAATTTCAACTCAAAATTGCCAAAATGATTGAGGCTCCGTCATGGTTTGTGGATTTTTCTTTTAGCCTGGTGTTGGTCCAGTGCAAGGAATTATGGACTGTAACTGAACTGGCTTCATACAGACTAAACGTATATTTTATCAAACATTTCGCACGTGGGCTGCAACAGTATCACAAGTAGAAAAACACTGAGGAATCCAGAATTAAAAATCAAAAGAAAGACTAAGTACTGCGAAAATAAATTTCGTTGTTGTTCTGTTTTAATACAGATCTACATTTAATAGAATCGTCAGGCTAAAACTACTTTACTCTGTTTTCAATCAATTTCCACAATTATCTCAAATTGCATATTTTTTTTGACTTATGACACTGTTGCAGCCGATGTACGATTTGCGGAATGATGTAAAACTGAAGTAGCAAGCTACTGCTCAGTAACGCTATACATGCACATGAAATAATAATACTAATGTTAAAAAATTAATAGATAGCTTCTTAGTTCACTATATTCTTGATTTTGTCGTTGTTTTGTATTTTAAATCACCAGTAAACTTAACAAACCCGTTAAAAATATAGCGTTCTCGATTATTTGGCTATTACTGTAGTTTTTTACAAGGTGAGCAGAATGAGGCTTTAAAGTGTCAACAAAGACAAAGCCTTGATGAGTTTACGGACTAAAAAAGAAAATGTCACAAATCTATATTAACTGAATTAGAGAAACATTTCAAGCTGTGAACGAACACTTATTAAGTATTTGTAAATAAAATAAGAAAAAAAATAACATTAAGGCTGCACCAATGTTAATCAATGTCAAGACACAGTTCACTATATGGCCAATCATATTTAACCAATTAGATAAAATCATTCAACTGATAATTACAAATAAGTACATAAGCATCTCCGCAGCATTTTCTATTAAAGCTTTCAATCTATGAATCGCTTAGTATTTTTCGGTCAAAATTGAATATTTAATACAAACTAACTACACTTTTATTACCTACACTGTAATTAATAAATCCACAAATTCCAATAATAAAATTTTTAACAAACATTTTGTCTATAAATTTCGGAACTAAAGAGAATTTTTGTAGAGCCACGCTAAAATGGAGAAAGTATATTGCTACTGAAGTTACAAGTAATCAATAATTCTAATTAGACCAGCAAAACATGTTTACCGAATCATTTCAAAATCTTACATATACAATTAGTTTGAAATTTGAAACACAACACATTTAGTAGAAATAATCTCCCAAAGACTTCTTTTGAGAAAAACGAGTGATGCAATGAACTTTGTATCTCAAATGCGTATTTCTATTTATTTCAGAAACCTATTACTACCAGATGGCGTACCCATAGATAGACAAAGAGCGCGTTTTATAGTGAAAATTTATCGCGCTGATGGTCTGCCAAAAATGAATTCATCTATAATGGCGAACGTCAAGAAAGCTTTCACGGGTGAAACCAGCGATCTAGTCGACCCATTCGTTCAAGTGTCTTTTGCAGGTCTAACGGTATGTATAGCTGAAAGGCACAATCCGATTAAGTAGGCGCATTTTCTTCGAGACGTACAAGAAAACAGAAAACCGTCGAGGACATTAACACAAAGAAACGTATGAATATTGGAAGTTACAACAGCTATAAATAAGAAAGATGTTCCTCTTTATGAAATTTTTTAGGTATTTTTGCGTATTAACTGAAAATTAAACAATTTGCAATAACTTAAGGTAGATAATTTTCACTGGAATACTCCTTATATATGTATGTATAAAGATAAAGTAAAATATATTCGATGTGATATATTTTCTATCGCGCATTTTACCCAGAGTGCAGCAGTTTGAGCAGATAATTCAATTGTGCTTTACCAGCGACGGCATAGCTTTCCATATAGTTACTCCCACGTAGAAATGCAGAATTTGTTAATTTCTAGGGTAAAACTAGTGTCAAAAAGCATAGTTACGCTCCTGTGTGGAATGAACAACTCGTCTTTACGGAAATGTTTCCACCTTTGTGCCAGAGAATAAAGATCCAACTGCGTGACGATGACCCCGTTAAACCGACTGTTATTGGCACGCATTTTCTCGATTTGAAGACAATATCGAATGACGGAGAGAAGGGTGAGAGAATTCAGGTACCTCCGATATGTTCTCGGAAATGACTAGAGTCTTGAATTTCTCCATTTATAGGTTTTTTGCCCACCTTTGGACCTTCATTCATCCACCTTTATGGATCGACGCGAGATTACAGTCTTATCGATGAACATTCCTCGCTAAATACTGGTTTGGGAGAAGGCGTCTCATATAGGGCTCGGTTACTAATAGCAATAAGAACAGAAATAACCGATTCCATAGATATCGGACCGTCGGAGGTAGACTTAGAACCTACTGTTCCTGTCAATGAATCCGCCTACGGAAAGGGTGAAGAGTACTTTTTATTCGCTACGATAATGGATGCATCGATGATCGATAAGAAGTTGGCAGATAAACCTGTATATTTTGAGTTAAGTGTAGGTAATGCGGGAAACGCGATAGATGGAAACAATGAATCAAAAAAGGATGCCTACAATGAATCTGATAGTGACGAATTAGGTAGGTGAATAGTCCTTATACTGTTCTGTTCTCTGTTCTCTTATGAATAGGTGAAGTTAAGAAGTACTAACTTGCTTATTCTAAACCATATATATTTTCTTTAGTTTTCTAATAGCCAATTTTATTTAAATTTCCCAAAAAACAGCACTTTAATGACACATATTGACCACAAAATGAAAACTTGATAGTTCCAATATTAACGTTATAGGTTTGTAATTTTCTAATAATGTACGTACGCAATAGGACTGTTCCATAAAAACACGTAGCCATCCTCTTTGAAACTTACGAAATTGTCTTTGACTGTTAGCCCTATACGGAAACTATTTCCCGATTAGATACAACGGAACAGTTCCTCTTAATGAAGACCAACGACCGACTATAAGCACTTGCGGCATTTGACTGTATAAACGTAATGGCGGTGTGAATCATCTTCGTGAGTTTGGAAGACTGTGCCTTTGTGAATATTTATTTTTCAAAACAATCTTTTTCTTGTTATGGGGCCTGTTATAAGCATGTTTACAAATTGCAAATTACATTGAAAACTACCGACTGTCTCATAAGTGCGTAGCTATCTAAAGTTGTATTTTTTAAATGAAACATGCTACACGTTATTGCATTTTTGCAGTTCCCATCAACTTCTGAGGCATGACAGTATATCAGTTATTAGCCTGTTTGTGATATCGTCTCACAGAAATCGCAGATGTATATTAGACAAATGTGATTTTTGATGCCTAGACTAAACAGAATAGGAATCAATATTATAATACACAGGGTATAGCAATAGTACGTGTGCAAACATTAAGTTTGCATTTAGTTGTTCAAAAATCTTATTTACGGATAGAAACGGGATTCTGCTATAGCTGGATGCAAAACACCAATAAGAATGTCAACTACACTTCTACCTAATGCGTTCATTGTTTCGTATGAACTGATCTAAAAATAGTTCTTTCCTACATTACACTAACTACACCTAAACTTACTAAAAAAGTAAATGTGAATTCTGGTAATTTCTAAACGAAAAGAAATAACTATCGTATTACAAAGCCGAGACTAAGTAACCTTAAATTTAACAAAATAATTTTCAGTAACCACTTTTATTTTTCAACGTAATCCCTTCTTAAGCTTACACGCTTCGTCCAGTTTGTTGATCCCTTCCGATTATAGAATTGCTCCATTTCCGCAAAATAGTTCGTTTTTGTAATTACATCTTCGTTTGAATAAAATGTCTTTCCCGCCGTTCATTTTTTTCATATTAAGGAACGGGTAAGTAATTCAAGGAAGTCAACTCTGGAGAATAGGGAAGATATGGAACGAGTCGGAACCCTAGCTTCATCAATTTTGCGATCACAACTCAAAAGGAACGAGCTGACGCGCTCGTGCGATCGTGATGGAAGAGAACATTTATGAGGGCCAATCGTGGACATTTTTCTTGCAACTCGGTCCAATGATGCATAATATGCACCTGTTTTACCCTTTTCAAATAGTCGAAGAAAGATTGACTATCCTAAAAACCGACCGCTATACTTTCCCTGCTGAAGGAGAGGTCCTTCTTTGTCCAAACCCTTCGCTGTCAACCCATTGTTTGGACTATTTTTTGGGCTCAAGCGTATAGCGGTGTATCGATGTGCAGCAACAAAACAGCCCCAAAGTCGTCACACGATCTCGTTTTTGGTCAACTGTGAGGAATTGCAGCACCCATCTTGGGAACAGTTTTCTCATGTGTCAAATGTTGGTGCAAAATATTACGTTCGTGTTCACTTCGGATGCCCACAGCAAAAACAATCTCATCTTTACTCTTTATCCCTTACCAGATCATAGGCTTTATCAATAATAATAATGCCTAAGTTGCCCTAAGTTTCTTTGTAATCTAGACGATTTGTTTTCCGTGCAGCAATGTTTTATCAACATACGAAATTCTCTTCCGTCCATTTCTTAAGTCACTCGACTTCACAAGTAAAAAATCAATATGGCTGAAATGTAGTGTGAATTCCTCCAAGAGGCACTACTACAACTACAACCACAATAAGCTCGAGAGGCACGATGGTTCGACGGACTTTTCATACCACCCTCGTACTAAGCACAATCTCGACCTAAATGTATATCTCATTATTTTTTTACCCAAAAGAAAAATCAATATAGACTAAAGGTGTGTAGGTTTTCTTTCAGTAGCGCTTTGATAAATATTTATAAAGTTCTTCAAAGCTATACATCTCTGTGATACATTTTCGAAGCAAAAACCAGAAGAATTACTTTGTATGGCTATGCTAATCAATTACCTTGTACGATGAAATTTTTCATCTTTCATGAAACGTATTTTATATAAACCCAATTTCCCTACCTTTCCAGCTAACAACGTATGAAAATTTCAGAATCTGTGGTATCCGACAGCGGCTCCTGGCAAAGTACGACAACGCCAACGAAACCAATGACGCACGATCGAATATATTATTTCCTACCCTACTGGGATAACAAACCTTGCATGCATGTTCGTTCCGTATGGCCAGATCATAGGCGAAGGATGTACAATTCGAATATAATAGCGAAGCTCGCCGATAAACTGGTTAGGCAGAACTCGCTTGCATAAAACGGAAACAAAAAGCTAATACAACTTTTAATCTGTGTATTTCAGGAGGAGGGATTAAACGAAGTGCACACTCTAATGGAAAGCGAAAGCTCGCAAACAGAATTAAACTTAAAACAAGTGTTAGAAGAGCTATCTGTAGGTTGCGCGAAGTACGTAACCATCTCAAAGAGCTCTACCACGGGACCGGGAACGGGGAAGACCAAATTAGATAAGGAATATCTCAAACTATGTCAAAGGGAAATTGTAAGTAGATTTAATTGAACGCTGCTAAGAATTCAATCAAATCAAAGAAAAACAAACGATATTCAGACGGAATATTGGAACCGCTCCAAACCGTACAGCAATTTTTCCAATCAACATGAGTACAATAGTTTCATTGCTGTAAATGCTTCAACACAAATTCTGTAATAACACTATTTTCTCCTTAATAATAAGATAAGGTAACGCGCAAAACTCTTATCTGCTTACAATCTTGGCAAATTTGGAATCCCTGGTGCATGCTTTTAATATATATTGCTATACCTCTTATTACAAAAAATGGCTGTACTCAGGCGATGAAAATATATTAAAAGGTATTATATTGCTCATACCTTTTTTTGAGTGCAGTATTTACCAATCCTTTGGATATAGCCAAAATAATTAGGTCACCTTGTAAAAATTTAAAAACATAAGCAAAGTGTACCTTAAAATGAAGATTAACTTGGGATTTTTTTTCTTAAAATCTCCTTCCTTATTCACAATTGCAAAATGTTTACTTCGATCATCGAAAATACGCCCACATAATACATCCTACTATATTATTTTTCATAATTCGACATTTCGTCATTGTTAAGATAAAATTAAACCGTTAAAGCAAGTCCATAATTTCTTCATCATAAAAAAGCTTGAAAGAAACATCTAGCATCATAGCTAATCCAGAAGCTAAACTTTCTATGAATTCAACATTTTATACTTTTTTCTTCCTACTGGATTCATAGTTTAGGGTTGAATTTGTAATATTTGAATGTAAAATAAAATAATCCAGTTCTTTTGATATTTGCTTTTATCAATGGAAATAAATTCCACGAGTCATCTCAGCGACCGCACTTTTTCTATTCTCTTTTATTAGTGGTATTGTCCATTTCATTGAATTTTCATTAATATCGAATACTAATAAAAACTTTTATGGCTCATTTAACACTCCATGAAAAAAACGAAATTTTTACATTTCTTTTCAGTTCAAGGTGATTTGGGTATTTGTGTAACCCTATAAGTTAGTGGAGAAAATAACAAGTAGACCCCTTCTGAATCCGTCAATTCGCGCTGATTTAATTTTCAAATTAAATGTAGTTTATTTTTAATGTTTCCTCCTAGTGCGTGAGTGGAAGATAATTACATTAGAAAACAGTTTTCAAATAAAGAATATTCGGGGATAAACTTTACACAATGTTCGAGTATACATGTTAGTTACAAAATTTTATATTTAATTTCCGCTGTGCACGACATAAATTTTATTTTTGAAATAGAAGAGCCGCATATTATTGCGTTTTTGGATGCCTGCAATCAATTCATATCAATTCTCTTCAATGTTCTCTATCTGGCTTAGTTTTTGAGATAATTTGAGATACTTGCGAAATGGCGTTGTTTCTTTGACGGCCGATTTCTTAAATGTCTTACAGGCTAGAGTGGTATTTCCATTATTCCATTGAGAATTCCTTGGAGGCTACGCGGTCATTCATAGAAAACTTTTATTTTTCTAAAGACGTTAACTTATTTGACTAAATTATTAAAAATAATCTGTAGCAGATTTTTACAATTTCATTTAATAAATTAAAATATCTAGAAAAACAAAGGTTTATAGTATTTTAAACCTTCTCCAAAGATGAAAGATAACTTATTAAAATAACATTATTATAAATAATCTGTAGCAGTTAATTTAATGCCTAAAATCTGAAAGTTTATTCCAAGTGATCGCAATGTTCGTTTTGTTCTGATCTCCAGTTATTTATCTGCTTATTTTCCTTTATTCTTTATTCGTGTTTCTTAACTTAGTAGACTATGCACGTAATTTTAGGTAAATAATGAACATTTCGCGTAGATGTTGAAATTGTTCACATAAAATAAATTTTACAGATTATTTCTTTCTAATGAATCTTTAGAAAAACAAAGATTTACAATATTTCGCATATAGGCACAAGAACACGTTTATAAAGAATAAATTTGAAAGATCTTCTTTAGTACATTTTGGAAATATTTATAGTTATAAGTTCCATGAAAAAATTGAAATGTAAATCAAACTTAGCAACAAAACTCAAGAAATATCCATTGGAATAAAATCTGAATCACCACTGCGATATGTAAGACCGTTTAAAATATCAGCCATTAAAGAAACGACGCCGTTCCCCAAAATCTTAAAAATAGTAAAGCTTGATAAATGTAGAAAATTCTGAAGAATGAATTGAAATTAGGCTTCAAAAACGTAGTAATATACAGGATGTTCCATTTCAAGAAGCAAGCCTGTATCGTGTGCAACATTTTTTATCTGCAAAGTTTTTCTCTAAACTGCTTAGAGACGAAATTATCTTCCGTTCACACTAAAAAATACGAACAGTTAATAAAAGAGGTTTTATTAAGCTTCATCACGATGTTAAGCACTATGTTGCGTTTTAATCCTTATACATGCTATTTCTACAGTATATTTTTATATCCCTAAATAATAAATCATATTAAAAGGTGTTATATATCTCATGTATTTTTTTGAGTGCATAACATTCAATCGAAGCTTGCTGACGGGATAACCTACTGAGATTGACAGCACTAACTAATAATTATTTTATATAGGTATACAGTTAAATTGGTAACTAAATAATTTTCAACAAAAAATCGTTCATTTGGAACGAATTCTTGTTCTTTTAATCCCGATTTTTCAGTCTTGTCCGAATTAAAGTAAAAAAATCACTGGATTTAATCAAATTAACCTTTTTATAATTGTAAACAACTCCTTGGGTCATTTTTTATTGCAGCCACATATTTCTTTCAACAACATAAAAGCAACTTTTTTGTAATTAGTCAAAATTCCATTAATGCTTTTTGAATTTACGATATACAATTATGATAATCGAGTACGGAAACCAAAATGCACAACCCATTTCATCTGCAGCTTAAATAGAATTGTACCCAGTTAGCAGTTTAAAGCCACTTATTTCATCGGAAACTGGATAACTGCTTTAACAGATGCGATACAACAGTTAGAGTGCCGATGGGTAGTATATGACTAATTTCAGACGCTTTAATCCATATACATTTCTAGAGCACTGGAATCGTTTTACATACTTCACGCGCCCTAGTTTGATGCGATGTAAGTGTATACGGCGCACTTACGTAAAGAAGTAAATATTGGAAGAAGTTGAGGAGAATATTCGATTTGATCTGAAAATATACGCATTTAAATGTTACTTCATTTACAAAACAAATAAAATAAACTGCTTTCTGGGAGTTTTTATTTATTTATCTCATACTTGTTGTTACGCTGATCTTTCAAAATCCCATTTAAGAAATCTTAGTATCGAAATCGGTGAGCCCAACAAAAATAAAACAAGAATTTAAAACAAAGCAGCAGCACCTAACGAAAAAAACAACGTCCTGAAAAAAATTGAAATGAGCGCACTCCCTCTTTTTGTAGTATATATAATAAGTAACCTCAGAGAAATACATTTTAAGTTTTTATAAAAACAACGAAAGAAATATTTTTATGGTACAAATCGTTTTATTGTTTTTCGAAATTTTCGCCATTAAGATTTATACACTTTTGCAAACGTATAAACCAATTCTCGAAACAGTTTCTCCACTCTGAAGGTAGTAGCTTCAGAACATGGTTTTTAAAGGATTCAACAACTTCTTGTGGTAATAAAAATCGCAGGCATTTTTTGTTGAAATTTGGGAACAAAAGAAAGTCGTTAGTCGACAAATCAAGTGAAGTAAGGGCAATGAGACATTGATTCAATCTTTTTCTCCTTGAAATAAACAATTGTTGGGCGTGCTTTATGAGATCTGATATTGACATGATAATACAATATTATCGACAGTTTTTCCTGATTTCATCGATGACTTCTGAGAAACAGATTGTTGTACATCATTCAGCAATAACTGTTCTTCGATCCCCCGAAACAATGCTTGCTACATATCCAATACAACCAAAGAAACAAGTGATCGTTTTCTTTCTCCATTACCAAAAGTTGAACGAAGCGATTCTATGAATTATTGTTGTGCTCGACCTTCACTAAAATCGTAAAAGATTATCCAACGAAAACCTTTTTTCTAATCTAATTATTTATATCTTGTTTGAAACAACATAATATTTGTTCGCTCATATTCAAACAAAGATTTTATTTACAAATCCCAATAACACCACTCTTCGTGTTTTAAAAGCGAAAATGTTTCATTTTTGCGACTTGCAAACACGGAAAGGCCGAATAACGAGAAAAATAATTGTCAGAAAAATCTAAAAAATCTGCACTTTAGTTTCTACCCACTTAAAGTGAAATATCGAAACTATAAAAAATACATGTCACGCACGATTTTCGATTTCTCTAGAATCCTACCATTAATAAAACTAACACGCCTCATTAGCAGAATAGTTGAATGAATATGTTTATTTTAATCTTCATTATGATTTCATGATTTGATTAATGAAACTGTATACTACCTTTTGAAAATACTACAATAAATAAAATATACCGCGTTGGCAAGCACTCATCTAGAAGCGCTATCCTTATACATATAATAGATAACATTGCTGCCCAGTTTCCCCAGACAACCTTGCACACTTACAAACTACAATCTGTGGGCTACTGTACGTGCTCGATATCAGCACAGATTTTGCGAAATACGTAATACAACCAATAATTTTTATCCCATTTCAATAATAATAATTATTTCTAAATTGATACTTGTAATAAGTATTGTCGTATATAAAGCAAGTTGTCCTCAAAATTGATAAACCTCGACATTTTATTAAACTTCTCATTGCAAAGTAGCTGGGCCATATTTTTTATTCTCCAAATATCCAATGTATCAAATGGTAAAACTATAGTAAGTGCATAACAAACAAATAAATTTCTAAAAATAAATTTAATTGCAAAGCAAAAACACATTTTCTAAATTTAGTTGGAATTTTATGTAAAACTGGATCGTATTAGTGTAAGTAAAAATTCGACCTATTATAACTAGATAATAGATAGTACCATTAACGTAGTACCACTTAATATTTCCTAGTTTATAAGCTCATAATAAGAAAAACACTTCATAGTATAAGTACGAGATGCAAGCAGAACAAAGCAAAAATAACAAAGAAGCAAATGATTGGGAGAGGTAAGGATGATTAATTAACGAACTAAACGGAAGGTACAATGCGTGACTAGAAACTACTGCTGTCCTCGCATGGCTGCCATCAGATTATTATTGATTGTCTGTCAATATTCCCAGCGGCGTTCATTTAAAATTTTTCAGGAATGCCTAGTTAGTTTATCGGCTGTTACATTACGCAAATTTCTATCGTATAGCGCTACATATATAATATATAGCGCTTCTTAATATGTAAGGTAACATTATGCGATATATTAATTCTGCGGAAATATCGCATATATATGAGTACTTATTAAGTTTATAGAAACAGTTCTTCTAGAATGGTACGGTAGGTTTTTTATGCAGTTATTTAAGTTTTACATGTTACATGAATTATTTTTTTTGTCTTATCCAACAGCTGAATATACATTTGTAACACTAGTCGTATAGATAGATATTCAATATATTAAAGTGTTCTCTGTAATAACTAAGAATTGTCCACATCAACACAGCTCCGCCACCAAATTTACGACTCATGTCAAATTTAAGCGCTTTAGAATTATCTAAATCTATATTCTTTTCTTATCGGAAATAATTACTTTCTTCCAATTTCCATCCCAAATCGTATGAATTTCAGCATTTATTCTAGTGACTCTATATTCTTCCCCTAACGGCGGTTGAAGCGTTGTCCATTTGTATAATTTACTCGCTGTCGGAATTTGTTGAACATTTTTGTTTTTCCTTATTGCTGGACGGATAAGTTCTCTTCTAGATTGTATACGGTCAATTTTGGAGAATCTCCAAATTGAAAGTTAGCGTTTTGCTCCCTTCTCGAAAATTTTAGATTCACCCCGTTTTTACCTTTCCTTTGCATAATCATCAGTTAACTTAAGTAAACGTTAACACTGCTTAATGAAATCCTTTGCTCTTGCGCGAAGTGGGAAAGCTGACTATGTGCAAATATTTTTTGTACTAATTTCGTTTATATAAATATTTCCCAAATAGGTGCAAATTACTTTATACGATCTTTTTTTTTTTCTAAAAGGGAATTTAATTTTAAAATCACTGTGAAATGTTTGTAAAAATCACCTTAATCACCTTAGAAGTATCACCATACATATATTATTAAAAATAAAACACGCATAAAAACTTAAAGATAGGTGTCGTACATTTTCTAAAAACATGTTTTTAGAAATATATACATTTTTCTATTTTATCATATATCAAAATTTCTTATCTGATCCAGGAACATATTGGAATCATGTCAAAGAACTTGAGAGCTCTTGTAACGAAAAACTCCTTCAAGGAACGCTATAAAACGGCGCAGTCTTACTTGACGAAATTGAAAAGCCTCGTCGAGGACGTAAGATCACGGCTTATAGTGCGCGACAAGTCGCATTTCTCATAAACAGATTTTACTTTTCAGCCACAGCACGCCCTGCCGGACGTCTTTCTGTGGATTATTAGCGGCGGAAAACGACAGGCGTATCACCGTATACTGGCCCGCGATATTATTTATTCGATTGTCGACGAGGAATCTGGCAAGGATTGTGGAAAAGTCCAAACCATGTTTCTGAAGGTAAAGTTTCCCTCTACTCCATAAAATACAAATTGGTCTTGAAATAATCCATATTCGAAGGTAATAATTTATACTTTTAACAATATAAGCATGTACATCAAAATTCAAGCGCAAAGACAGATCAATAAATAATTGTGATCATTAAATTTTATTGTAACTATTAACAAAGCTTAATAACGGACAAATTACCTTTGAAATTTATAAAAATGGATTATGACAATTATTAGGAAACACCAAGCGCGTTTTCATAAAATTTAACCAAAGAAAACAAAATAGTTGGTGAGAACTGCAAAGCACATAGAGAAGCAGTAACAATTTAGCCTATTTTACGCGCCGCGATTTATTAACCAAGTAACCGAACAAGTTCTTAACCAATAAATCGGTAGAAATATCTCGTTTTACATGCCGCAATGAATTGAACAATTTTCTAACGGTCGTGAATACTCGTTTAGTTTCGTTAACACTTAGTTGAACGAGAGCATTATTAAATGGAAAATGTTCATCTGTTTGTAAAAATAGGTTTTGTCAAATGCTTTGGCAGTTTTGATAAATGCACGGATTAGCTTAGATTACATCGCTTTGGGTTAGTTAATTCAAATTATCCATTTTATTTTGCAAACAGTAAACAAACACAATTAAATTCGCTGGTGCTTTTCTGTTATTGAATTGATATTAAAACAACAAAGTTAGTGAAAAATCGTGGCAAAAATAGAGCAATCCGATTATTCCTAGAATAAATTGTTCAAAAATCGTATCGATTTTTACTGTTTTACACGGTAGGATAAAACCGAAGATCAATTTGTTAAATTAATTGACCAGTAAATTGCAGCATGTAAAACAGGCTTAACGAAGACAACCCAGTAAACATACTTGCCAGTCAATTTTAAAAGTTTATGTTATTAAAAGATCATCATAATTCTTGGATTAGCGCTGAAAAGCGCTGCTACCGAAAATCCATTAACTAAATAATAAATTTTATTCACATTTTAATTAAATAAATATCAAAATAACTAAGATTTAACCATTCCATTGTTATTTCGCATTTTGTCAAAGTAAAGAAAAAATTAAAAATTTAACAATTATTATTTTACAACTATCTCTTTAAAGCTTCCTTTAAAAGAAAAATTAATTTTTAAAAATTTAGTCTTGATACTTGAAATTTCGAAAGATTCGGACTATTTCGAAAAACTCCATTCCTCAAATAAGCAAACATTATTTGATATCTCTGACAATGGCTGAATAGATTCTTAGGAAAGCAAAAGTTAGTGACGTAACTTTTTTTTCTTAGAAATTAAAAATAAAAATTCCCCATTTCCTGCCGTCTTTATTGCGGTCACTATATATTTTTAAAATAGGCTTGGGAATATGTTTTTTTCGATAGTTAATAAATACTGTTTATAATTAAAAAAATTCTAAGTAGAAGTTAATCATTATGATAAAGGAGAGGATCACGTTTAATATAGCAATTAGGAACAAAACAGGGTAAAAAATCAAGCATCAAAATTAACGCTCAAATAGTATGTAAATATTTCTTATGGATGTCAAATTTTCTCGAAAAACGAGTAGTAATTTTATTAACACTCGCTGGTGTTAATTTTAACACTCAATAGTGTTAATTGTCTAAACTGTTGTATTAAAATAATGTACTGGGTGCAAAATTTTACATTTAACAGTGTCCGTTATACATATTTAGTGTGAATACGATGGTTTAGGGTGTAAACATGTGAGGATGTTGTCAGGTAGAAAAATAGAAATAAATTTAGCTTCTAGCTATATATTTTCATTGAAACATACTACAACTATATTATATCCATAAACGATACTACAAATATGTCACCTTACACATATCATACCTTGCCGCAAAATTAAGAATGAGCAATCCAGATATTCCGCATAAATAAGCTATCCAAAAAGAACCTACCTGTTGTGATATATTGTCATATCTAGTCATCCCATCTTACATTTTACAAAATACTTTTCCGCCAATGTTTTAGTTAAATATAATCGACATCTTCTACACTCTCCAATTTTATTTAGGCATTTTAAAATAAAAAATACATAATTATTATTACATTAATGATGGTCTGGTACTGCAATTTGACAAAATAGAAATAAGTAAATTACACTGGCTAACACTGATGTTATTGTTTCCATTAGTTAGCAGTTTCAGAGTAACTTGGTGTTGTTGATTCCATATTTGCTAACAGTTTTATCATATTGGCTCTAGTTTTTGTCATAATGCTTTTTTTGAAAAGGTATAAAGAAAAAAAACAAAAAAAATCAAAATTAAAGTTTATTGTCTGACAGGCGAAAATTACTTCAAATTATAATTATACAAAATAAAATGAATATAAAACTAAAAGGTATGTTTGTAGTAAAAAAAAAAAAAACGTATCGCTACAAATGCTAGGTGAAATGCTATCTGTATGATTTTCCATTGTGTTGGATTTGAAAATTACGTTGCAGGTTCCAACAACAGTCTGCCATCATGTTTGTATCCCACCTTCCTTGATACCTTTACTCTATTAACTTTAGTCTTGATGGAATCGCTCGCCTTGTTCTTCACTAAATTCACCGAGGCTTTCCGGAAATCTCATATTGGCACCCATTCTTCGTACGAGTTCTTCATAATGTTCTGCCCCATTTTACTCAAGAAGTAACAAAAGAGCACCAAGCAGAAGCTTCAAAACATCAGTCATGGCTTTTGGGAAATTCAGGTCATTAATGAGCTTGCGAATTTGAGGACCATTAAAAATTCCAGCCATTAATTTTTCTAAACTTATTTTGGGGAACGATCTACAAATATAGTTAAAGCATTCCCCTTCTTTATGTAAGGCTTTAACAAATTGTTTCATGAGCCCCAGCTTTATGTGAAGTGGAAGCGAAATGATTTTATCTCTGTCAAGGAAAGACTCGTTTATGATGTTCGCTTTACCTACAGTTAATTCTCCTCTATGTGGCCATTTCTTTTTCGTCCATCTTGCTTTGCTCTACTATACTACATACAGATAAAACAGGGAAACTTGGTGTATCCACTTTGCTGTCCAAGCAAAAAATTAACCATCTTTAAATCAACGCAAGCAGACCATTGATGCTTTTGATACTGAATTTTCTGCGAAACCAATTTTCACCGCAACTCTCGTTTATCGTGTTATAAAAGTTACAATTGTCGGAAAAAATGAAAACTTAGTTATAATATATTATTCCGAAAACTAGAGTCAATTAATAGAAATGTAAATTGTTTAAAAATTCCTTGCTTCAATTGTTTTACTAGTTTTGTGCTGCTACCATATGCGTCTTAATAAACTTTGAAAATCATCTATATTCTGTTTGGTTATTTGTCGGTACTAAATTTAGTAACTTTGTAAATTTGAGACATATCGTTTTGCATATAATAACTACCAGATTTTTACCTTAATAATTCATCTTTCCCTAGAACGGTTCACGTTTACGTGGTTTCTAAATGTATGCTGTATGTAATTGAAAACAGAGATACTGAAAGTCCCTGCAATTATTTCAGGAACTACATGGTTTACTTATTAAACAGCTCCTAATGTATTTCGAATTCTGGTACAATATACTTAGCTTCACTTGTCTTTCTGTATGTAATATCCATGTAGCTAATCGATTGTACACATCACAACTAAATTTCATTATATCTTCTTTCCTAGCTTATAATTTGAAATTCAGCCCACGTCTTGTCTACACGTGCTGTGTAGAGATGACTCATGAATTGATACGTTTCTGAAACCACCCTCTAAGAGTATTTTCTAAATCAATTGCTCAATAATCTTATTCTTTATTTACAGCATTCTTTTCTTGAAATATCATATATACGTTTCTATTACAGCCATGATACAATTTTATTACATCGCAAAATATCGACGCTTTCGGCTTCTAAAATACCTTCAACAAAATTTCTTATTATTTTTCCTTATTCTATATTTTTTTGAATGCGATTAAGACTCATTTTCTAGTCTTTTTTGGGCCATTAATGAATTTATTTAATAATCGAAAATCTATTTTTTTTAACACATTTAGTTCATATCTTGGGTAACGAGAAAAGTTACCCAACCAAAAATTTCAAATTTTATGGCCGAATTTATTATATATAAACCCATATGAAGACCGTTTGCGTATTTTACATTCTATAAATCGTTTGACGCAGTAATTCAATCTTGCGATTACAATTAGACGCATTCGAAAAGTGCAAAATGTTTGTTTGCGGTACATTCATGGAATAGAAAAATCACATAAACTCCTAGACACCGAATGGCTAAATACAAACAACAGGCAGGACAGATCTGCAGACATTGACTTTTTAGCATAAAATTATAACATTTTAATGTCTTCCATATTGGTATCACAAAATCTGAGGGAAAGCAGGTGTCCAAATAAATTCTAATCTCACGCCCATCGGACAGACTTATTCATTTTGATAGGTAATTCATAACGGCCTTCTGTTTGCGCGTCACCCATTTGGTTGATGTAGTTTCCTGGTTAAAATACTAGATTTATATGAACTACCACATTGCTTATCTTTTTGACGAAATATTATTTATTTTCAAGTTTGCAACTACCGAATGAGTTATGTGCTATTATAAAAAAATTACAGCGTCGAAGGTAACTGTCAATGGTGCCATGTAATGTGACATTCAACCAAGTGCGGTTCGAGAACCTTCAATCAACTATCAATTTGAAAGATCACAACTAAAGCATTGCATTCATTATTTACAACAGGTTACTTGATATTGTATTATTCTAATATTTCTGAATGATTAAAACCAGCTTACTTTAAAGAAAAACAAAGATATGTGATAAAATAAAATAAAATGTTTATTACACTTTTTGCAATAAATCGTGATATGGAACATATTTTATAAGATTGAAAAAAGAACGAAATCGAAGCGATCAAAAATGTAATTTTGATGTACCCTGTATAGCAGCCGCATAAAAATTGTGGTTTCGCAAGCAAACGTTTTTATAAAGAATGACCTTTTCTTCTAAACTCAAAATAAAAAGGTTTTTCCTCTTCCGAATTCTAGCCGCGATCACATTGTATCCTTGTTTGTGATCCCGTTTCAATTCTTCGGTGGCTTATATAGCCTTGGGTCTCCCTCTCCTTGTCCCTAACGTTTCATTAAATAAATATATCTTCATTCAACAATGATCCCCGGGGAACAGTATTATTAGTCAACTTTGCTCTATTTTCTCCACATCGTAAATCCTTTAATGTAACATTTTTCTACAAACGAATACAGGATAAATGCTATTTTGTCCTTACAATAAATTCGCCACTCGATAAAAAATCATCAAGTCCTGAAAAAATACATATGTCATTACTCCCGAATATCAGTTTGTTAGACGATAAAACTGGAACTCCTGTGATATATTGCAATCCGCATTATGGTATTTTTAGATAAAGAAATTTTAATTGAAGTTTAAATTAAACAATATGAAATATTGTATAGTCGATTTGTGTATTGTAGTTAGTCGTGAGTTTTGTTATCAGGAACAAAATTAATTAATTAATTAATTAATTAATTAATTAATTCAAATCGTCGTTAATTGAAGACATGTTTAGTTAACCGTTTAGTTTCCCAAGCAAATTCAGTTGTTTTAGTGTTCTAATTTTACTTCAAGTAAATAGTTAATTTAAGTTTTGATTATTTAAAACTACGCGGAGTTTAACTCACGTAACACGTTACCAGAGAGCGCGCGGTAAACGCCATTGTCTGAGGTTTTTTTCTGTATTTTTTCAAATTACTTTTGCAAAACACTATTATTTGCTATTTATTTTTATTTAAGCTCCCGCAAGAGTGTCTAAGCAACCCTCCCTAATCTATCAACAGTGAAGCAGTTACACATTTTTTTGATTAACAAATTTCTCTACTACTATAACATATTCAATTTGTTCTTTTTTCTAACGTTATGGATGACACGCACCCGACGCAATGCATATCAGTTATAGGAACACAGTTATAGGCATTTACTCTTCATTTATGTCTGCCATACAATGAAACTTTAAACTTGTAAAGAACTACATTACACGGTAGGCAAGTATATTTACGAAATTAAATTTTTTCATTGTATGCTAAAATTCCAAAGTAATGTTCAACTCGGATATTTTACTGTGTTACATGTATTTTATTCGATAATGTCACTGTTTATTCTATAAATATAGCTGCCTGGTAAAAAGAGCGTCGGACCTAGCGGATGGACCATACAAGTAAAATTAGATATCCTTCTTTGGCTCGGAATACTTAAGCATAAAAAGAACTTCATAAATGGAATTCCAAAGGGCTACGAAGTTTCGCACGAACTACGCAACGCAGAGAGACCTAGGGCCCTACCGCCATCCATCATTCATTATATTGAGAAACATGTACGTATCTTACGAACTTTTTATCTCTTCCAACTAGATATGTTCAGAAAAGATGATTTCGTTTATGCGTGTGTTATTTACTTCATTCCAAATACAAACGATTGTTATAAATAAATATGTGTTAACTGATCAGCAAAGATAAAATGCTATACTTACTGCTTTTGACAAGAATAGGTACTAATATTTTTTTCTTTAAATCAAATATAGGTTACATATCTTAATATAAATTCCAATTTCAGCAGGAGTAATAGCAACTTTGTTATTTAAAATATAACGTCCTGTATATTTTTATAGACTTAGATTAAATAAAAAATTAAATAACTTCACTAAGAGGGAAAATAAACTCAATAATTTAAAAGTGGTACAATTCTTTATTAATTAATCAATTTGCGCATTTAATTAAATCCTAATGCGTTTAACTGGAAACGAAATAATAGAGGTTTCTTATCATGATTGGCTTTGGAGATCGATTACATATAAAGCAAAAGTTGTTAATCTATTTAACGAAAGTTATCCTGATAGTCCGCTGATGAACCAATCTACTGTAAGTAAGATTGAAAGCAAATTCAGAGAGCTTGGTCATGTTAAGGTTCTATCTAAGGGTCGACGGTAAGGTAGGCAAGAGAGATGTTAAATTATACATCCTCTTAGCAGATGAATCCTCATTAGGAACTGGAGCAAGTTCAAGTAACAAAATAGTACCCTAACAAAATACATTTCACTCGGGAACTGACATAATTCAAATATAAGACGACAACACAAATTGCATCCAACATATAGCTTTTTTAACAAGGCGATGTTTTATTGTGCCGTCAATAAACAAGATTGTAGGTACTGACCGATAGAGTGTTCGCATTAGAAGCAGATGGGTTACAGTCAGCACAAATTTGTAACTTGTTGCCATTTCCGTTGAAACTGAAAGTGATACCACGTTTTAGTGTAGGTAAAAAATAATAAACCAAAATTATAAATTGACCTGTCTGAGTATTTTTGCTCAGTAAAGTTGCTGGAGTTTTATGGAATTTATTCCTTTATCCTCACTATAGAGCCATACATGCTTCCACATGATTTCAAAGCCTGCATAAAACTTCACCAGTTTAGAAATAAGTTGAAAGTATACCTACATGATAAATTATTTTATAGTGCGACCGAGTTTCTTCATAGCCAGCACCTATCCACTTGTTATTCTTGTCTGGTATCCGTTTATTTATTTTATGTTCGTTTACTTAATGTTACTTCCATAAAAATTTTTGTCTATATATAGGTTTACTTATGCAAATTATTATTTATAATATTTTATTTATACCAACGTTTTATTTATACAATTGTCCTATTTATACCAAAGTAGTAGTTATACAGTGCCTCAACTATGGTATATACTGAATTTATTTTATTATTTTTTTATTATTACTATTATTATTATTATTTAACTTAGATTATTACCCATTGTAATTTGACGATATCTCGATGAAATTAATGACAAATAAACATTATATTACATTACATTACCTTATGCACATCCTGTATAATCCCCTAAGTACAGTTATATGATATATTTCGATACTGTCTATCAAAGCAACAAAAATATTCAATTTTTAACATTTTCGACACAGCTCGGGAATAGAACATCCAAAAAAAAAACAGGACTTAGAAATCTGCCGAAACTTTCCACTTCACAATGACAAAAAAGAAATATTTTTGAAAATAGTCCAGTTTATGTCTTTCAATGACTTCAGCCTTTTAATTTTTTCTAGTTCATTTCAGTCTTTCAAGTTAGTAGTTCTATAAAACTGTTATTTTCCTATCACTTTGCAGATATTCCAATTACGAGCGCACATTTACCAGGCAAGATCTCTAATAGGTTCGGATGCATCTGGTCTCTCCGATCCCTTCGCGAGAGTAATCGCCGGAGAATTCAGCAAGACCACTCAGGTTATAGATGAAACCTTAAGCCCCACGTGGGATGAATTACTAATTTTCGAAGAAATCTTAATTTACGGTACCAGCGAGGAAATACAACACGATCCGCCAACTATAATAATTGAGATTTTCGACCAGGATAAAGTTGGCAAATCGGAATTTATTGGCCGGACCATGGCGAAACCACACGTTAAATTAGCGGAGGAATCGTATTCTAAACCAAAATATCCGCCGCCCCTAGAATGGTTCGATATAAGCAGAGGCACAGATAGAGCTGGCGAATTATTAGCAACGTTCGAATTGTTAGAGATTTCCAGCGATGCCGACTCTAGCGCATTACCACCACTGCCCGTAGCGAAAGACATTCCAATATACAAAGACCAGGAAGTAAAAGACATTGGTCCGATACTACCAGTTCCTAGAGGTATACGACCGACACTAGCTAGGTATCGTATAGAAGTGCTCTTTTGGGGTTTGCGCGACCTAAAACGCGTTCATCTTTTAAAGGTCGATAAGCCGAGAGTTGATATAGAATGCGCTGGTCATATATTGTATTCCTCTATAATACAAAATGCGAAAAGAAATCCTAATTTTAGTACACTGGTAAAATTCTTAGATGTCGATCTACCAGAGCAAGAACTCTATAGACCACCGTTAACAATACGAGCAGTAGATTGTAGGAGCTTCGGTAGATATACTTTAGTTGGAACTCACACAATAAATTCAATTCACAAATATATGTATACACCATTAACTAAGAGAGAAAAGGAAGCAGAAGAGCGGAGAAAATCTCTACATCCGTTAAAAGCACTAGATTATATAGAAAATAATTATTTACCTAATACCATCGTTACTAACGGTGCTGATAATATAGTTGAGAATAGCCCGCTTCTACCTAAAGATATAACTATAGCTGTAGGATATGGAACTCAGGACCCAACTAAAAAGATGAAAACCGAACTAAATAAGAAACGCAAGCAAAGCATAGACGAAGATATAGACAATGAAGAAGATAGTAAAGATTGGTGGACGAAGTATTTCGCATCTGTAGAAGAGATGATATATGAAAGTAAAGAAGCGAGGAAGATATACAATCCTGATGGCTCACTACAAATGCCGGTAAGTGACGAAAATAATCCTGCGAATAATACAAGCAACAATCAAGAAAAAAGTCCAAATGAAGGAAGAAAACGATTCGGATTTAAAACAGCCGCAACGGCATCGCGCTTTGCCGCAAGAATTAGTCCAAAAAGCTTCAAGAAGAAAAGCAAATTGAAACCAGCACTTTGCAAAGTAAGTATAAATGTCTACGTTTATAATTATGCTTACGAAATATGCTAGATTTTAATGTAATACAATTTTTAATTTAACATTCAACTTTCGTATTTTTCAATAAGCTAAAATAAAAATACAAAACCATCAAGACCAACAATCTTTATTGTTAATTAACCAGTAACTTGTTGATTTCCCCTATGTACTTATTGAATTACGAAAGTATTTATTGACTTTAGATCTATCCTACTGAATTAGAAGCACTACCGGAATTTGAAGAATTTAAGGAATGGCTTAGTACCTTTGAATTATACAGAGGAAAAAAAACCGGAGAAGACTCTGAAGACGAAAGCAGAATTGTGGGATTATTTAAAGTAAGTATATCAAGTATATCAAGTTTCCAATGCAACTCCAAAAAAACAACTTTGTTCGAAAATAAGTGTCTGATTTAGCAATTTTTTTTTGTTCGTTAACTTTCAATCAAGCACTACTAATAAGTGATGAAAACTGTATTCGATGTTTGACGATCTAAATTGTCGAAAGCGTTTTCACAGCAGCGATTAATTCATCAATATTGCTCGCTGCAGTCACATATTGGAGAGCTTAAATAGCGTTGAAGAATCCAAGATCAAGTACGTTTGTATCGGGGCTGTTTGAAGCTTAACAAGTCATTTTAATAGTAAAAGACGCAGCACAAGCTGCTACGGTGTTTGGTAGGTTCTTCATGAACAAATGCCCAAATGCCCAACTCTCTATCAAACTAGCAATTTCGTAAATCATCCCATTGTTCTCACACAACTACAGCTGGAAACATCACATTCGTAATAGGTTGTTTGGCTCTTGCGGGTACGGTAAGGTTCTTCTTCCTTTTGTGCAATATAAAACCTGGATGTACGATGTTAGATACGTGTGAGGGGGAAAGGGTCGAGCTTTTCCCATTCAAAGCTTCCTCATACATAACTGGTCCTATGAGGCGATTTCCCAAAATGCTCATCCAAACGTTTACACCAAAACGATGTTGTGGGTTCCTTACCGTACTTTGCCCGGGATTCTGTAGTGCCCAATAATGCCCCGGTTTTCTGTTAAAGATTCCAAAATTATTAAACTTTAATTCAGATAATTTTGTTCATAAATATTCGTCGTCTTCTAGTCTTCCCACTAGCTGGTTGCAGTCTTCCAGTCGTCTTAAATTATCATCAAGCTGTGGCTAATGATCAAGTATCCTGGAATAAAATAACGTGAATAACGTTACAGGATTAATAAATATTTAGAGTAAGAGTTAGCTTTAATTACTACTACTACTCTACTCGCTATTATTATTTCGGAATTTACGGAATATTTTCACAATTATTTTAGGTATAAAGACAAGTATAGTATTTTTATTGCTATGTTGCTTGAAACTATCATCGAATTAAAGTATTAAAAATAATTTTTAACATTAATTGCACTTCTATTAAAATCACTGACGACATCTGAATAGTTAGCTTCACAAGAAAAGAAAATAGGGAAAACTCAGGTTTTGTGTATGGAAACAGTTTTTTTGTATTAAACATTTGAAAACTGAGGAAGTAATGATTTAACTTAGCAATATTAATAATAAGTGCGACTTCCGCCCATGCGAATAACCTCAAATATTCGTTTTGGTAACGAACAGAGCAAAGCGTTTAAATATTCTTGGGGTATATCGTTACAAGCAGTCTCTATTGCGTTACTTAGTTATATTTACAATGTTATGATATTGTAGTCCATCACTGTCAATCGTCTCGTAAGCCATCCCCAGACATTTTCTGTAATATTTAACTCGGGAGATACACTGAATGACTCTAGGATTTCGATATTTTGACTAGCTTATTTATTCTCAAAATGTGTTTTTCATTAATTAAAGCATAATATCAAACACTTTTATCAACATGTTACACATGGTTGAAATAAAAAAAAATTTCTGGCGGTGTCAAAATCCAATATAGCACCGATAAGAAATAAAAGTTTGCTGATGGCCAGTTTAGTTTTTCTCGGCAAGGCTAAATAACAGTGCTAAAGGTAAAAGAGGAAAGAAATCTATAACATCATTTATCACAGGTTCATTTCCTCTTCGTATTTATAATAATCACAAAATTTAGTAACTTTGCCAAATTCAAATCTATCCTCTATCTCGAATTATAAGCGATATCCCCATGGTAAGGATCGAAATGAATGAGCCTGTGTAATATGTACGTTGTTGTAGTTATTGGTCCCGGGCAATAATTTCGAAAACACCAGCAACATTAGAACATTAAAACATTCGTTGATGTTGTTTAGATAATTTTAAAGTTTTAACAAAATATTCGAATATATTAATTATGGTGCACTTTCAATTGCAGAGAGTGTATGTTTGGGTTTTCCCTTTTTATTCACAATTAAATAATCATTTAAGGGTGCAATCAAGGTATACAAGTGGCCTTTACCAAAGGACGTCGAAGACCATACTATCATGGGGTTTGACCCCCAGTACGGCTTTTTCCAAGGACTTCCATCTAACGATCCGATAAGAGTATTAGTACGCGTTTACATCGTCAAAGCTAACGATTTGCATCCGATGGACTTAAACGGAAAAGCCGATCCTTACATAGTTCTTCAGTTGGGATCAAAACGTATTAGCGATAAGGAAAATTACATTTCGAAGCAACTAAATCCTGTTTTCGGCAAGTAAGTTAAATAAAATACCATATCGATTCGATGTTCCTCGAAGCGCGTGATTTTCTTTTTAGATGCTTCGAATTCGAAGCTACGTTTCCACAGGATTCGCTACTTACCATTCAAATTTATGATTGGGATTTGGTCGGTTCAGATGACATGATCGGTGAAACGAAAATTGACTTGGAGAACAGATTTTACAGTAGACACAGAGGAATGTGCGGTTTCCCATACAAATATGAAGAGTATGTACCCGTAGCGCTTGTAATAAATAAATAAATTTTGTGTTAGCGCACTAAGTTTACCGTTTCAAAAAATACACATAAAATATACTGTATCTAAATAATGGAGATCCTTTTCACCATACAAGGAAGAAAATTATTATAAGTTCCGTCGGTTTACTACTCACCTTCAATAACATGGCGCAATAAATATGTAATAGAGTTTGTTAAGTAACGGTACAAAAAGTAAAATTTTGCAGAACCAGAGTGTACAACCGGCGGCCCAAAATAAATATCAATATGGACCAAGACACGAGCGCGGAATGTCAGTACCATTAGTTGGCAAAAATTACAATTTTATTTATCAACTAATCTAATACTTTGTTCTTTCTGCCGCCGAAGGTGATTTCGGAAATTTATTATTTTATTATTTTCCCAAATAAGGATGTCAGAACAGTTGATTTTCATATATTGTTGGATTTACTTTTGAATTTTTAAATTTCGCGCGAGGCGCCAGATTATAAGTTTGACGTGCGCCCTTTGCCGAGAGAAGTTAACATTGAATAAAAAGTGTTTTACAATCTTATATTTATATTTTTTTATTATATTTATATTTTTAATACAAATCTACCAAAAAGATGTAATAGCATTTCATTTGCGTTTAGCTTGAAATTTACTAAATTTTAAAGTGATGCAAGTAGATTTCTTTTTTATATTCAACGTCTTATTTATAATTTAAATCTCAATAGAAATATCATATAATGCTTCTGGTACACAGATTTTATTTTACGTTATAGTAACCTCCTAGACCTAAACAGTGCTTGATGAACCAATTACTTAAGGCTCATGTTGCCATCTGCACTTTTCGAAATAATCATACTTCATACTCATACTTGGGGCATTCACCAGATCAGCAGGCTGTTAACTGCCACTTCAAATTTATTCCACATAATTATGAATGCAGTTCTCATAAATAAATGTTAAATAATAGTTTTTACTTATGAAAAAAAAAATTGTGCGTGCATTAGAACACCACAATAACCAACGCATAACCAAAAATGCTCTTTAACCAATTGATATCAAATTTGTCCTTGCAACTATTTTTAAAAGAATTTAAATTATCACAATAAACTATTCGGTTTTAATACCAGTTTCTTATATATTATGTTCTTATCACAATGTCTTTTATTGTTTGAAATACATAGTGCGTCTAATATACGTATTTCAAGACAAAAAAGATTGGCTTACATACAAAGAAAGATACCGAACGTACATTTCCAGAATTTAATGAAACTTCTACTCTAACGAACTGTGTAAAATGCCGGTTTCCGTTTCCACTTGTTTTGGAGAGTGAACTCGGGGTTTGAATATCGGTAGTTTCTGCGTTTTTTGTTAATTATTTCCTGTTCATAAACATTATCGATATATAGGCGTTTAGCATTTTTAAAGAGCTATCAAAAAACACTAAACTTGATGCAGTGTGGTAATTATATTCACTTTGTCATATCATACGAAGCAAGCGTATGCATTTTTGCTTTAGCACCGTCATCCACCTTTACATTAATTCGCTTAAAGAATTGGGGCGGTGGCTTGTCCAAGACTCTAATAGTGAATGACTTTGTGGTCCAAAATTTGGTATGTGTACGTTTCTAAACCATTGACTAAATTACCGGTTAGTTTCCCGGAACATGACATTTCAACAAGTAAATTATTTAATTTACTTGTTGTTTACTAAAAATAATAATATTAGTTTATTTACAAAATGAACCACCTATAGTAAATGAATATTAATTGATATTTCAGATCTCAAGGTATTACCCAAAATAAGTGTCGTTGTACTTAGAAAGACCAAACATTCCTCTAACTTCCTTTAAAATTACAAAAGCGACGACATTAGCCAACCTCCTGCTGATGCCAGAGGAAGAATGCTGTAACTATGTGTTCACATTCAACTTTTTCTGCACCACTAACGTGCAACCTAAATGTAAATTCTAAATTAAAGCCGCTTTTGTCGGTGTTAAATGTATTTTGCACTCCATACTCATTCAATTTTAGTGGTACGTTTCCTACGAAACCAGATGCTGTAGTTTTCATTCCTTATCAATTTCAAACAAGCGACTTACAAATTTGGTTATTTTTTTTTTGAAATTGTACTGTGAACACTTTTGAGTGATTTAACTGTACCTTTCCATCGTCGTAAATCGAGATAATGATTAAATTAATATCTAAACTACCTACAAACTACCGAAATTAGAAATAACTCTTAGACCACCTTTTTGTAATGACTTCCCGTCTATACAATTGCCGCTGGAATTTTACTTTTTTGTATCATTTCTTTAAGATCTTACGGTAATAGTTCTTTATCCTCTTCTACAAATTTCTGGCCCAACTGGTCGCGATGTTCTTCAAAATGTTGTAATCCATACGTTGTTTCAAATTAAAAAAAAAAATTGTTCTCTATGCATTGACCTATTACAATATTCAAATGGTTTATATGTATATACATCATGTAATTTTTTTGACTGGTCTAGCTAACAAACGAAAATTGCTTATTTATATGATTATGCAAATTTATCTAAACATGCTGCAGTATATAATATCGATACAGATTATTGTATCATATGGAAAACCTTTCTCTAATAGCTCTAAGAATTTGGTAAATAGTGATGTTTGTCATTGTAGTGAAAAGTTGAAGGACTTAAATATTTTACAAAAAAGATTCCCGGAATTCCGACATATTTAGCAGATACATAGATATAAGCGCAAGCTAGTTAACTCCGCTAAAGCTTATTTTGTCAACAAAAAGATATTGTGTTCAGAAAATAAAAACAAAACAACCTGGATCAATAGCCTCCAAAACAAAGAAAATTAAATATAAATATGACAATCTAAAAATTTCTAAATATTCCCTTCGTGACTTTTCAAAATATTCCAATAGCAACAATACCTAATAGTCATATGAAAACAGACATAAACACTATGTTTATATATCCATATTCTGAATCGGAAATGCTCAATATTTTTAGCGAAATTAAAAATAAATATACAAAAGGACCAAACGGAATACCCGTCAATATTTTAAAATTCTGTCAGCATGAGATTCTCAAACCTAAAACCCATATAATCAACGCGTCTTCTGAGCAAAGAATCTTTCCTTAATTACTAAATGTTTCCTTAATCAATCCTATTCATAAAAAAGGAGATGTACAAAATATAGTCACTTATCGGCCAATTTCTTTAACTTGTTTTTCGAAACTTTTTGAATACGCAACACTGAATCGAATTAAGAACTTTATTAACAATCACAACTTATTGTCCTCATCTCAGCATGGTTTTAAAGCTGGCAAATCAACTGATACGACCTTGTTGGAAATATATAATAACTCAATAGATAGAATTGAAGCAAGATGTTATCCTGTAGGGATCTTGTGTGATCTGTCAAAGGCATTTGACTGTATTGTTCACAAATTATTGGTAGATAGGATGATGATAGGATCTAGGAGTTGCGCAGGGATCTGTTCTGGGCCCTGTGCTATTTTCTTTGTTTGTTAATGACGTGACTGATTTTCTGTGCGATTTTATCGTTGTATGCTGATGACATCACGATTATAGTGTCTGAAGACGAAAATAATAAAGAACTAGTTACGAATATGGTATTAGAATAAACTCTCTTTAAATCCCAAATAAACTAAATACACATTGTTTCATACGTTGAAAAAAAAGATTAACGATTTCGTAAACTTGAAATTAGCTAATAATTCAGCCGAACCAGCAACATTTTTAGGCTTATTATTTGCCTCCACTCTGAGTTGGGAAGATCATTGGCGATCGTTGGCAACTAAATTAAATAAGGTAATTTTTAAACTTAGCCTATTTATTAAGCAGAAAGTACCCGTAAGATGTCTTGAGAGGGTTAGTCAGCTCATGTAGAAGTCTCTTTATATCATAAAAAATGCTAATACAGCCGGAATTATTTATATTACATCTATTACTAATCAAATATAACAATCCTAATAGTTATAACATCAGAAATCAGAAGGTACATCTAATGAAACATAATTTGAAGTTGATGACCAGTGGTCTAAATGTTCTAGGTATTACGATGTACAACTATCTACTCGATTGTTGGAAGGCACTTGCACTAAATAACTGTAGGAGAATCATAAACCATGGCTAAAATTATACAATCTCTGAATCTTTTCAATGCTCATTATGATGTTAGAAATCAAAATATGATGTAATGTTGTTTCTCTGATGTATGCTTTGTTCTTTTGGTTTTTTGTAATGACGTATCTCGTACCTATTTTGGTACTTGCTATAAAGCCGTTAGTTATTTACTTACTTACTTATTATTTTACTTATCACTGGCTCGGATCAATCATCGCTCCACTGCAATACAGGGCATAATCAGTCATATAACGGCATGATCGGCCGCGTGTTATAGATTGTATAATTTAAAAAAATGATATAATCGATTAGTAATAAGCGAACGTTCTAAAATATTCTTGGTAATTGTCTCATTTACAGTAGGAATATCGATAGGTATGTAGTGCACCAAGACAAAAAAGCATAGATCCATTTCACATACCCAAATGAATACAATCAGCACAATATCAGATACACACGCTTGTGTACATAGCCATGGAGTTCATATTGTATCAAGTTTAATATATTTCCACAATCCTTTAAAAATGCTAAACGCCTATATGTATCGATAATTTGTATGAACATCAAAAGAAATAATTAACAAGAAACAGAGAAACCCCCATCCCTAAAACTTCAGTTTTACCCTCCAAAACTGTTCCTCGTCCGAAATGGGCACCGGTATTTTAATTTTTAGAAGTCCTATAAGTCTGCCAAGCTTCATTAAATTCTAGAAGCGCGAGTTGGGTAACTTTCTTTATTAGCCGTTTATTCTAACATTATAAACTCCTATACTTCTTAGATGTGGATACAATCAATGGAGAGACGCAATGAAACCGACACAAATATTATCGAAACTATGCAAGGAAGGCAAGGTGGATCCACCCGTATTCTCTGACGGTCAGGTCAAAATTGGACGTCACGTATATTCAATCCAGAACGATGACTTGGACTTTTTTACCACAAAAGATGTTGAGGAACACATGGCGTTGGCGATTTTACATAGATGGCATGAACTACCAAGAGTTGGTTGTCACTTAGTAGCGGATCATGTTGAAACTAGGTCGCTATATAATCCCGACAAGCCAGGTATAGAACAAGGTAAACTGGAAATGTGGGTAGATATGTTTCCCATGGATATGCCACTACCTGGTCCGTCACTGAATATTTCTCCTAGAAAACCAAAAAGTTACGAATTGAGAATTATAATCTGGAACACGGACGATGTTGTTTTAGAAGATGATGCTTTCTTTACTGGAGAAAAAATGTCTGACATTTACGTTAAAGGGTGAGAATTTGAACAATTTCTTTGGCAATTAAAATTCAAATAAACTTTAGTAAAATTGCTTGCCGCTATAAATATTACTTTTCAGTTGGCTTAAAGGACCAGAAGATTGTCAATGTACTGATATCCACTACAGATCTCTAACGGGGGAGGGAAATTTCAATTGGCGTTTCATATTTCCTTTTGACTATATGGGTGCTGAACAAAAAATTGTAATTTCTAGAAAGGAATCGCTTTTTTCTTGGGATGAAACTGAATGTAAAATACCAGCAAGGCTTGAATTACAAGTTTGGGATGCTGATCACTTTTCAGCAGATGATTTTTTAGGTAACCGTTACGTATATGTTGAGCAATCTTCCATAATCATTATGATTTAGGTGCGATTACGTTAGACTTAAACCGATTTCCGCGAGGAGCGAAATCATCCAAACTTTGCACTTTAGATATGTTAAAAACGGATGGCTCGGTACCCATGATTAATATTTTCAAACAAAAACGTTTCAAAGGATGGTGGCCATTCTTCGTAAAAAAAGATAATGAAGATATTGAATTAACGGGTAAAGTAGAAGCTGAAATACATTTGCTCACTAGAGAAGAGGCAGAAAAGAATCCAGTCGGGTTTGGGCGGAATGAACCAGATGCCTTGGAAAAACCGAAGTAAGTGAACCTACACACTGACTTGCGTATTCAATAAACAATGTTTTATTTTCAGTCGACCAGATGCTTCCTTTATGTGGTTCTTAAATCCACTAAAATCGATTCGCTATATCATATGGCACAATTACAAATGGAAAATCCTCAAAATATTAATCGTAATCGCCGTAGCAATAATTATATTATTATTTGTGTATGCAATTCCAGGATACTCGGTAAAGAAAATGATGGGAGTTTGAGTTCAAATGTTAACCAGTTTCAAAGCTACAAATAATCAAATGTTACTATATTTACTTGTAAAAATATTGTACAATTATGTATAAGGTTGTACTTATATAAATAAACATTTTGATCTTAACACCATTATATTAATCTATTAATCGAAGTCTTTATGCACCCTAGATCCACTTTATTTCAGGAAAAAGGATTTTACTATCATATTTTATTTTCTATAAAAGAACATCTTGTAATTACTATAAAAAGTTTTTGTTTTCACTAGAAGTAAGAAAAAAAATCGGAAAGAAAACAATCATGGCCAACAACATTACATAGCATTTTCTTAACAGTATATGACTCCACAAAACTACTAGCATTCACAAAAGTTAAAAATCAATACAATAATGAACTGTTTTCCTTAAACTCTACTGAAAAAATCCGCCCCAATTCCAAGTTACCTACCTGATACGAGAGTAGTTCAAGAAGTCCTTAAAAGATCTAAGCGATGGCGGTCATAGTACCAAAAATGGTTTGTTTCTAGTAAGGATCATTAGTCCATCACACGGTTTTATTTTTATTGTCGATTTAAGCAAAGACTCTTTCTTTAAGTAGAAAAATATAAAAAAGGAAGTTTCAAGCGATGATTAAACACTTATCATATTTAAGAGGCTTAACACCGAAAGAGATCAAAGCTGAGTTGGATAAAATTCATGACACATCTAAATACGGATTCACATCCACAAAAGATGAACATCGTTCTGAACGTCCAGTGGAAGTGACTACCAACGAAATGATTGACAAAATCCACGATATGGTTTTGAATGATCGACAAATCAAAGTGCGCGAAATAGTTGAAGTCACGGGCATATTACAAGGTACGGTGTTTTCAAATTTGCACGAAAAATTGGGTGTGAAAAAAATTCGGCAGGATCGATGCAGCGTTTGCTCTCGGTGGAGAATAAATGCAAACGTGTGGTTGACACTGAGGCTGTTTTGACACTCTTCCGTCGCAATCCTAATGAGTTTCTCCATCGATACTTAACTATGGACGAAACATGGATACACTACTACACTCCGGTGACAAACAGTGAATGGGCTCCGAAAAAGGCAAAGACGATGAAGTCGGCCGGCAAAGTGATGGTCTCGGTTTTTTGGGATGCACGCGGAATTATCTACACCGATTACGTAGAAAAAGGACATAGATTAACTGGAAAGTATTACGCGTCGTTATTGGACCGGTTGGGCGAGAAAACTGAGAAAACCGTTCTCATTTGAAAAAGAAAAAGATCCTCTTCCATCAAGACAATGCACGCGCAGTATCGATTGGCAAAATTATGGAATGTTCGAATTAGTACAACATCCACCGTATTTATTGGATTTGGTCCCCAGTGGCTTCTTTCTATTCCGAAATTTAAAAAAAGGAGAAAGTGGTCGCCCAAACAGATGCCTATTTTGAGGACTTTCCGAAATCCTGCTTTTTTAAAAGTGACATTATGTTGAAAAATAAATAAAACTCTACAAAAAATACTGCTTTCTACTTTCTGGGCATGACGTGTGGTAAACAATTCGTTATCCCCTTAGACATTCAATGGATTAGACATTTACTTAGAGATTTAACATTTATGGGCCATTTCCAAATTGTCTCTTGAATATTCAGTCTATTTAACCAGTAACACACTGGACCTCACAATACAAATTATATTGAAACACAATCACCTCTTGTTTATTTGTAGTTATACTACGTTTCCTTCGACTAAAAGTAATATTGCCCCCTTAAAGTAGTCTTCATTACTCCATCAGGGTCCGGTAAAAATCTCACGGGACTAGCGCAGAAACACATTTTTTTGTGTTTTCCATTGGACGCCCTTGTGTGGAGTAAGAATATATGTATAATTTTTTTAACATACTGTACATATGCTCACTTTATTACAGGGCAGTAAATGAAATACGATATTAGAGAAACATCAGTCTACTGAATAGGATTTGACAAGAATAACAAACAAATTGAGTTATTACGGGAAGCATAGTCCCATGAGATTTTTAGCACGTTCTAATCTTTCGTTCATCTTCTAGATTACATTCCTCAATTAACATTGCTAAAAGTACTTACCCACATTTTAGATTTCCATTCAGTTTAAGTTTTAAAACGAAAAAGAAGAATAAATTTTATTTTATTTTAAAGTTTTGTATAACATGAAATATACCCATTTTATTTATTTTGAATTTTTAAAAATACCCGCTACTTTGTGATAACTAATAAGACCAGAGATAGAAGGGGAAACGAGGGTTCATGTGTCAGTTGATATTATGGATCCGCCTATTCTTTTTGAAAGAATGTGGTAATTTAGTTGTGCTGCATTTTATTTTCGAACCGCATTATCTTTAATAGTTCATTCTGCGCCATTAGAATTAGATTGAAAATTCTAGAATGGTGAATGAGGAAATTAAGAGTATAGAGGAGAAGTTAATCGAAAAATCCAGAATAATCGAAGAATTAGACGGGCGCATCAAGATGTTAGAAGAACAATTTCATTCTGGAACTATACCGAAAAACGAAGACATTGGAAATTCTACCAAATCGCAAAGCATCAGATGGAAGCAGGAAATACAGTGACCATCGATACGGTTCAAACTAAAAGTGAGATGCCCATCTTTGATAGAAGGAAGCCATTGGAGAACTATTTAACTCTGCTGGAGACGATGGCTAAGATATACGGGTGGACAGAAGCTACCAAAGCAGCCATGCTGTCAGTGGCTCTGCGCGGCGACGCTCTGAAGATACTCCAGACTATCCCTTCATCGGAGCGACAAGATTGCCAAACACTGCTCAATCATTTTAGTAATAAGCACCTGCAGCAAGTATACCGCTTGCAGTTGAAGATTCGCTACCAGAGATCCAACGACACTCTCCAGGTGTATGAAGCTGACATTGTTCGTTTAGTTAAGAGTGCGTACCCAACGGTATCAGAGGATGTGTATGAGAGTCTAGCAGTGGATAAGTTTCTGGATGGCGTTCTTAATAGCGAGACTCAGCAGGCAGTTAAGCTTGCTTGAAGCAATCTATTAAAGGACATGCTCGCGTTTGTGCTTTAGAGACTCACGAGGAGGAAGAGCCATCAAAAGAGCTTAAAAAGATGGTAGCGGAAATTCTGAAGCGCATGGAGGTTCAGCGACCGGAGAAACAATACTGGAATTGTGAGAAGTCGGGGCACCTACGTAGCCGCTGTCCTAATCCATTAAAACCAAGGCAGAAGGAAAACTAAAATGGGCCGACGGAAAGGGGTAATTCTCGACCCGTGTGGCTAATGCTCCAGAAACACCAATGATTGTTGCTTCAGTAAAAGGTCGGACTAGCAGCCTCTTCATTTATGGAAATGTAAATAGAAAACCTAGAGATTTGCTGCTGGATAGTGGTGCAACAATGACAATTCTTCATCCGAAGGTAGTAGGTAAGGAGATCAAGATATATCCGACCAAGTGGTCGCTACGCAGGGCGGTCAACGTGCTGGGAGAGACGATGGCCCACTTGCAGATTGGTAGTACTGCATTCCAGTATCGAATAATAGTCGCGGATATAGAAGAAGACGTAATCCTAGGAATGGACATAATGGCAGAATTTGGTTTCAAACCGGACCTACAAGCAGGAGTACTAACAACTGGCAAAAAAGTTATTCTCAACCACGACAAGAACATATCAGCATGCGTCGTACTGGGGGAAGATATAACTGTAGCGAGTTTTGTGGAAGCGAGCGTGGACGAAGACATACCCAGAGGGCAAGTCTTAATGCTGGAACCAGGAGCGATTGGCGGAGAAGATCGCGGAATACTAGTCGCCAAGGCAGTGGTCCAAACGAGAGAAAAACCGATGAATTGGGAGATTGTGCAAGTGTATCATCCATTGTCCACAAAGCGGGTAGCATAGCGACAACTCTTGGTCCGCTTCCTAAGTCATTGAATACTTCATTAACATGTCTTGTAAGGATAGGACAATACATCAACGCCATGCCGTAGAGCAGCTGCTTGGACGCTACCCAGATCTCTTCCAAGCAGAACGCCACAAGAAGGCCTTTGAGACCCGTCCGTTGCGGCGTATATATCTGCTTATACGCAGACTTAAAGTGATATGTTGTATAACGGATCTTCCACAACACTATTGTTAAAAAGATGGCGTAATCGAGAAAAATCGACACTTACGTAATATACTCTTAAATTTTTCTCTGACTGAAACACTTTTTTCGTCATCTAAAATATGTTGCTACAACTGTCTACACGTTTGCGGACTTGGTAGTTCCCACATTGGATTGTATTTCTTCCAAAACTGACGAAACATTGTTTGTCCGATTTTTGCAAACGGTATATTGCACGCACTTAACATCATCGTTAAATCACGTAGAAATTCTTTATACGGTCTCCTTCCGTTTTTTTTTAATTTGTGTGTTGCGCTATTTACATGGTTTATTATATGGTTTCCAGCATAATAAACTTTTATCGCAAACTAAACACCTGATTTCTTTACCGTAATATATTAAGTTTGGAAATTGCCATAAATACATGTTTACTCTGTTAGCAAACAGACAAGTTCATGCATTTCTACACATTTCAACATTTTTAATGCTTTCCGTTCAATTCCGACACTTATCAAGTTCGCACTGCGACATAGCACACAGCATAGAAGGTCGGAAACTGGCGACATGTAACAAAACAGATCTGTATCCCCCCAACCTCTCGCGGTTAAACACCACTAGAAAGCAAGCGAGAATGTTGCGCTCTAATTATTAAACAAAATACGTTGAAAGTAAATATATTCTGAAAGCTAGCTTCACGAACGAAGCGAGGATTTTGCGGTGCTCTGTAGCACCAGTTGCGTCTATTAAGTCTATTAAGTATCCTCTCTGGTAAATTTGGATTCATCCGTCCATTATTTTTTGTAAAAACTCTGGATCTTTCTGGAGCCATATTAATATTCGCTCGCAAAAAGTTAGACGGCGAGCCTCATCGCCATGATTAAACAGTTTCACGGTGTTAAAAGCGTATGCGTGCACTTTATGAATTAAAAGAATGGGCTATATTGATACCTACCTCCTCAGCAACAGCACGTGTGGAACTGCGAGGGTGGCTGTGAAAGTAAGCTAATACCATTATTTTATAGTTCTCATCCTCTATTATCGGTTTCGGCATCTGCTTATTATGCTTCCATTGTCAAGTAGAAAGTTTTCTTGAATTTGTCGGAAATAGACGGCAAATGAAGATATCGCTCAAGTTCTGCTTATAATTTTATTACATTCTCCGCGAATAAAAAATAACTTTAAGATATGTTCGCTTCTATAATTATCAAAATGGTTTTTCATTTTTGCTAATGCAATAAACACGACAACACAGACCAAGATAATTTGACAGATCACTTGAGTGTAGATTGATATTGTTTAGTAATGCTCCGTAGTCTCCACAACCTACTGCCCGTCAGTTTTCCGAGAAAGTACTAGTTCAAAACTACCATTTTCTAAAAATCACTAATTCTAGAGACGATAAATATGGGTTTGAGAACACCTATAGCTTTTCGATAGAGAATTCTATTCTACGTCGCATGGTGTAAAAATATATAGGGCTTTCCGTTTGAAAGAGAAATAGTTTCAGTACTAAGAAGTTACGCCAAATCAACCCTAGGTTTTCGGACAGCCTGTATAATTTTGTTTACTTTTTATGCCTTGGTTAAATAGTAGAGTCGCTGTACCCTCCACAATTCGCATAAAAGCTTTCTATTTTTTACTGTATAGCTGTTACACGCCTTTAAAGCATCATACGTTGTTTTAGGCTCTTTTTCACAAAATTCAAAATAACTCTAAAACGGTAACCGATAGTTAAGAAGACGTTGTATAAAATTGGCTTTAAATGCCTAATAGAATCTAAAAATGCAACAAATAATATAGGTTTCTACTTATGATGTTCAGAACTTTCAATGTAACCGGAAGTGCGACATTGATGAAGTTTTTTCTAAATAGATAATAGCTAACTATACTTAACCCCGAAGTTTCAAAATCGAGATATCATTGCAAATTCAAGAACTTCTAATGAACCGGGTCCGTGAATCACCCTGTGTAATAAGAAACACATAGAGCTTTATTAAAACACTTGCCTATTTGCAAAAACTACAAATTTTAATTAAAAATATTGAAATACTTTTTGTATTCAATATTTAAAATGTTTTCCCTTCAAAATTTCTTTTATTTAAAATGTCTCCCTTTGTGCTATTTTTCTTATGTACTTTCCCATAGAATGGATATTTCCCTACGAGGTGGCAACACTGAAGGGTGATAAACACAACTAATTTGAGGCCTTCCATTTTTTGTTCCAGTACCAAATGCACCACACAAAGAGGTCGGCGAATTAATCTATGTATGCAACCTTATTAATATCATTGAATTTTTGTAAATGCAACTCAAGGTGCGTATTTACGCATAAAAATTCAAAAAATTTGTTAAGAGGAAATTATATTTGATAATTTTGGGTAGTTTCGGATGAAGAAATATGAATATTATAAAGTACTACCAATTACTACTCTTGAAACCTAAAAGTTTAAACGTACAGTTATAGAATCTACTGCAAAATAAAAAATTAAAATCTTTACAGTTTACAAGAATAAACTAGTAAA
This sequence comes from Oryctes borbonicus, assembly GCA_902654985.2. Lineage (NCBI taxonomy): Eukaryota > Metazoa > Arthropoda > Insecta > Coleoptera > Scarabaeidae > Oryctes > Oryctes borbonicus. The sequence continues at coordinate 22,598,929 of LR736857.1, read as the reverse complement.
TTTAATGAGACAATTATTTTCTCATAAAAAGCTTCTCTTCTACTTCATTTCGGCATCAATTAATACCAATGAGTAGCCTACTTGTTTCACATATTACTGCATTGCCTTTTGAAAAGATCAGTAGAAAATTAAATCAATTAGAAAACTAAGAATTGTAGCATTTCTAATTTCATATTTCAACCAATTTAGATACACAACATAAAAAATGTAACGTTATTTCAATCAAATGCTATAAAATATATGGAAGATCGAATCTATAATGCTATATGCAATGTAATTGGGAAGAAATTTGTACAACACTAAGTAGTAACGTTATTACTTATTATTAACTCTAACCTCGAAAAGTTTCATATACATAAAAATAAATTACAGACACTTCATACAACATATGCTTGACAAATGTTTACAATTAACGTGAAATTATTACTTTTCTAATGGAGCGTAATTCAACAGCTTCTCAATTAAATCGACATGGCCAAGTAACATTCTTCGACAACAATATCTCTTCAAACCGAGGGCATCTAATGCATCACCTTCTGTGTATTCCGCCTGTAGCAGACCTAAATAAGCTTCCCATTTATTTCCTATAACTTTACCACAGGTAAAGCAACGAATTGGAATAATCATCTTGATATTGAACTGAAAATACTAAATTCAGATGTGTATTCTACTTATAATTTAAAGTCACAAACCTTCTGTGTAAAGCAGTCACTGTACACTAACTAAATATAAAAAAAAAAACTGCCTAGTGCTTAATAAAAGTGAATAGTAGGATATTTGAAAGATATGTCGTGAATATATCTACACATTTGACATAACCAAACTTTTAGGAACTCTATTAATTGCCAATCTAAAAAATAAAAAATTTTTGCCCAATATGTATGTATAAATGCTGGTAAAAACACACTAATTTTTATTTTCAGTGGTAAATATAACTATTAGTGAACCCCTATTTACAGAAATTAAAATTTTGAAGATAATTTTCAAAATAATTCTTTATCGCTAGTTTGTTTTCCATATATATTAACATTAAATATTTAATATTGAATACGTAATTACTAAATATTTAACAGATTGTTAGGAAATGCAAATACGTTACGAATAGAATATTTTTAAATCTTGAATTCTAACGGTTACCGGAAGTAGACATTTTTTGTTTAGCCAATCGCCAACCTTGTTTCCTCCGAAGCTGCCGCGGTAGTAGTGAGCCGGCCATTGCAATTGCTGTTCTTGTTAACGACAAGCCGAGTGAAGCCTAGTTTCAGTTGCAAGTACTTATTAATCCGAGCGTTTCTTTGCCAACTACATATATTATAACTTTGAAACCAATATTATCTACTAGTTTTATTATTTCGCAGAAGATGGGTGATGAAAAGAAGGTAATTGTGTTTATACAACTCCTAACCACAAATGTCAATACATGTTAGTATTTTTTGATCTGATACTCACGTTTCTAGTAACATCAAAGGCTGAATCAGAACATATTAATTTAAAAGTTCTCGGGCAAGATAATGCTGTAGTACAATTTAAAATCAAAAAGCACACCCCACTTAGGAAATTGATGAGCGCCTATTGTGACAGAGCGGTAAGTTATTTTCGCTTAAAATTTAAGAGTAATATATGGTGCAGTAAAATGTAGATTTGCAATATCAGACAATAGTCTCGTTTTAACTAGATTAATAAAAACATTTCAAGTAGAATTCATTTGCCCCATTATCTTTAGGGCCTGAGCTTGCAAGTTGTACGTTTTCGATTTGATGGAAATCCTATCAATGAAACAGATACCCCATCATCATTGGAAATGGAAGAAGGAGACACGATTGAGGTATTCCAACAACAAACGGGTGGTTGCTGCTATTTTTAAGAATTTACTTTTAAGACCTTATCGTTATTTCCATGTTACTATTTGTTTTACGATAAGTTAAGGCTTGCAGTAACATGTAAATAGTGAATTCTATGTATAGATTTAAGTTTAAGAAATAATTGTTCATTTAGATAGTTTCCCAAAATTATGTTTTCACAAACTTCACTACTATAAACATTAAATCGTAATAAATATAATTGAATAAGCTTTTTTCATAAGTCTGTTATTTCATTAAATATATTTTTATTATAAGTAGATGTTTAACTGTCGAGTATATATGTGGGTAGCAGACCTGAATCTCCAATGTTGCAAACTGCTATATATTTCCATTTTTGTAATGATGACAATATTTACAAAAATAAATATCAAGGTAAAGGCCCGTACCATTGTTTATTTAAAGTTTCTTATTTAAATTGTATGTTCTGTATGTAGCCTTAGAATTAATAAATAAAAGTGCTACTGTAATAATATTTTTGTTTAAGTGAGATTTTAAATACTTCAATATCAATGTGATAGATGTAACGATGAGTTTAAAGAAATTAATTTTTAATACAGTTTAATGAAAATACCCAAGTTGAAAATCTAAATTAACAGAGAGTATTCAAATTGGTAAACTACTAAGAGGGTCTCATAAGGGATATGTTGTATGTTTAGATTTGTCAAGATTAGTAAATTTTGTTCTGATAATCTAATACCATATTTTGTGTGTCCTAATTTGCGGTGTTAAATATTATATGTACCCCTTTGTGCATAACACCCCTCTCTTATTTCCGCATTTAGTTTGTGGCTTCTGAAATCAGTCGCATCCTCTTAACTTATGCATATACTTAATTTTATGATGTTTATGTATGTGTATATATATATATAGAGTTCTACTTGGATAAATTTTGCCAAGAAAATTTCTCATGTAATCTGACTAGTAAATTTTGTGTTTCTATTGCATTCACAATAAACTTGAAGCACATTTCACACTGTAATTGCTAATAAACACCCTTACAATAAAAAGGAAATATAAACCAAAAATAATGCTACTGAAACAAGTAACCACTTTTGATAATATTTAGTAGGGAGTATGAAAATGGGGCAAGAGATGATTTAACATGAGGTTATAAATACTACATCACCATCACGTTTTAGAAGTATAAAAAAGCTTTTGCTTTTTTATTCTAACGTGTATTGATCATTTTCAAATAAAAGATGCGTTAATCAAAACAATACTGCTAAAATAGCTTCCTCGTGGTATTGATGGGAGTCATTCACGGCAAACGCAACGCAAGGAAAGAAAAACCACACTACCCACGGAGATGTTTCTATCTGCCCGACGTCAGCATGTTCTGCCGTGAATGATTCTATCAAAACTCTGAGAAAGCTATTTTAGCATTATATTTTTTTATTGCATAAAAAAATTAGCAAATAAATGAGTACCTATTTAAAGAAATATACTTGATGGTACCCTGAAATTTCCAAAAGGTTAGATTAAAAAATAGAAACGCCCGTGATAGTATACAAGAATGGCCCAATTTATTTTCGAATTGTCTCAAACTTACAATAACGCGTTTCTTGGACATAACTCAGTAGACTTTGAAAACAATTAATTTTTGTTTTTGCTTGAGTGATCATCAGAACTAAATTTGGTAACTTTGCCAAATTTAAACTTCTGCTCTACCTGTATAATAATTAACATCCCCATAGTGACTTGCAAATTCGTATTTTTTTTAGAAGAAAAACTACAAAAGCTATACTTTTTGGTTTTGCAGGCAGTCTTACACACGTGTTAGGTTTTAACTAGCTAAGATTTTACTTTTAGGGGCTTTACGTGCGTATAAATTTTTATTATATTCATTTAAAAATAGAAATGGTTTCATTAAGGGTTGACAACTTTACATTTTCCCGAATTGTGATACATTGGCTCTGCAAAGGCAGATTTAGTAGTTTCTTATTTTGAAAAACAATTGCGAATGATGCTAAGTTGAACAGAACGGTACATGTGAATAGACGCGATTTTACTGATCTCTGTTCACACATGATATTCGAAGTGTACGGGTATGGTTTCCAATAAATATAATAATGAGAAAAATCAAACATATACGGTACATGCTTTAATTATTCTATTTATTCGAGGTACCCCCTACTTCGCGGATAATTTACGTTGGTAATTCGGTAATAACGGTCATATTCGCTAAATTCTTAGCGTAATGCATGCAAATATGTTCTTTATTACGGGAACTACCAATCTAAATTATCCATCCAACTTCAAAAGGGGGTTCAAAAGCTTAGGGAATAAATTGCCAACTGTAAATTATTTAAATCCTTTCGTAGTAGTATTCAAACAACAGTGGGTATCCCAGTAATAAAATGACGAGAAATGAAAGCGTATTTTTATATGCTAACTAAAATAAGTTAATAATCTAAAATGTAGAATTATTTCAGGGCATAGGTATGTACATGTGGCAAAATGTTATTTCCGTGTTTCCAGTTTTATATTTATCAGTTCTCATATATATTCCATAACAATTTGTTGCATTACCATACACCATGAAACACGACGGTAAGCCATAAGCAAAAGTGGCAAAGGGCAAATATTTTTAAATTCTAAACATGACTCCTAGGCAGCGTAGTTGCTATAATTTTAAGTACCTCATTAAAAAGCTTACGTTAACATTGTACACAATAAATGTAGTAGGCGTTGTGGAATTATATAAAACTAAACATGCTATAACTTCTGCAGTTTTTGCCAGAATTAAAGAAATGTGGACTTGTTTGAAAAGGCATTCTGCGCTGTTTTAAACGTAGTAATTTGTGTCACCCGTTAATGTTCAAGAAAGCATTATCCCAAACTTTTTTTCAATTATCTCTAAAAATTCAAATGTAACAATATACTTTTCTTGTGTTGTATTTGAAGAGTTTTGACAGTAGTAAGTAATGGTACAAACCCCGTAGTGGTACCTTTTTGCTTTTTCCAGAAAATAACGAAAACCGCTCATTATCAATAATTTCCCTATCAGTACAAATATTCCGAATTTCGAAACTTATCTTAGTCGGCCATGAAGCAAAGAAATTATTATTTTTTACTCTTTTACACGCAAAATTGTGTCAGTATTTGTTTAGTCTTTGATCACTTTTCAAGTAGAGCTAACAAAATCTACTATGATTTGGATAAATAGCGTGCAATGGAAGCAATTATTTATTTGACAATTGTAACAAGTACATAGAATTTTTCTACGCCCTGGCTTTTGAAGACTGCTACTTAGTCGTTCAGTGATAAAAAGTATCGTTGTCTAATTGTCTATCGTTGTCAGAGTTTTAGCAGGTTTAGTTTTACATGACTCGTACATTTATTGTTCACAATATGACAAAGCGCCTTTAACCAAAGTGATGCGTAGTTAACTAAGCTTTTTAAAGAAGCATTTAGAATTAAAGTTAATCCTGGAAGTTATACCAGCTAATTTAAAATTTAGTTACCCCTAGCGGTTATGCTTTTATTATATTCAGTGAATTTCTCTTTGCCACTTTACTTACGAAGGAAATTTTCTCATTACTATAGCTAGTGTTGTTTTCAAGATATCGCCGATCCCCACATAGGACACGCTGTATATGCGGCAATTATTGGTGTCCCATCCTTATATCATTTATTATTTTACAATACGAAATATACTGAACTAAAGTTAGTGTCGCAGAATTTAATTTGTATTTATACACAGTATCCACAGAGTATGTAAAAAAATTATTTACGTACTTTGTGGATACATAAAAATTCAGGTGATATTTCAATTTAATTTAGGCAAATTACATTCTTGCGTTCTGCTTTATTTCAAAAACGTGTAACTTTTTTCTAAAATTGATAGATACCTACTACCAGTTCTATATATTTTTGAATTCAGCTGTTGTTACGGAATTCAAAAATGGAGAAAATATAGTGTCCCATTTAAAAACTATCTACGGTGTCATAATGCAAACCCAAAAATAAATTACTAAATGCCCAAGGAAAATTAAAGTTTGATTTATCCAGTGATTTGTATTCTTTTTCCTCCACTACTTGTAGCCTTTCTGTAGTAAATTTTATTATGAATTGAGACCTAATGATGTCCGGAAAAGCCGCAAGTTACAAACTTAACCATACGTAAAAACTTTACTTTCTATTGAGTGGGATGAATTTTAGACCAGAATTAAAATGAAATTTTCATTATGGTCTAAAATGAAGTTTTAAATTTAATACACCAAAAACTTAAAGTATTGCAAAGTTCCGTTCCTTGATTGCGGATCATATGAAATATTTGGTTATCTGCAAATATTAAGTCAAAATTTAATTTTTGGGTTATATAAGTTAGGCTTTGCATATAACGAAGATAACCCTTTAAACTGAAAAAAAAGTTACTTCTATTTTATATAATAAACAAAAGCCTCTAATTAAAAGATACCGAATGAATGTACTAGGCCTATAAACATTTTTATTTCTATAAGGAAATTTAGGTGAAATATTTTTATTCGTCTATAAAGACCATCAAGAAACTAAACTGCGAAGCGGATATACAATTAATATATTGATATCGTATAGATATACAGTGTAAAAGAAAAGTAACGGATCTTTGTTAATATATATATATATATATTTAATCTCGAAGAGGTATGGCGATTTCAATTATTTTACTTTATACTACATCGTTGTCATCTTGTGACGTCATCAAATGTTTTATTAAATGACAGCTTATATTTTTTATTATTAATTTCAGTAGTACTTTTATTCTGTTTTCAACAGTATAAAATTATCAATATGTTAGACTTGAGAAAAAAATTGAGAAGAATAGTGTCAAAGTTCGAATATTAGAATAAAAAGAAATTACATTTATTGACCAGGAAAATAAATATAAATAAATAAATATTAAAAATAAAGCGGAGCGCCATCATGTAGAAAAATGCTATTGTTTGGTAGTTCAAAATTGTTTGCATTGGAAAATAATGCAGATAATACAGGATCAGTTCCAATTGTAAACACTGCAGTTATCTTTCTCCAGTTATATTATGTGCAAAAAAGAATGGGCCTATAATCTGGTCGCCAATAATTCCTGCCCATACATTAACTTCCCGAGTACTAGATACTGAGTATAAATTTCCTGCATTCGATGAGGATTTTCCCTAGCAATTTTTGAACTTTCAAAAATGTTGAAACCGAAGTATGGCTTACGTTGTAATCCAAAGCAATGTTTCTGCTAGTTGAATGTGGATTATTTTCAGTTTCTAAAAGCACGTCAAGTTGTGCACCTTCATTTAATGCCACCGGACGTCTACTTTTTGGAAGATTCTTTACATTGCCGTATTCTCTAAATTTGTTTTCGGTTCTACTAACGGTAGATTGATTTATGGGCTGATGTGGATTCTTATCTCTAAAAATCTGACACACTTCTCAATGTGATCTCACCCTGTTGCCATAACCGATCATCATTAACACTTCACTTTGTTTCTCGCTTAATTGTGCCATTTTTATTGATAAATGGGCTTACTAAAGGTAAAATCTACTTTTTAACATTTGATAACGTCATAACTTTAAAAACAAATGACGTAACAAGATGGCAACGATGTAGTATGTCGTAAAATAATTGAAATCGCTATACCCCTTCGAGATTTTTTCAAAAAAGAAATATTAACAAAGATAATGAATTTATTCGTTACTTTCCTTCCACGCTGTATATAACATAATGTTAGAGTATATTGCACGGGAGAGCACATATGTAGTTCCAGATATCTAAAAAATGAATAAACCCAACTGGTATGGTGTGGTACTACAATGTTTAATCAACCATGTTTATTCACATTTATCGTTCTAAATTGCAAGAATAAAATATAGTTCCACATCGATTTTTTGTGGTAGCTCTATTTACCGCGTTTATAGCTAATTGTTTCTAAATGTAACTGTGCATTGTAGATGGCGCGGGTATATTCGATGGTTGGTGTTACTTATCTGATCATTTGGTACATATTTCGTTAGAAGCTGAGCGGTGGCTAATGAGTGGATATTATTTTTTCTTATAAAACTTGATTGAAGTATAAATATGGTGTCTAAAGAACGTGAGTTTTCGATTAAAGCATTGCTGGAAATCGTGGTAAGTTTGGAAAAGCATATTTATCAAGCTATTTTCATTTGAATTGACATAGACTAGCTCGAAATTCTATAATTTGTATGTGTTTTATTTGACGCAGCATTACCTTAATTTTAATAATAATTAACATGATCCGTATTGATTATATACTACTTAATATACTATTGTATTTTGTTTAATGCGATAGGCACTTGATAATTTTACTTTGTGATAAAATCCCCGTGCTAAAATCTATACGTTACCAACATTATAAACATACGCGCATATGTACAGATGTCCTAAATTCGCGAACATCTGTGAGGACCTCACCTACTTTAATTTTTATTGATAATCAAACAAGATTTCGGTTATTTTCAAAACCTTGACTTATAGTGAAAATAGGAAAATTTCATGACTAGGATTCTATGCTATATCAGCTCTAATTTTTTAAATAGATACCTAGTTGTTTTGTTTTTCAATTAAATAACTGCTTGTTTTCGCGTTAGCATTCTACATTTGAATAAAAAAAAAATGTTTTGGAATAACCAGTAAGACGGAAAGGGAAGAAGGTGGAGGTGTCAGTTGGTATTATTGAGTGGCGTGTTTTTAAATTAAATGTCTCAGTGTTTTGTTTTTGAGTCGCTAACATTCGGCAGTTTAAATTAGGAAATAACTTTTTCTTAAATACATACTTCTCTTTTGCGTCCTATGTGTGATATATCGTTGTAATCACAGAAAATAAACAATTTAATGGAGAAAAATGTAGATATTTCAAAAGTGATCTTGATGATGGTCTTATATTTTTTGCATCTTTGCTCCGGGTATAAAACAAAAGAAGTTGCTGATTAATGTTACACTGTACCTTTTAAATATGAAATAGCAGATAAATTCTGGACTTCATAATTTTTTGTCAAAATCAAAATGTAAACACAAATCCTAACCTTATTTTGTTAACAATAAAAAGATATTAGGTACTCTCCAAATTACAATCATATAACTAAAGGGTTATGCTAAAATATGAAGATATCTTAATTCTAACATTTTTCCAGCTAATAAACACAATTCGTACACAATTATGTATTCCTAGTTTATACTTTAATGAATGATAATTTCATTTTAACATTTATATCGAAACAACTCAAGTATTTCACCATTGAAGAAAGTTTATATACATATATACCATTTTAATTCTTTAATTGAAATAAATAAATAGAGCAATATTTAGGTATCCTCGTTTATTGCAATAAAGTATTCAAAAGTTAAATATATCATATGTATCATGGTATGGAAATACATGAAATATTGATAATGAACATTGTAATGTGACAAAAAGAAACATACAACTTAATACAATACAGTATTTGAATTTTGAAATTAAGTGTTTACATATCAAGTATAAATTATTAATGAACAATAAATTATAATAATCATACAATTTCAATTAAATATTTACTAATCACTTTCAAAATCAGAACTCATCAGAAGACTCGTCTAATGTAATAATGAAGTATATTTTCTCCCTCTCGAAACCAACTTCTCTTTCCCAATCAAGATTTTTAGTTCTCGATGAAAACACTAACGAAGCACCAGGTATGAAACCATGCCCATTTCCAACCTGTAAAATAATAGTACGTTTACCTTCGGCCTTCATACTTCTCACACTATCTTTCGTATTGTCTTGCCACGATTGGCACACACTTCCATTTTCAAATATCAATGTTTCGTCTAAATACACAAATTCCCAAAACTATTCATATTTGCAATATATTTCTCCAAAAATGTGAATCTAGATAACACGATGTTAGGTAATTCCATCAGGCCTACTTTGGGATTATCCTTCCAGTAGGGAAAGCCAAAAGAGAAAGAAAAGTTGTCTGTAAAGGTTTCAATATCTTTTACATTCTTATGTGTTGAACTGAGAGTAACATGCTGTTTATTTTGATACATTCTATATATTATGTCCCAGATGGCTATTGTATGTTTGACACTGTGTGCAAAGTAATACGGTTGTAGTATGCTATAACAATAAAATTTGTTAAATTAGTATTTAAAATTATTAATTATTAAATACCTCAGATACAGCATTATTAGGTAGTGATGGATGGATGACCCCTTTCACTTTCCTCTTTAAAATATTTAAGTACAGCTACAATTTGTAGCGTACAATGTTTACAAAAGACTTTAGGTATCTTCAGCATCAAGGAGGTCTGACAAGAACTGACGAAAACAACAAACAGCAAGAAAGCAAGCAAAAACTGAGCGAAAACACGGAATACAGAATACAACAACCATAATACGAAGATTACGAATACGACTGTCGATATGGTTAGATTCGATCATGGCATCATGGCATTCTCGTACCAACGTTTTCAAATAAGTATCTCTAGATGTAAATCCTAATTTTTTTTTATTTACTTTTCTTTTTCTTAAAATTACGTTCTCTAATAATAACTATGTAACATAAGGTCTAAGCAACTATTACTCTAGGCTGAAATTTGTTTAAATTTCATCATGTTTACATAAAATGAATGTTTTCATGTTTTACCTTTATATTTGTAATAAAACGTCATAGATTATCGTGTATGACGTGCATTCATTCTGCAAATAATCCAAGTATACGTAGGTACTTGATTATTAATTAATATACGTATGGTCACACATACTGTGGTATGGTACATAAAATTTCAAGCTTTTATTTTAGATTTCAAAGTTCTAGCAGTTCTAATATCAGTGCCATAATTGACTTTAATTTCTGGATCTAGAAAACCACCAGCAAGAAAACTATTAGATTTGCTTTTAAATTTCGCAATGGAAAGCAGTCGTAGGCGTGCGTTCGTTTATCATTCTATTCCTAAAAGTAATAAAATATTCGTTGAACATCAGAAGCTAAGAAGCACCTGAAATAACTCTTTTTATAATATGTTTCTCATCTATTTTTGAGAATGCATCTGAAGAAAACACAGTTTTTCAGAGTAAGCTTCTATGGACATCTTCACATTAACCGACACGATAGCAGCACGACGCTGTCGATATCTGCGGACAACAAATCTCGTAAATAAGTGATTTGTCGCCGTGTGGTTGCGGTTGTCGAACTATCCAGTGGATATCAGTGATTCTGTCGCACAGTGTTTTTATCAGTGTCGTTGAGTGCAAAAACAATTCGGTCGTAGCTAAAGCTAACAAGGAAAATATTGTATATCTTGATTGTTGTTGAAGATAAGAATGTAGTTTCGAAGATTATCAGGCGAAAATAGATTAGATGCAGATAAATTCGATCATGATACCAGCGTTGAGTGAAGGAATTTTACAATTTTTTATAATCAACGATACGAGTCAAACGTGCTTACTTTATTTTTATGGAAGGGATATACATTTTTGCACATACACGACAGAACATCCTTTTAATTGCTTCAAATAGGAGTCAAGCATCTTGTCCCAAACATTTTTTTTTTCAACCTATATTAGATGGTTGCATTAAAAGAAGCTTTATTTGTTTTAAAACTCGCCTTATCATATCCCTTTTTTTTCTCGATCTGATCGAACAGTTCGAGAACACAAGATCAAGATAGAAAAAACAAGCGTTGAAGAAGGTATATTACTTGAAATGATCAAATAGTTAGGACAAGAATATGGTAGATGTTGAAAATAGTATCGAATGAATAGAAAATATCAAGGGAATGAGACAACAATCTGATAATATCGATTTATATGATGGGAGAGCTGGCCATGGATAGTTACAAAAATGTCCTATCCGCTTACCGTCAAACGTTCGCTCTACGAAATTTCATGCTTATAAAATATTATGCATGTTAGAATTATATTGTTCGTCGTCTGTTTAAAGTTACGTACGTTTAAGTTTATTCTGTAAGAAATGGAGTTGAGGATCTCGCGAAAGAAAAATTTACTAATTATTTTATTCAAAATACCACACCAGACACTAGCCTTAAATGAATATTAGTCCCTACATTGTACAATGAAATTAGGATTTTCTTGGGCCGACCACCTGCAGTTTTGAGAACATACGGTTTCATTTGGTGAAAAAGTAGTTTCGTCTGACCATAAAATTTTATTTGGAAACATTCTGTTACCTTCTGGCTGCACAAAAATCAAATCAGAGAACAAAATCTCAATCTTTTAAAGTGCTAGCTCTGGATTTATGAGCGAAAACGATTTTTTTTTGTATTCGATTGCAGCTCTTAACTGATGTAGTTTTACTGTCAGAAATTTATCGTAACGTTGTTTTACCATTTTCAGTAACATCCAATAAAACTTTTAGACGCATACTTTCACCAGTTACCAATTTACCACTTTAGCGACATGTTTTGAACCTATATACATACCCACGTATTTGTATTAGGAACCCAACTGATACTTCGTACTTAGGAGCTGGAAGACCCGGTAAGGTGACTGTGGCTGTTAAAAATCGATCAACATCTATTGTAAATACGACCCAACTTCCAACTACTAGTGTCATTCATTTTGTATGTATGTCCATAGTATTCTCTTTGCTTGCTCCTTGCTACAGTCCCCTTACTATAGTGAGAAAGGCAGTAATCACCTATTGTGCGAGAAGCATACCTGTAAATGTCGGAAACATCGCGCCATCCTAGCTACGTCTGCACATCTCGACCATACGCTAAATGGTAGTCGACACACAAATATGCAAGAATGCACGTGATTTCAAAATAATGAGAATACACTGCAAGCATATCATATGCCTCTCCATTGGAAAACGACATTTTTCATGATTCAACGACTAAGCAGTAATCTTCAAAGGCCAATGCGTAGTAAAATTATATGTACTTGGGGCACAATTGTGAAATAAATAATTCTCATTCAAACCGTACTAGATTTTGTCAATAATATTAAACAAATATCGACAATTTTGTGTGTAATAGAGTAAAAGTAATCATTCCTTTGTTTCGTGGCTAACTAAGATTGGCTTTGATATTATTAAGTATTTGTAACTGGCGGTATTCGCCACTACACTAGCCTGTTAAAACTTCAAACAAAACATATTGTTACATTTGAATTTTTATAGATAATTGAGGAAAACATATAGTTGGGGATAACACCGTCTGGTATATTTCTTGAACGTTAACGGGAAGCATAAATTGCGACACTTAAAACACCGCTGAATGCCTTTTCAAACAAGTCCACGTTTCATTAATTCGGATAGTAGTTTTACATGATTCGACAACACCAAATACACTTATTATTCACAATATGACAAAACGTCTAGAATCAAAGTGGTGCGTAGTTAACTAAGCTTTTTAATGAAGCATTTAAAATTATAACTTATTCTGAAACTTTTACTAGCTAATTTAAAATTTGTCGTTGACTCTAGCAACTGCGACCCCTGGCGGTCATGTTTGGAATTTAAAAATATTTTCATTAAGTTTCCCTTTGCCACTTTAGTCATGAAAACAATTTTCCCACCACTATAGCTATTGTAGTTTCCAAGATATCGCCGGTCCATACTCTTAGCGGGACATGTTGTATTTGTTATTAGAGATTAGGTATGTGACCATCAATTGAGTTTTGACCAACAGATGGTCTGATCCGCTTCAAAGTTGCTGGGGTTCATCGTGCGTATCTCTAAGAACCTTACAGATCCACGAACGCTAAAACCACTGCTTAAAATAGGAGTTACTTAAAAAAAGGATTGTAAGGCTAAAATTACAGCGCATGTATATTTATGAAAATTATTGGATGAATAAAACCATTTCTAGTTATTAGTTATCTATTTTTTAAATAATATTATTTTAATTAATATTGTCACTTTTGAAACTAAAATGCGCGCATTTTTTCCTAACCTTTCTACAATTCGCATTACAACATTACTTACATCATGTCTCTCCATTCCTACCAACCTTGAATTTATTTTCTGGCGGCAATATTTTGAAATTCAAACCAGAAATTCTACAGTTTAGTACTTTCCAATACACAATACATCGCTATGTATCTATAAAATACTAACAGTATGACTCCATGCAACCATGTTGTAGATATTGTGTTTTACACAAACAGAAACTTAATCCTTAACTTGTCTACACCACCAGAGATGGCTCCCAGACAACTAAGAACCTCCACGCGCACTGACTGGTTAGAAACGACCCGAACATAGTGCTGTAGGTACACAAAAAAATTGAGATCCGGACATCCGTATTTACCATCTGATTCTCGGATCCGAACTCACTACAATGCGGCAAGATATATATAGTGTTTGATGGATATATTAGGTGTAGGACAGAATTTAAAAAAACACAATTCCTAGTGGTTGTGGTTCTAAAACTAGTGGAGAACCATATAAATGTTATCATTTATTACAAGTTTTAAATGAGTAGTAACAAATTAGAACGTATGTTACAAATATAAACACTTGTTACTTGGAGAAGAAAATTTTTGTAGAACCGTTACAAACATAAACTGTGTTGGTGCTAGTAGTGGTAGTTCTATTAGCTTGAGCAGACATGGAGATAAAGTCTCTATAAGAGCTTCATCAACGGCTCGGTGGTAAAAAGGCCTGCGCTTGACTAGGCAGAGTTAGGCGCTGTGTGTTCGAATTCCGCTACAATTAAAAATTTTCTTAGCGGGTCCGCTACACCCGTTACGGCGAGGGAGTGATAGTAACAAGGCCATGAAACTCTTTACACACACATCTTACACACTAAAAGGCTCCTGAAGTTATGATAAGCTTTAGAAGCTTATACACCCATTAGGTCGTCACCACACTTAAGAAATAATCATGGCCTTAACTCTGAAATTCTTTTACTAACAGGAATGCTTAGGGTACCTTGCAAGGTTTTACTTATACCACCATTACTATTATGGCCTGCAGCACCAATATCTGAAATTGTAAAACAATAATCTGCGCTGTTTACAATATCTTTGAGAAACTCCTATATTCCCTAATAAGTTTCTGAAATTATTTCGGAACAACTAATAAAGGTGCGAAGGAAACCATAGTCTTAAAGCGCAACTTCAATTTCAAGGTTTTGTGGTATGGGATTAAGATGCATTTGCTACTTTTGTCCGTACAACTAGTCGTCCGTTAACTCCGTGAACGTATGAACGTGGACGCATGAATAGACGCTTCTGAGTGTTGGGAATTGCATAGTTATGCCCTGTTCCTACTTCATTGAATGAACACATTCAGCCACGCGTTCACGAATGTTCTCAATGTTGCAGTGCCAAACGTATTCTTTTATTTATTTTGATAGAAAGTGATCAAAAGAGAATTGTTATTAACATAAAAATTATTTATTTATTTGTTTCTTGAACCAGGGAATTTCAGTAGTTTTTTTTTTTTTTTTTTTTCGTTTGTGATGGATTAACTAAAAATAAAGGCCCACATCCACATAGCATATGATTAATAAAGTGAAATTGTAAGTTTTTAAAATGTAAAAATCAGTGATCAACATTTATTTTTGATTTATATACTTTAACTATTTGGCTTCCACAAGCCATCATTTGCATCGTCAAGTAAATAGGCAAATCTATTAGATTTTCCTTTTACTAAAGCTTTAAAGCTAAAGCTAAAGTCTTCGTTTATCGACTCGCAGTGTTTCTCATATAAAATGATTTTTTTAGTCTATTTATTTTATTGTTGTTAGTTTGTCTTCTCTTCTTTCCATTATTTTTTTTTAATTACGTACCTTTCTAATTTCAGACTGATAATCTTTCAAAAAGTGTGGTTTTAGAAAGAAAGCTACAACAATACATTATGGATGCAACAGGAGAGTTGACAGAAAAATGTTCCAAATTAGAATTAGAAAATCAGAAGTTGAAAAATGAAAATGCGCAATTAAAACAGAAATTAAATGAATCAGCATCGACAATTTGCCAAAGTACAAATTCCCAACAAATCTTAGAGGAATTACAGCAGGAAGTATTTTCCGTGATCAATGGGTTAATGGTGCAAGTTAATATAAATCATACCTCCTGGAATGCAGAGTTGTTGAAGTATAATGAAGACTACGAAAAATGTAAGAAAGATCTTGAAAAGTTAAATTTGAAAATATCTTGCGACGCATTCGACAAAAAGTTAAAAGAGTACAAAAAGACTTGCGAAAAGAATGGTTTTAGTAGAAAAGAAGTCTTTGAAATGCTATGTCAAATTGATACGGTCTCAAAAGACAAATTAGAAAAAGAAAAAGAACAGAATTCAATATATTTAAAAGAAATGGAATTGTTTGTGAAAAACGAGAAAGATAAGTTAGGAAAGATAAGAGAATTAGTTGAGAATTTTTTAAATAAGGAGCAGAAACTTTATGAAGATGCACTGTATCATGGAAAACAAGGAATTGAGTTGTATAGTAAAATACTAACAAATTACGCAAATATAGATGAAAACAAGTCAGTTATTTCCGCAGCAAATGCATCTCCCAAAGCTAATGCAAAGGTAGGAAGCAGCTCTAGTGAAAGAAGCATAATTTTAATGAATTTCCCAAGTGACAGTTTGTCAGAAATATTAGAATTTTTAAATAACGTTAGCACTGAACTAAACCTTAAAGAAGAAGATGTCGAAATAACAAAGACATTCGATGAGCGTACTTATTCGAAATTAAGGAAAATAACACTGCCATCTAAGGAATCGGTAAATAAAATTTTAAAGGGAAGAGATGCGATAAGAGCAGATTTTAAGGGAATTTCTGTTTCGCTCTACGAATACAAACAGGACAATAAGAACATGTTGTAGAAATTATATTTTAATTCCAAACACGATTACATGTTTACTAATTTGTATTGCATTTTTGATTATTAATTAATTTTATATATTTAGAAGTTATCACTTAAAGTTAAATAATACTAAAATAAAATTTGTTTATTTTCTAAAAATAAAACACAGCATTACTCCACTATTTCATGTAATAAGAACTGTGGCCCGGCTGCAATTTTACTTCTTAACCGATGTTCATTGATTGTAAAAATTACTTGTACAGTAGCAGGTTCCTACAAGAAACCAATTTTTGTATTAAGTACATCACGATAATTTAAATACATACATATCGCGGACCTGGTAATATGTCCAGTACTTTGTAACTAGAAACTTATATCACATTTCGGTTTTATGTGCCTTTCTATTTATCTGCGATATGTGAGAGGGTACCCAAAAGAAACCGAACTTATTTTTTAAATTTGTTTATTTAATTTTTAAACAAAAAACGTTCAATTCTCTTCAAAGTACTCTCAATTGGCATGAATACATTTGTCTATTCTTTTATTCCATTGTTCAAAACATTTGTGAAATTCGTCTTTTGTGATGCCCGGCGAAGCCTCCGTCGCTTTCTTTTTCACTCAAAAACTGGCTCACAAACAGGGCTGTGCGAGTAGAAGAGTTATCGTGGTGAAAAAAACAATCGCTTGACTGCCACAAGTCAGATCTCTTCCCTCGCAAATTGTTGCGCAAACTCTGAATGTATGATTCTCACATCGAAAAAAACAAATCGGGCATTGTTTTGACGTTTGACTTCACTTGACGAGCTTTTCTGACAAGGCGAAGCGAACTTGCAATCTTCCACTGGCTTGGTTGTTTCAGGGTCGTAACCGTAGGACCATGCCTTTGGTTTTTTCTTAGTTTTTCAAAGCACAGCACACTTTTATGCGACCTTGTTTTTGTTCGATAGCCGAGGTACGAATTTGGCAATCACCATTTTCATCCCCAAATCTTTCATTGAAATTCAGTGAGCTGTACCGCAAGTCCCTCCTGACAGCTCCACAGCTCCTTCAATGGGCCGCCAACGATGTTCCTAGATCATTCCACGAATTTGTACATTTTCGTCGATACGAGACGTGGAAGGACGGCTCCACAGCTCCTTCAATGGGCCGCCAACGATGTTCCTAGATCATTCCGTGAATTTGTACATTTTTGTCGATACGAGATGTGGAAGGACGACCAGAGCGAAGTTTGCCTCAATCGACATTTCACCTCTCTTTAACCGGAAAACCACTCAAACACTTGAGTTTTCCCTACAGCATCATTCTTATAGACAGTTTTTAACATTCCAAGTTTTGTGCTAGTTTTTCTGAGGAATAAACAATTGCAAAAACGACGAGCACACAAAAAAATTGACACAAGCCGAATGGAACCTTCTTTAGCAACGATGGTTGGCCTGTTGACTCGGGAATGGTAACTTTATACGCTCCTAGCGGCAATAAGTAACTCACTACTAAAGCTCCACCCACCACAGCATCAGTTCTGCTTCTTTTGGGTACCCCTTGTAAATATATATATATATATATATATATATATATATATATATATATATATAGAGTGCATCATTGTAAAATAAAATATTGATAATTTTATACCTTAAAAGACATTAAATGGAAATATAAAAAAAAAATATATTATTTATTTTACCGCACCCTTTTTCCAGTTGGGCCATTCTTGACTAGGAATTAACTGCTCGATTTAGTTATTTATTTGGTTAGTTTTTCTTTTTTTTTGTTTGAAAATAGAAACAGATTCAATCTTCGGCAGTTGATGTATTATATTAGTACAAAATACTGCGAATTTATATTATTCGAAAAAAATTAAAGCTCAAACGGTTAAGTCGTTAGATCGCACGTATGATCTAAGGTTAAGTCTGTTGCAATAATATGGTTTACTTCTTGTAGTTAGAAGCCAATTAATTAAATGATTTGAGAAGAAAAAAAAATCATTCAAACACTACAAAATAATAATGAGGTTAGCTATTCTGGTACATAAGCTTCCGCTGTCCCTTGATTTCCGGGTTGGAACCGCATTGATGTAGCTTCTAGCGACGTTTCTCCTACACAGCTTTGAAGATGTCTCGTAAGAGTGTGGACGAAACGTTGCAAAAGCTACAACAACGAATTATAACTACACAACTCAGAAACGTTGTTATAATTGAAATGCATTGTAAATACAGGTCACTAAACTAAAAAAATCTTCTATTTCTTGGAAATATTCACATTCATAACGTGCTTCAAGTCTAAAGATGTTTAAATCAATGTTGTTCAATAACAACACAATAGTCAATGTTATTTATCAACTCCCATAAAAACTTCTTACCTTTAATATAATAAAACAAAATGTGACCCAGAAACAACTTTATACTAGCTTTGTTTGCAGAGTAAATCGTAAACTAATGAGAGTGGTGAGAGCCAACCAAGCGGTGTTATAACTTGGATTTCACTTCTAAATTTCTTTCCAATCACGTTTGACTAGTGCGATTGTTCTGCGAACAAACCTATTATTTATACGAGGGTAGCCTCTTGAGTTTTTATAATCGACTACAGAAATGGACTTAGTAGTTTGTTGACGCTTTTATTAAATCCTCACTGCAGCATTTAAAAAGCAATTCGTGGAAAAGTGGATATTTTACGTAAAGGTTTTCATTAGATAATTTTTTACGATTTTGGTAAAGACCCAACACAACAATAATGCATCGCTTTATTCAATTTTCGATAATGGAAAAGAATTTTACAATTGGTATGAAAAATTTCGTAGTGGTGGTGCTTCCGTAAGTGATGAATTTCGTGAAGATGGGGTGCAAAGTTGGTTGTTCCAAGAAATACCGATGCTGTGCGCAACATTCTGAAAAAGATCAGCATGTGACTTACCTTGACTTTCTAAATTCGACAGATGAACTTCAAAGTCCGTATACAACATCGCAATAGGTGACGAAACTTGGATACGAGCCGAAAGCTAAGTAACAATCACCTGTTTGGGTGCTCCCAGATGAACTGAATCCAATAAAACTTGTTCGTTTACGAACCCACGGTGCCGCAAACATTACTTTGGAGGATCGACGAACAGTTGATGATGTAAAACAATTTGTTTGCTAAAAGTCATTAATAAAACCAGGAAAAACAATCGACAACGTCGCATCATCCTTTATCATAACATAACAATGTTAGTTCTCATACAGGACGTCAAACAATTGACTTTTTGAAGGAGAAAGATATCGAATTAATTGTCCGCATTCACCAGATTTATCGCTTAACGACTTCTTTTTGTTCCCGAATTCAGTGATTTTTATAGCCCCAACAAGCCGTTGAAGCCTTCAAAAACCATATTTTAGAGGTATCACTTCAAAATGGAAAAAAAAAATGTTTCGAGAATTGGTTTGAACGCATTGCGAAAGTGGTGAATATTTTGAAAAACAAAAAAATGATTTGCACCAAAATGTTTTTTTTTTCCTTGTTTTTGTAAAAACTTAGAAGGTATCCTTTGTATACATTCCATCCAGTGCGTGGACGGAAGATAATTCCCTTCCTTGGCAATTTAAAGAAAAAGTTTTCAAACAAAAAATATTCAGAGACAAATGCTGCACAACACAAAATTATATGCACGTATGTTCATCCTCGCTGCGTACGATAAAAATTTGGTTTTTTGAATAGAACATTCCGTATATTGTTACAATTTTATATACCTGTCTTCAATTCATGGCAACTTCCATCAAATACCTGTCTGTCGTAGTTTTTGTGATAATTGACATATACTGAGATTTCAAATGTCGCTAGTTCTTTAACGCTCGCTATCCTAAACGTCTTACATGCTATGGTTGTGACATCGGCCTTTAAAGAAACAGCGATATTTCGCAAAAGTCACGATTTATGTCAATTATCTCAAAAACTAAGATAAATATGTACATATAAGAAATATTGATGAATGCTGACATATATTGAAGAGAAGCTTCTAAAATCGTAATAATATACGGGTGTTAAAAAAAAAACTAAACTTGTATCCTGCGTAGCGAAAAGTGAACATCCTGTATACTTGTATGTAATTTTCTGTTGTGCAGAATATTTTTCTTTTAAACTTTTCTCAAAATTGCTCAGGAAGGGAATTGTCGTCCATTTATGCACTAGGCGGAATTAGGCAAATTCTGTTTTCTGGTGACTAAGGACAAAAATTGAAAACAATACTGCCTGCTATAACTTTGTAATTAGACTAAAGGTAGGACCGGATTAAGCAAAGCCTGTTGGGCAACTAATTTCAGATTTTCACTCAAAGGTCGGTACTATAAAAAAATGTTCACAAACAGTCCGACAACGATGTAGTCTGTGTGTATGCCCATGACACAACGATTACGTCCATATTGATTGCTTTTTTTTTCGAACACTGGGCAACTAGACACTAAGCAACTTCTGGGCCTTTAGGGAATCAGTTTGTCAATAAATTAAAAGTTTGTTTGCCCCCATCTTTACTGCATATTGAAGACATTTGCCAGTTAACGTGTACATAAAATCAATAAAGTTATTGCTACAAAATTTATTTTTTAACAATTTATCGGATGTTCCGAATTACTATTACAAACTATTTTAAAATTTTACTAAAACATCTTTAAAAATACGTTAAACAACTGCAAGTGCTTCATAAACATTTTAAAATATCGTGTAGAATGCATCGTGCACACTTTGAAAAAGGTGGCAAGCCCATTAAAATGTTGTCAAACATGCATTAACGAAAAATTTTGATGGGAATAAAGGAATTAAGCCACCGTACTCAAGAACCTTATTTTTACAATATTAACTGCAGATATATCTTTTTGTAGGTAAATACAGTGTTTAATGGATCTTATTTTTCGGTATATTTCACACATATTGAGTGCCAATAATAACGTTGGTGATGTGATTTCTGAGCAGCAGGAATACAATGGAGCAAAGTTTGGATCCTTGTTGTAACTCAGAGGAAGAACAGAAAGTATTAAATTTCACATGGCAGTGAGTGTGGCAATTGTTCTCAGAAGATCTAAACAAAGTTAGTAGAGAAGGTGACTTCTATAGCGGTCAAATTGATCGAATGCGTTTTATAAATCGGTGTAAACTGTGTCAACTTGGCTCTGTCCATCAAGGATGTCTGATACAAATTGAGCAAAACAACTTCAATTAGTAACCGTAGAACGTTTGGTCGCAAATCTACGTTACTTAAGTGAATGTCACCGTTTCTAAGATAACAATCTCGCATAATTTCACCAAAGCTAGCAGATGACAATTTTTTTATATTTGTGCGTGTTTTTCATGTGTTTAAACGAAATACAGTCTATTCATTTAAAGTAGTTCTCAGAAAAGTAAAAACTAATGAAAGGATTGTAATTCCACCTACTAGTAAAAGTAAATATATAACAAAACGTAAAATTAATGAAAACTCGATATAGTTTAAAATTGAAGTATTCTGTCTTAATTTCTGAAAATGGATTTACTACTGCTTGTACGCCAGCCAGCACAAGGATAAAATAGAATCTGCTAGAGTCCAACACAATGCGACAAAAGTAGAAAGTTTTACTTTAAATTATTTGACTTGCCCGTTTTGTGGGGTGTATTGCCTCATTGTCTGTTTTGCATAGTGTGTATAGGAAAATAATTTAAGCATGTATTCCTCAATTTAAAATAAATTGGTATCTGTTTCTGGTATAATTAAAAACGCAAAACACGAAAATATTTTACTAAATAATTAATAAATCAACATTTCCAAACGCCTATAGTCTCAGGTTCCCGGTGAGCACCTGCCATAGATTCGCTTTTAGGCGGAAACTAGGAAATATAACTACTTTAGGACTGATTAAATGTTGGACATCTTAATCGGAAAAGAAATAAACAAACCATGAAAATTATACTAAGAATATCAGCGTATAATCGTCTACTTTCAGCATTATTTTTTTACTCCTAAATTTACATCAATCAACGAGTAGAATACCGACACCGAAATCCACTTTAGCTTCACAATTGACATTCTTGCGATCTGCGACGACGACGGCAAAACATTTGTAAGTATGCTTAGATCTTTAGCATTTCATACCGTGGTAGTAATTCTGCCAGTGGCTTAAGATTCTCTTTACTGTTAGAGATGACATTAGTCCGATTGTCTTTGGCGAAGTTTATGCGAATGCCTACCAAACTTTGTATTGATGTGCTTTTACAGTATGAGGCGTCTTAGTCAACAGGACCGTTTTCAGCGAAAGGCGTATCGCTGTCTATATTGTTATACTTACTCTGTTAAGCCTCTTTTACATGCTACAATTTGTTAGACAGTTAGATCGACTGTGACTGTGTGAGGTTATTCATATCGAAGAAAAAAATGAAAAAGGTTCTTTTTTTCACAAAATTCTTATACGGACAGTGATGGATAAGGTAGGGGCAGTGACTAAATTTTTGTTGCGATTAGATACACTCTTGTTTATTTGTCTCATGAGAAGGGCTTCATGTTGCTTACCGGTTTCCTGGAGAGTCAATAGAATACGAGTCTGTCGCAATGAAAATTTCTTTTCCCCCATCTTACCCAGTACTGTCCCCGGATGGAGTTGATAAAAGGAAAAAATCTTCGTTATTAAATTTACGATATGAAAAATTCTGTTTTTCAAAGAAAATGCTTGCGGTAAAAAAGAAAAAACGTACAGGGTATTAGTAAATTAAGAAAACGTAAAAATGCTACAGGAGGGAAGTTATTTATTATTTTAGACAAAATGCTTATAAAAGAAAGTTGTTTGTAATCCAAATTTAAAGCTAAATACAAAATTTAAAGTTGAAATTTTGAATTTTATATTTTCATTGTTTTTATTTTAATCCATTTACAAAAATTCAAAAACAGACTGTATACGACAGACTACAGCTTATGATATTGTCAATATTAAACTTACAAGCGTTGTCCAGTTACCTTACACTCTAATTTAAAGTTGTTCATAGTTTTGTGTGGAATTCTTTATGGTCAAGTCGTTAGTCCATATTTTATTAATCAAAAATTTAAATCAACCTGTTTATCTGGAGTCTTTGGAGGATTTTCTGTTTTGTCCTACTAAACCTCCTGATCTTACACCCTTGTTCAACATTATTTATTCTTCTTTTTCGTCAAGTTATCATAACTACTGCTAGACTTCTTGGTACTGGCTTTAAATACATCGTCCCCAAATGAATTAAAATGTAAGTTTCCATATATCACAAGGCCTACTATTGCAAAACAAATTGCTATGGCTGAAAATTCGACCATATTAGGCGCTGGTACTCCACAAGCGGTATACCATATTGACCCATGTGGTGGTGGCTTTTTATCGGGTAAACAATCCCAATTAAAATATTTTTCATCATAATCAGTAGCACATAGATACTTCCTCTTTTTTAAAATCTGCACAATAACATTTTATAATATGGTTATTAAATTTATAATAAAAAAATAATTACCAAGCCAAAGGCTGTTTGTACTGGGACATGCTTATCGCACGAACCGATTGGTTCTGCAAGACCTATGGCGATTTCATTTTCTGGTTTGAAGTATAATGTAAATGCGATAAAGGAAGCATAATGCACAATTAAATGTAAATACAAGATCCATGAAGACCAGTGCACCTTCATTTTAGTCGGCTTGGGATGATTCATCCTTGCCATTCGATCCCCTGTCCAGATAATTAATAAAAATATACTGAATAAAAAGAAAAATGTTACTTCGCTATGTAATTTGAAGATATCATGCAACGGATGATAAATAGGTATAAACATCAAGATTCCACCAGGTGTTCCTAAGAAACCAGCGAGTAACGTACATATTATTTCCTTGGGGAATCTAAAATTAAAAGAATATTAATTGGAACGGCAAATTACTATGTTAATGATAGACTTCGACGGAAAATAATGAATTCTAAACAATACTTTTTGTGTTGTAACTAAAAGAAAAAAACAAGCATCTCGTGTTTGAATAGTTGACTTTTATTTTCATTCGATTTTATTTCGAAATTGTTAAGAATTAATAACATATTACTTACGTGTCAGCTTCCCATTTCTCCGTTTTGCAAATTACCCTTCTTGTGAAGTGAAACCAAAAAGTAAAACTTGCTGCGAAACATGCGTGGAAATAAAAAGAATTCCACGGAACCCAGTAAAACCTATCGTATATATTTGGATCGGTATCATGCCATGTCCAATGCAAAAAGTTCACCGAAATAATATCGTAAGCTGTATCGACCATTACGGAACCTAACCCAACGGCAAATGGTTCTGCCCATTTCGACAATTTAAGTTTAGCTACGCCAACAGATGACTGGTAAATAAAACACGGGTCTATAAACAAAATCCATAATGAAGCGTCTGTATTAGGATAATGCCGGCATTAAAATATTACATAGAAATACTATATGTACGGGTAACCTTCGGCCAAAAAACATTATAGGCGTTTGCGAATGCCAGAAGTTATCCACATCCGGTAAAATATAACAAAGGCTTTCCACTACTAGTCCATGAAGTACAGTTCCTAGCCACAAATAAGGTAAACGGCCTCCCCTTACAAGCGCTAGAATACGTATATTAAACAAGTTACCCTATATGTACTAGTAAATCTTACCATGATATAATGTCGCCAATCCTCCAAATATAAAGAGAAAATGTACGACCAGGTAAGTTGGATGATATTTCCAAACATGTTCTATACTGGTAAGTTGAAGGAACCAATCAAAAGTCTACGATTTAAATAGCAAGTAATTAAAAAAACAAGCCTGAGACAATCTTTATTTTTTTACCCCTTCGTAATCTATTTTGGAATAAGCTGCACCAAAGGCATGGAGATCTTGATTTTTCACCATGTTTTCTCAAACTAACATTGATCGAATAATATTTCTGATAGCTTAAATACAAGTGCCACTTGTGCTTAGTGTTCATATTTAGTTTCGTAATCTTATTAAGATAATCATTTAAGTGAAATAATCTACAGGTCGGTATGTTTAATGATATGTTTTTGTTATCAATATATATAGCGTATAGTAATTAAAAAACTGTAGTATATTAAGTTTATTTTGTCAGAAATAAAAATAGCTTGTTCTCTATAACCAATTAAGAACACTAAATACAAAAAATATGTATTAATCGACATGATTGATGAAAAGCAAATAATACTCGTTAATTGTTATAAAGATGTAATTAATTGTCCAGAACAGTAACGGGATGTCATTATAAAAGTAAAAAAGTAATAAAAGTCAGCGTAATTTAACAATCTAATTCTATGCGAATCATCGTCCAAAGTCAACAATCTAATAGCTGAACTTTATTTTCTTTTCTGCCAAATGTTGTCATGGCATATATGGAGCTAGTATTACTCTACTTATACCAGCGTCGCCGGACATAGAGAATCGAATAGGTTTGTCGGTTATGTTCATGACCTCGTAATATGTTTGTGCGCTAAGGTTCTATAGATGCACCATTACAAGTTAGTTTTAACCTAGTAAAATCAAAATCTTTGTTTATAACACTCTCGAATTTTTCTATTACACTCTTATTTTGTATCACATTTATACCGCGTAGCAGTGAGTGTATATCGTTCACTATTTGCACCGACTCCCCTAATGACAACGAAGTATTTTGTAATTGTTCTATTGCATCATGTAAACCAGCATAACAGTTTTTACTTCAGCTTCGATGGTAAGTATCGCAGAATTGTTTCTGACTTTCCTTAATAGCTGCTGCTTTATTAGTATTAAACTCGAGAATCACTGATTTGATTTCTTGACAATATTTTGAATAATAAGAAACTGCCTTCAACCAAGTTCCCCAGCGTGTAACAATCGGCTGTGACGTTTGGGGAATACTGGGACATTGTATGTTAAATTGTCGAATACGCTTAGGAGATTTTAAAAATACCTTTTTCGTATTTGCTATTAGTGAGACTTCAAATTGTTTTAAGTATCGTCCACCATCTCTGTAATTGTTTCAGCTATACAATTTTCTATACTTTTGCTTGCTAATAATATTGCAGTATAGTATACGTACTATAACATGCATAATAGACTGCTTTTTACAATTGGTGGTTTCGTCGACATATAGCCAAAGCAGTTCATTTTTCAATACTGATTTATTTTTTCCACATCCTCGCAGATGGTATATACTTCCATAAGATTGCTCAACTTGGTAACTGACAATCGGGATTGCATTTTCTCCAGAAGTGTCTAAATTCTGATTTACCGAACAAGTGCAGTGTTAGACCGCAAGCAATCAGCATGAATAGTAAGTCAAACAGAAGTACTGTTGTCGGTGTCACGCTGTTTGATGTCAATTTATGTGTTGTTTATAACTTACATGCACTTCACAGTCACGTTCCTGTCCGCAAATCAACTTCTTTTCACAAACTTTACACCAAATTTTTGCACGATCATATCGTAGATCCGGGTATTTACCGATAAATTTATTAATTGTTTCGACAAATGGTAACATACTATCTTTCCGCACGTTCGACATATCTTTATTTATACGTATGCCCCAATACGTCTAAAAATAATTCGCATCTATGTACTCACGGTCAGTGATTAACACTGCTAGGTAAAAGTATAGATTCACATGCAAATAGTGGGCACTAAATCACGTACTCGAACACTGTGGCACTGGAACACTGAAACACTTCACCATAAATCTTCACTAAAACTGGACGCACATTTCAATAGCTAAGTTATCATCTTCAGTTCAGTATTGCTGCTGTAGATGATAGCTTAGCTATCGAAACGTGCGTCCAGTTTTAGTGAAGTGTTGTGGTAAGGGGTAATAGTGAAGTGTTGCAAATAGTGCGCAAATTACGAGGTCACGTACATAATCGACAAAGCCCCTTCAATTTATGCGCGGCGACGTTGCTATAAGTAAGATTAATGCCACCTCTATTTATATACATGGTGGTTAATATTGGTACCAACCGAAGACATTTTCAATTGTGGGAAAATTGTTTTTAAAAAATGCAATCATAATTGGCATGACGACATGTAAAAAACTTGTTGAAAATAAAGTAATATAAATAAAACAAGAATTTACAAAATTTACGCACGGTAATATTTACATATTGCTACAGAGTGTTGCCTATAATAGTAATATGTAACTTACAATTACTATATAAAAATACGGCCATTTTACTCACTTGAAATAACCAATTTTTCAGTAAGACAGGAACGTTGTGAACTATCTGTTCCTTACTTGTTTCTATCTTATCATTTCCCGCTTGCTAATATAAAAGCATCAACATCATAGCAACAATGTTGCTGATATTCCCTTAGTGATAATGAGTAATAACATATTATTTAGTATGTGTACGTACGCAACCAAAAACACCAGATTTTACTTCACGATATGCGGGATTTATTTATAGAAATATCTTATCGCGCTGAATTGGCACGAAAAATAGCTTGGATAGTTCACACATCACATATTAAAGCACATAAGATTCATGTACCCCGAGTATACCTAGAGTTTGAATAAATTGAGTTGTATAAAAAAAATGCCGGCAGTTTCTGTTATTGCCATTTATATTAAACTTAAAGGAATTCAAACGGTTAATCGTAGGAAGACTATTTATAGTTTTTTTAATGTTAATGTTAACCAGCATATTTGAGTAAAGCATATAAAACACAAATTTTGTACTTTGCATAAATTTACTATCTTGATCGACGATATTAAGGTACAATTCATTTATAGCTTAAAAAAAATATATAAGCAGTAAATAGCTCATATCTTCCTACAACAAACTTGATTGTTGAAAATTGAAGTTTCTTAAAAATAGTACAAACGCGATTACTCTTTTCTCGATCGAATTAAATTTCATTATTTTCAAACTTCTTGTTAGATACTTATAGTAGCAAGGACTTTTCTTTTTTTTTGTATAACTACGCTACTGCTAAATGGAGTGTTATGACCCTCTGTTGAGCGTCGTCAAGCTTCAGATCGCATAAGATTATAAACAATTCATCGACGAAACAATTTAATATCCCAATAGAACCTAAAGTATAGTTATTCCAGCTAAGATTTGCTGTTATCTTAGCTCTTCTTTCTTCCAAATTCTTTTACATTCTGTACTAATGAACGTTAGCTTTTAGGGAATAAATGGCGATAAACGCGGTGATTCAAATTAAGCGCGTACCATTGCTATCTTTGTTATTATTGATTCTAAAAAGTAGGTTAAATTAGCAAAGTAATAGTTACATCCTAAAATAATGTCGTTGGAATTAAATTGAAAAGCCTGAGACCTGATTTTTTAAATGTCCCCAAAGAAAAAAGTGTAAAGGTGAAAGATCAGTAGAGGGTGTTGGTCATCGAATTAGGATATTTGTACCAATCTACTATTCGGTAAAAATGGTGTCCAGGTAGTTATGTACTATGCGGCAGTTGAGTGCAGGAGCTATTTAACTTACTAACGACACATTTCAGGCATAAGGAAATGTTTATAAAAAAACAAATGTAGAAGTTTCTCTATCAAATTCTGGAAAAATATGCAGTGAGTCAAATATAGCAACGATGTCGGTTGCCATTTTGTAGTTCCCATAAAAAAATTCTTACGTGTTGCCAAAAACTTCAAGAAATACTCGATCGGATAAAATTTAAACCACCCAAAGAAACATCGGTATTTCGTAAAAATCTTAAATTATGTCAATTATCTCAAAAACAAAGATAGATAGGTATGGTGAATACCGAGCAAAGTTGACGTGAATTTAAGAGACATCCAAAAACGCGGTAAGCAGTAGTTCCATTAGAAAAAAGGGTACTATCGTATTTAACAATTTTAAATATAATTTTGTTTTCCTACAGATGACTGAATGTAGATCTTATTAGAGACTGTAAAACCCAAGAAGTTGTTTGGGAAGTTTTTGGTACTTTTAGGCTACCTAAACAGGAGCGTCACTATATGGCCATTAATATAATTAGTAAAGACTAACGGGAAAGGTCAGGGCGAGCTAAACGACTCCTGAAAAAATACAGTGGTTTTTAAATTCACAAGGCTGTTAGGTTGGTATAAAAAGGACACCCATTGTAATCTAATACATTTAGTTGAAATAACCTAAGAAGGATTTGAGGAATTTCTAATATTATGTATTCGACTTTTAGTACTTTTTTCATATTTTATGATATTAATAGAATGTTATAATCTCAAAGAACCTCTCTCGTTGTTCCAGTATGCAAATAACTTAATTCGAAAGGGTTATGTATTGTACTTTTCAAACTAGTCTTTTGATACGTTAAGAAAGTCATTAATGAATGTCTGTTAACAGTTTGAAAAGTTGATGCTGATACACGTACACTCAAGTTCAATGCACGCAATATGTAAGTTTACTAAACCTTGAGTTATGCACACTATGCCTGCTACGATCTTTCATCTCTTTTCTTCACTATGGTGCCGGTGCTAGTTATATAATACAAACGAAATACAGTCACAATTTGTCGCAACGCGCATGGTACTTTTTGCCGTTCCGAATTTTCAAACGATCGTTTGTCGGAGATCCGTTAAGCTTTGTTAAAACTCTGTTTTAATAAGTAATGGAAAGGCAGTCGAATTCGGTGGTAACAATTGAATTGAATTGGAGCTGAAGCTCCGAAACATCACTAATTTTAACCCATAGTTATGATACCAAATCTCACGGAAAACATTCAATAAATTCGCCAAGGAATAATACGTGTAGAAGTATGAGCAAAGGTATTTTGAAGTAAATTTTCAAAAATCTTTATGGAAAGTGCAAAAGGTACAGGCTGTTATCGACAGTATTACAGCCATTTGAAGAAGTTACTAGAATTATGAGTGACATTAAAGCCAGTATTTCCTCTACGATTCCATTAAATCGCATACTCAAACAGAAACTTCAAATTCAAATCAAAGAAACCCAACCGAATGTTGCTGGTAACTTGAAGTTAATTATTGCAAGTTTACTTAAAGACTCGAGATTTGGCGAATCGCACAGAAATAATTTATTTGCTCTTGCAACATACTTAGGCCCACGTTATAAACTGAAGGTTTCGGCAAAGTTGTGAAAGAACAGGTGGAATCTCAATTGAAACACTTCACTATACTAGAGGGTATAGTCAAGTGTTCCAGTGCCACAGTATTCGAGTACGTGATTTAGTGGAATCTCGATTATTATAAATTTAACTCAACTAAACAGCCCGATATGGAAATTACAGAGGATTGCAATTCTCCTGCAAGTAAACGATCAAGAATAGAACCGGGATAGACGAAGATGGGCCCGCCACTAGTTTTCGATCTGAGAACTTACAAAATAATCCAGTCACTGTCCAATCATGTTTAATACTTTCATTAACAGCAATGAAGAGAACGTTTCTGCAAACGAGTCCACTACAACTTGATTATTAGTTTTAAGTAATTTAATTAAATCCCACAATTGCAATCTTTGTAAATTTTGTTTTTTCGTAACTAAATGATTTGACGAATATTTTTATTTTTCAAATAAAAAAAATTGACATTTGTGATCGATAAACCCATCCCCGTAACATCATTAGTTAAAGTTTTAATGAAGTATAAGAATATAGTAGCCAGATTAATTCAGAATTTTGTGAGCGTAAAATATTTATCAAACCAAAACTATATTATAACCCTAGCAGGATGAATATAAATAAGATTTATTACATTGAATTACATATACTTTATTTTTGTACTTTATATAGTATGGTAAATGTCATGTGTGCAACAAAGTACTTCAAACGATCCATACTTGTGACAAACTTTTAGATTTGGAAATGTATTTATATTTTAAATAACGGACATAAATAGTTTATTTAATTACAACCTACTAATTAAAAAACAAATGTATGAATCTAATTAGTAAGTATAAACGTAGATCAGAGCAGAAAGAATACCAAAAACAGCGAAATAGATAGGAATTTTATATTCGGAGAGAAAACCTTTTACTTCTTCTTCTTCGTGAACTTTACGTTCTCTATTCTTCTTTTTGCCATGGAACATCTTTTCGTATTTCTCCAATTCTTTTTGATTTTTAATCTCTTCTTCTTTCTTTTTTTGCTCAAGCTGCAATTGTTTTAGCTTCTCTTCTTCTACTTTCTTTTGTTTACAGGTTTCATCGCAATCGATCATTGGACAACCTTGTCGTACTAATTCGCAAAGGAACTCCTTTTTGAGGCGTTTGCACGGGCAAGTCATTTTAACCCTTTTCTTACAACTTTCCTGACTAACACAAGGACCCGAGTGACAATTAGAACGGCATCTGTGGCCACATTCATACTAAAAGCAACAATAAATTATTAGCGCTAATGAGATAAAATCGCGCAAATGCTTACATTATTTGGGCATTGATTACCGCAGCTTTGTAACTTTTCTTTATCTTCAGTGCTTGTCCAATCTTTGCAAGCAACATATGGTTGATTCAATCCACAGTGGCACCTAATTCGAATCATTTGTGTACAGGGTGGGCAACTATCTGGATGACAAAGTTTAGGACACTGATGATTACATCCGTCTGGTTGAAGATTAGTGCAAGGATTAGTGCAAATGTCGCAGTTATCTCCAGCCTAAAACACGTAGGAATGGTTTTATTAACCTTCCTATCTACAATGGAAGCAATTTTCTTACGCGAACAATGTCGTGCGGTCCTTGAATAACATGACATTCTATTTGACAAGTATGATTGCCGCATTTTAGGATTCTTCCACACGGCCTGCCACAACTGGAAGGTTTAGCTATGTAACAGGGCAAATCTGTGTTGTCGTGTTCTCCTAAAGAAACAATAATATTTTTACATTTTTTTAAATTTCAAATCGAGAGGAGTCCGATAATCACTTGGCTTCGGCAGGAGATGGCGCTACTAGAATTGAAATAACTCTATTTGTCGTAAAATCATTGGAAATTGAAAGTACTAAATATTGGTGAGGCTGTCGTGACCGGATGCATAATTAACAACTCATTTGAATGTAAGGAAGCTTTCCGCAAAATGGGCGCCGCGCTAGCTTACAATTGACCACAAACACGCATGTGTGTCAACTTCAAAGAAATGATTATTAAATATTAAAGTGTAAGCTGAATAATTTTTTGAATCGATTCATAACTGTTGACGAAACACGGATTCATCATAGTATACCAAACAATAGTTCTAACAGTGGATTTTTCGTGGGCAACCGACGCCAAAGAAGGCCAAAACCACTTTATCGGCTAACAAGATCATGACCACAGTGTTTTGGGTTGTACACGGCGTTGATTACTTTAAAAAAGACAAAACGATTAATGACGTGTATTATGTAACTTATTTGACCAGTTCAACATTGCTATCAAACACTTGCGTCATCGCCATTGCAAAATTTTATGAGTTAGGGTACGAATTGCTTCCGCGCCCACTATATTTGCCCAATTTAGCCCCCAGCGATTATTTCCTATTTATGAATATAAAAAACTACTTTGATTGACAAAGATTTGGCTCAAACGATAAAATAATTGCAGAAACAAACGTCTATTTTGTAGGGTTGGTGAAATCATCGTTAAAAAATTGAAAGAATATGGATTAAATTTCACGATTTCGGTGGTTGTTTTGTAGATTCTACATATTTAAAATACATAAAATTCGATATACTGTTTAAAATTGTAATATGCAATCAACATGTCAGGCATTGTTGGGGGATAACGCATCATCGGTACTTCCCAAAAATCTCAAGAACTAAGCTATTAGAAAGGTATGAAAAACGTTGAAGACAGTTGACAGTGACATCTAAAACGGTAATATATAAGATGCTGCATTAAAAAAGAAACTTATATCATGTGCATGTGTATATAAAGGCGTGCATAAAAATAACAGCACCCAATAAAATAAGCAATTTTCACTGTGTATATTTTTTTGTTTTTTTTTTGTATTTAGATGAATGTTATAGTTGAAAAAACTAGCCATATCTATCAGAATAGCAGCAGTATTACAAACACATATAATGTACAAATAGGGGTATCACTCAAGTTTAACGTTTATGTATTCTAAGCCAGTGGAATAAAATAGCAGTAGTTTAATTTAACCAAGCAAAGTGTGTGTTTGGGTGGTTCGAGTTTCAAGTAGAGGTAGATCTCGATTATAATTAAAGTCTCTTGAATAAATTTTAAAGAACATATTTTGGATCGATTGTTTTATCGTCATGGGGCGTGCAAAACACTGTACAGAATAAGAGAGGTAGTTAATATTAAAATATGTAAAAAGGGTCAATTATAAACTTATACAAAATTTATCGAATTGTGTTACAAATGGATGGCAAAATTAAAAAGGAACTACCGGAAAATCAGATAGCAGTTCTACACCTGGTGGCGAAAAATCTTCACGCTAGAAGACAAATGTTCTTTTTACAACTGCTATGTTTACAGCACGGTTGGAGTTTACCCAACAGTACATTATTTGACGTCTTCTCCACGGAGGAAATACTCTGGAGTGACGAGTTTAAAATCATAACAATTGTGATGGTTAACATGTAGGATGAGCAGCGAACTCAGCACTACTTTCACACTGTATACAAAGAGCTGGAACATGGAGGTGCCAGTATGGGTCTTATTATTAAAATTCCATAATGCCTAGAATTTGTGCAATAGGACCCCACCTCATACCAACAAAAGTTTACCCGTATAATTATACCAGCATATCCATGTTTAGTGGCTTTTTTATGTGTATTTAGACATATAAAATAATATCATACTACCATATGCAGAAGAAGAAGTGTCTTTTCGCTGAATCCATCAACCATTCAATGACCCAAAATATACGGCAAGTAGTTATGGTTAGCACAATCACCGGATTCAAATCCGATATAAAATCTATAGATTGATGTATAAAAGGCTGTTAACAGTGTCAAACCTGCCAACGTCACTCAGTTATGGGACGTGGCGCGTTCTGCGTGGTTGTCCGTTCCGCAGAAAAGATAATCAAACTTACTTAACACTGTACCTAGTCAATTTCATGATAATCAAAATAATATAACACTAATATTGAACAAGAAACATTGAATATGAGAAAATGATTTTTTTGTACTTATCGTATATTATTTTTATATACATTAGTACCGCTGAAAAGGTAAAATGTTTAATCAAAGGGTGTTTTCTACTCTCCAATACGTATCGTATAAAATGTAAAACTTGCTTGTATATACTATAAAATAATCTGTTTTAAGATACACCTACAGGCACTGCTATTTTTATGCACAGGTTTGAGTCTGTATACCGCTGTATTTTTATAATTATTTACATTATAATAATTAATGTAGCTATAAGGAGTAATTGTGCTTATAATAATATTTCGAAGAAATTTCGATTCATGCTATACAGAAAGGAATATCACAAATTGTTATTGTTTCAACCTGTCTAGTTTAAAACATATTTAACATATCTTACATAACCAAAACTTTATCTATCACATTGAAGTTTGTTGATGTGCTGGAATTATACAACATAGCATCAACGCCATCAATGACGTGCAAGATCCGTTCCGTGAAAATCCTATATATTGTATTGTTTTTACATGGGGAGAAATAGATAATATACATTTCTGAATTCTACAAATAACCAAATAACTGGAGATTTATCAAGACACAAGTTACGTTGATGACAAATAGACTCAAAGTCAAATATATTAACGTCATTTAAAGCCACCGTTTAATCGCGTTGGCGATTGTTTTAATTCGATAGCCACCTTTGATGATTTTTACATTTTAAAATAAATTAATGTCGAAATATTTGATGTAGCATACAACACTACAACGTGAAGCTTTACTGGGAATTTTGATGAAAACTGACCAAACGATTATTAATTGACGAAATAACACCGAGTCTTGTTGTAGAAAGATTCTATGTTAACTTGGCAGTTTTGGGAGAAAATGAAATTCGAAAGTAGTTAATGTCTGTTTTTCCCACAATCGTCGTTGGTTGGACTTATAATATCCATCTACCATCTACGCTCAAGGACTAAAGACAGAAAAGGAATCTTAGAAATAGAGCTCTCTACAACTAGAGCTATTTATGATAGCTGAACAAACTGAAATCAGTACATGAGATGTGTGGGTGGCGCTGACGACAGAGAACCTCTTGGACATTACAATACATGTTCTTGCTCCTGCTACCGATTCTACAAGTTATTTTCTTCAATGAAGCATCGTACGCATTATCACGTTTTAGAGGCGTGTCTTCGATTCACGTCACCCCTCTTCAATATTTCCTATACCCAGCTATTTGTTTTTGAAACAATTAAAGATTTTTGCAAAATCCTACTATTTCTTTAACCACCGATATCTTAGATAGATTAGATTCTCGACAATAAAAAAGCATCTACAAAATAACCATCGAAATCGCTGCTATACTATTCCTTTCCGTTTTACGTATTCTATTAAAAAAATTAAACTTGTATCGTGCGCTATACACTCGGTACACTTAAATATAAGTTGATGTTGTGCACCACTTATCCCCAAGCATTTTTTATTTCCAAACTTTTTCTCTTAATTACTCAGGGAGGGAATTATCTTGAATCCATGCCCTAGGTGGACATTGCACAAATGCGAAAACAAGCCAATTTCTATTCATTTAGTACCTTTGTACACGATTGATAGGTAATAATAATTTTAGAGTATTATTTAAATCCTACCTAAACAAGTTACGCGCACTGGCATAACACAATCGGGACATGGAAGTGATTTCTTTTCTAAAATAGGAGCTACTTGCTCCCAAGGCATTGATGCCTTTTTTGTTTGTACTTTTACTAGGACTGAAGTATGACATAACGCCGGACAAGGATGTGAACATTTGGCATGTATTTTTCCACAAACTTGTCGACAAGGCGGACAATCTCCAAAATGGCAACGATGATTCTCGCGCCTTGGATGATGACATTCCGGTGGGATCCTGAAAATGGAAAACATATTAAATTGTTCCTTGAAGTTACAGTGGAGATACTAACAAACACGACTTAAGACATTTCGGCGGGCGCGTTTTGTATTTCCTTCCACAAGGAACTGTCAGATAAGTCTGACTACAACGGCAGCAAACATTTTCAGTTAGCTGGCACGGATAGCATGGGCCTCTATGACATATAGATGCGCATTTATGATTTCCACAGCTTAATGTTTTCCCACATGGTTTCTCACATGGTGGGCAGTTCCCATCGCAACACTAAGATTATAAAAAGACATGTTAAGATTATCATTCAATGCATTGTTCTTTTCGTATAATAGTAGTACTCTTTTTACCAGAAAAGCGTCTTATAAGACCAAAGCAAGACATGTTTAGATGATATTAAGTGAGGTATAACTAAGAATTTTGGTTTTTCTTGTTTCTGTCTGTAGGAAAAAAGAAAAAACTAAATATTTAACTGAACTGAGAAATATTACCGACTTAAGGAAAGTTGGACATTTTAGACAGTTTTAGAAATAAATGATAGTAGTATACAAAAATTAGTACTTGATACATATCTGTCATAAAGAAAGCATTAGAACAATTACGTTTATTCAGTAGCGGCTGGTGATGACGTAAATGGAAATTTAAGGACGAAGCTTCCATTCCGTCGTATTATTTTTAAAATAACAATAAAATTAAAAAGTGGGGACAAATATGTGATGTTAGATCGGGAGCGCCATAACCAAAATACTTAATAGATTCGGAACATGCATTTCCGAATTTCCTGGGTTTCCATTGTTAACAATACGACTGAATCGAAGTAGATTGGAAGCATGGAAATATATCATATGTTTTGACCCCAGCGCCGCAGTTTATGAAAGTTGTAACCAATACAGTATCTGCCAAAATATAGAGTACTGAAATATTTATTTAGTTTGTTATGCATAATGTAAGTGTTCAAAACGTGTACCGTCTCTGTGTATACAGAGTTTCTTTAGTTTACGCAGATCCCGCAACAAAACTTGCTGTAGACTATGACAAAAGGTGACGAAAGGTGAAAATAATACTCAACTCTGAACACCTTTTCTTCCGTCGCAAGACCTATCTCAAATAACAATTGTACAATACAACGTTTTTTATAGTACCGTAGTAGCAGACATGGTTCTGTCAAACGAACATACGCAAATTTCAGTACTGTTTTGGCACACACCGTATATTCCTCCAGAGAAAAAAAATATGTATCTTCAAGTTTGTTTATAAATAAAAAGTTTGCAGTTATTCTTTCATTAAACATTAGAGAACAAGGGAAAGAAGTTTTGAAAGTTTTGAAATCTGTGACCTTTAAAATGTTTCTAAAACGGTTACTGTCATCAAACTAATTATTTTTCGTAAAAAGCAGACTTAACACAGTATCTCATTGTGGTACGGATATAGTAGTTTAGAGTATGAAAGGTGATTTTACCAGTACAGTTAGGGAGTATGGAGATATAGAGGGGGCGAAACATACTATAGAAGTCTCCCAACTACGAGCTGTACTTGCAGCAGGACAATTTCAACACTTACTGAGGTGAAGAACAATGAATTTGATTAATTTTAAGGTATATTAAACGCTCATAATTATTCTAATATATCAGGCTAGAGCAAAAGTTTTTTTTTTTGTAACAAAATTTAATATAACGCTATAAAAAAAATTAATACTCAAAATACAGTTCAGGCGAGACAAGTCGAACTGTAGACACAAAGTGAATCAAACAAGCGAGACATTTTGATATGCACCCGCCTCGTCGCTCACCGTCAGATAACCTCGCGAAACAGTCACGTGGTAGGGATAACGGTTTACATCGTACGAAACTTGTTCCGCGAAACAGTTGCGCGCAGTGTAAATATCCGTTGAGCAAGTTCCTGCATAACCCGAATGTGGTAGCAACTCCACCCTATCAAATACTCCAGATTCTGGAGAATTCTTTGGGCAGTATGCGGCCTAGCATTCTGTTGGTACACGATTTCTATGGACTAAGGCGAGGTAGCTTTTTCCTAAAACTGTATACATTCGATCCAATTGTTTGCAGTATAATTCCAAGTTTAACGCACTTTAAATTGGTATCTTCTAGTACGAATTCATAGTGAATAATTCCAACGAACACACGGTATCACTTTTGCTTGAAAGTAGATCTACCTTTCGTCACACGTTACAACTCGTTGATAGTGGAGGTCCTATGGACTGGCAAGGAGCGGATTGCAGATTTGCACTCGTCGCTATGCCTGTTCTGCAGTCAATTCACGAAGCACTTCTCTGCATCGTCTGTTCACCTTCTGTAGTTTGTGAAGATGATGACTTTTTCTAACGTGGAGCGCCAAGTTTTTGTGACAACTGTTGCGAAGAATTTCTTGGTCAACGATAAGTCTTCGGAAATACCGTTCCTCTGGACCATTCCTGAATTTTTTTGCAGTCTGAGATATTGACGTTCAATTTTACGGAGTATTCGAACGGTGATAACAACGCTTCTGTCTAGCATCTTGTAATAACGCAAAATTGTCAAAACCTTTCTATTTGTATTAGGCATTTTGGGTCCGCAAAAAAATATAAAAAGAAGGATCTTTAATATATCATTAATAATGACAACTATTTCTCTCGTATTTTCGTTTTATAAATTCAAAGTCTACTAATTTAAAACACAGGAAGACTTTTGCTCCACCCTATTATATCAAGGACACTTTTACATAAATATCACATTAATCGAAGTGGCTACAGCCACTGAGACCAATGCCCACAGTAATAATGACAATGAGAATAAAAATGGGAGCATACATTAACTTATATCATACACGAAATACACTCTTAGATGTTTTCACTGCCGTGCATTTTTAGTAATATATTGCAGAATTTATATGTATACATAATTTGCAGTTTTGGATGTTCAATACGAATTACTATTTTATTTATACTATTGCAGTAGCACTTTGTTACCATGCAATACTTCTGCAAGTTAATTGCTAAGGCTTTAAGACTATGAATTTATTATATAGAACAAACTTTGTTACCTTATGGTTACATGGATGTTTATTGCAATCCTTCATCTGTTTACACTTTGTTTCACATAAGTATTGCTTCTTACATTGAATTTCTTTAGTATGAAGTCCACACCGGCAAGACTTTACAACAATTTCCACACACTAAAATAACTTAATGTTGAAGAATATACCAAACAAATTAATAAATTAAACCTTACAGATCCACATGTATCCTTGTGGCATTTCTGATTGCAAATATGTTGGCCACATTCTAGAAGTTTGCCGCAAGTGTCGTCGCATGTGGGCGTATCTTCTGTACATGGTAACTGATATGTTGATTTACCACATGGGCACGTTCTAAGCTCTGAAAGTTCACATGGACCGCAATCTTCGGAATGACAAGATTTTAAGCAGTAGTGGTGGCCGCAAGTTAATGGTTTGTCGCATTTCTAAAAGAAATTGTATAATATCTATATGTACTTGTACTTTATTAAATGTACCTTCTCACACTGCCATATTGGTGAAGCACAATCTCTGAGCTTTTGGTTTAAGCCGCATAGACATTTTTGTATGCTCTTTTTAGGGCATGGTTCACATTCGTCTGGATGGCAAGGTTGAGCACACTTGTGCTTATTACAAGTTAGTAATTTGTTACATACAGAGCCGCATGACCATTCCTTGTTAGAGCATCTTTGAGGTTTGGCAGGTTGACTGCCACAATAACAACTAATATTAACTATCTTTGGACAAGGTGGACATGGACCTGTTTACAAAAATAAGTATTTAAAAAATTTGCCATACAATTTTTAAATACTTCCGATATGAAAATTTTGAAGATAAGTAAAAACTCTTGATGAATGCAGTGAAAGTTTAATACATATAAGCAAAACAATGTTATCTTATATTTTCCTATTTCAAGTATGTCGCTGTCCTAACATTCAACGCAGAAATTAGGGTTGGTAGAAATCATGATTTAAGAAAAAATCAAGTATTCGTTTTTAAATTAAATAAATCACGATTTTTTTATTTTAAAAGATCTGTTGGTGACATTGCACTTAATTGTTTTAAAAGCAATATAAATATTTTATATCATAAATGAAAACGAAATCTCGAAGAGACGCATTTGAATTTTTGTTTACACGGAGTATTTGACGCAGCATGGAATGTGTTTAGAAAAATTTATACATGAACAGCAATAATACGAAACAATTCAATCTGCTGCTAAGCGCGAAAGTGGTCGCAATTTATTGACTATTTAGTATATAGGAATTTTTTAAAAGGGACTTGTTATATTTTCCTTCGATATCAATACCTCAGCTAGAGTCACTATCAATTATTTAATTAAATATAATATATTTTGTATGAGACGTTTTTCAATTAATACTGAGTGTTTAATGCTTGATTATTGCAGATATTTTAGTTTCATGCTGTTTAAAAAATGTTCTGTATTACATACAGAACATGTTTATTAAGTTCCTGTTACTGTTTTCCGAAGTATTTTCAAGCAAGTTTACTTGAATTTATCAAGCTTACGTTTAACATCAGAATATTATGCTTGAGAATAGAAAGAAATATGCTTACCAGGATGACAAAGTAATATGCATTCATGACCACATTTTGGTTTTAGTTCCTTGCGACAAGTATTACCACACGAATGAGGTATTAGTAAATACTGATATGCTGGATTTACAGCCTTTTTACAAAAACATCTATATTCAGTGGGAATGTCATTTGGAGTATATTCCTGTCGGCATTTTGGACAACACCAACCAATCTTTATATTTTTTACATGTGTATGTTCTTCAGACAATTGCTTCTGATTAAAAATAGTATCTTTTGACCATCTCTGAACGCACATTAAATGAAAACTACAGTAACATTCATTACAATTCCATATCTAAAAATTAGTTTATAAATTAAAGCAATATCTTTTAATTAGTATTGTTCTTACAGCATCATTACGCTTGATGTGAGATATGCAAATTAGACAAGTAGCAGCTCCCGATACAAACGCATCCTCAAGATAGCCTTTTGTTCTTTTCAAATTATTCAATTCGACACCGGTAGATGTATATTCTTTCAAAATAATCTCTACAACAAGAGAATGATTCATTGTCAATTTGAAGATTACAAT
Source organism: Oryctes borbonicus (assembly GCA_902654985.2). Lineage (NCBI taxonomy): Eukaryota > Metazoa > Arthropoda > Insecta > Coleoptera > Scarabaeidae > Oryctes > Oryctes borbonicus. The sequence goes on along the minus strand of LR736857.1, from coordinate 22,557,278 downwards.
TCAACATACTAATAATATTTCCAGATTCTAATTCATCTTCTTCAGAAGATGAATCGTAATCCAGAACATATTTCTGTGCAGCTGCCTGATGTTTTTTCGAAGCTTCTGTGAATCTGTCAGAGCTTCGACTCCCATTTTGACTACCATCCAATTTTTGGGGTTGTGTTATGGTCCAAGGATTCCTCGGTTTTGCTTGTCTCCTTCTAAAATCACTCATCCTCACTTTATTAAAGGGTCGTCAAATTGTTCCTGCGGAATCCATCAATCACAATAACAAATTTACTGCACTGCACCTTACAAAAATATCATGTTTGCAGAATACACCGGTGTACAATTTGCAGTTTACACTATTTACCTTAACGGTTAGATGTGTTTTGGTGGTAAAAGCGGCAATGGTTGCATATTTTACGTTGAGTTAAACTTGCAATCGCTTGGAATCACTATCTGAAACGTGTCAGATGCGCCTCTTGAAAAACATTACCAGATGGCGCTACCGGTGCAAACTATTCTCAAAGCGAAAGTGAAGCAAGAAAAGGCGTATTGATAAGTTACTGACATACACTTTCTGGGTTTAAAAATAGTAAGCGTAGTCATTGTTCATTTCGCAAACTGGAAAATGTAAAAAATTATTTTATTTTTTTACCAAAAGCATTTAGTAATACCGCAAAAAAGAAATAGCAGATCATCAGCTAGATAGGACCATTGGAATTGTTCCTAGAAATACCAATGTGTGTCGCTAGCAGTAACAAGGAGGGGGCGACGCTAGAAGAGCGGCAAACGTTACTATAGCAACGTAACGTGATCTTGATCGCAGTATACTTTTGCGTATTTACTGCGCAAGTTTTGGCCGGTTCATACGTTCCCACCAAATAAAATTTTAGTTCCCTTTAGGTCGCTCGTGGCTCTGTAAGCAGAAGTGGGGATGAGAAAAATCAATATATTCCGGGGATATCCAATTTCAAATTAATAAAACCCAATTAAATTCTGCGGTTATATATTTCTTTGAATTGTACCAGGTTTGTGTTTGTTTCGTCTGTGTCGTTGTCGCCAGGCAGATGAGAAATATCACGTATTTCCCATACATTATGAGGTAAGTTAATTTTATAATTATGATAACAACAATTTAATTGTGTGAAATGAGCATTTTTCTGAAGACGGTAAATTTGTGACATTTCACAGTCGCTCTAATTTAAAGAAGTCTCACGTACCATCTTTATTTTTACCAAACAATCTGGAAGTGAAACCTGGTTGTGGTAGAAGAAGTGGTATGTTCTTATATAAAGTTTGCTAAACATGTTTAATTAATAGTCTGTATTTTCAGCAAATTCCTTGTGTTCGTAAAGGCATAAAATGTTCAAGAGTAGCATGTTACAAAGTAGGGATATGTTTAATTATATGTATTAATATTATTTTTTTTATTATTAGAAACTTGTTTGGTAGCCGAAGGTCAGCCTACTTGATTACGGATAGCATTAGCAAAGAAAATACACCTCCACTGAATAATAATAATGATTGATTGCAATCTTTGACCATAATCCTGATATCCTTTTGTCAATTGAAATAAATTAATTTCATTTTATTGCCATTTGTTACAATATATATTTAAGCATCCATATAATTTTTAGCTGTATTACATAGAATAAGTTTCATTGTAAGGATCATAATTTATGTTAATTTTTTTCTAAATATTCTAACTTTTATACATATGGACAACTAACATAAATAACATATTGAAAGAGCTAAATACTAAAACTTTTAATGATCCTATAAAAAGCTGCTTTAAGTAAGTTCTGGAAATGTGATAAGAACTAGGTAAACAACACAACAACACAAGTATCGGCACCCTCCGTACCACACAAGTTTAATTTATTATATAGTAATATAATAATTAGTCCGGGACGGCCGTTTCGAGGAGACGAATGGTCCTCATCATCAACCGGTGACCGAATGACTAATTATTATATTACTATACAATAAATTAGAACTAGGTAATATATTATTTTTCACAATATTGTATTTTTTTATACATGTCCTTTATTAATTAAATAAAGAAATAAAATACAAGTGCTTGTTTTTTTTTGTAATCATTATTTATATTGCTGGTAATCTACGTCACTTTACAAAGTAATAAGTGATATATTAGATACCACAATTACACCCTGAGAGACAAAAACATGTGTTCCAATTAATTAAAACTATGAACACTACATTATTTTAAAGGTGGTCAAAAATATTGAGACATAATCTATTGTTTGTACTTTTGGACATATGTATATTCATCTGCCTCGTTACTCATACATCTACGAATAATGCTTTGGCTATTATGAACAATATGACCTACATGTGCCAGCCTGCGGAATTATGTTCTAATCTACCCTGCCGATCTAAGAATAAATATAGCTTAATACTTATCCGGAGTGGTTTATGGATTAATTTATTGTACAGTATAAAAAAATTATGCATTGAATAGCGAACCCTATATTATCCCCGTGTTGTGCATCCCCGGATTGAGTTCATAATAGGTACCATGGACCAAAAATTTTCGAATTGGTATTTCATATTGTGGAATTTATTTATAACTATTTTTAGTTTGCTTTCGAATTTTTAAAATCAAGTAGGCCTTTACAGTTGATCAAAAACTATTTTCGTTTCAGGTAAATTAGCTTTTGCGTTCACAGTACGCCAAAGTGTTACTAAGAAAATCCAAAGCAAACTAAAAATAAGTTTCAGGTCAAACAGGGCGGATTCTCAAAATATGAAATTCCAATTCGAAAATTGTTGGTCCATCACTGAAGTTCCAACGTCAAGTTATTAATCTGACTCCAATGAAAAAACGTTCAAAGTGAACCACCACCTACCAAAAGAAAACTTTTTTTTGAAAATAATACCCAACAAGCAAACGGCACAGAGATCTTTTTAGATGTTCTAATACCAAAGAAAAGAAGGTTGCGGGATTTAATACGACATAAGTTAAATATAATAAGATAGCGCACATCATTGAGATGCAATTGCCAGCGTCTGCATCATCTTTTAAGAATTGTTTAGCACATCAACAAAAATCGATGCCAAAGAGAAAGAAACTAGACCACCATGTTTTGATGGCTAGTCTTTAATTATTAAAAAAAAAAAAACGAGAGCGTATATTACATTTTAAGTAACCGATTAAATCAGGACACTAGAAAATTTCTTCTCAGTTATTGGGCAGCGTGGACGATGGAACCTCCACCTAACTGCGAAAGTGTTTCGTTTATCTTTCCGTATCCAAACGGCAACAGAACTACTAAAACCCATAAAAAAATCCAATTGCGAACCAGATTCTCACGAATAAGGCATATGTCACAGGCAACTTATGTGTAACAGAATGTAAAAATGATTGTAAATATTGGCGTGCTTTATTTTGCATATTACTTCGTTATATGAGTTTAATATCTATTTTATTTATTTAATGATCGTTCTTTATCCCTTGGAGATATTTTAGTTGTAGATGTAATAAGTACATTTTCGTTATTACCTATTATTTTATTTTATTTGTTTCGTAATTCTGATACTTTCAGTAATAAATTTTTATTTTGTTTTTTGTTTCCAATTTAATTTTAATTTTAGATAACGAAAAATAAAATGCCAGTTATTCAGTTATACGAGTTTATCATTTACCTTGGTTTGTTTAATGATTTTATAATTTCGTTTTTATCGTTAAACCTATCGATGTTTCCTTATTAGCTGAATTTAAACTTTAGTGTTAACATATTATGAAAAGTAAAAAGTCACTTGCCCCCATAAATCGATACCTATGTATCTAAGATAAAGTATATTAAAATTGTTGGTATTTTTGCACGTAAATTCACTGGTTTTTTGGTGCCATCGCATGGCGCATAACCCAAGTTTACATGTATACAAGACGATTCATGGAACCTGTCCATTAAAAGTTCTTGAATTTGCAATGATATCTCGATTTTCGGGTTTAGGCATAGTTAGCTATGATCTATTTAGAAAGAATATCTTTATCAATGTCACACTTCTGGTTACATCGAAAGCCATTGCCAACTTTGATATTATAAATAAAAACCCATATTTTTTGTTACATTTTTAGATTCTACTAGGCATTTTAAAGCCGATTTTATAAAACATCTTTTTACCTATCGGCTATCGTTTTAGAGTTATTTCGCTTTTGTGAAAAAAAGTAAAAAAAAAAAGGTGTGATGCATTAAAGGCGTGTAACAGCTATGCAGTAAAAGGTAGAAAGTTTTTATGTAAATTGTGACGGGTACAGGTACTCTAGTATTTAACTAAGGCATCAAAACCTGTCTAACCTAGTACTAAAAGTATTTTTTAATGGAATGCCCTGTACGTGTTTAGACCATGTGATGTAGAATTGAATTCTCTATCGAAAAGCTATAAGTGTTCTTATACCTATCTCTATCACTTCTTTTAGGATTAGTGATTTTCAGAAAATGTAGTTTTGAAGTAGTACTTTCTTGGAAAATTGGTACGCAGTAGGCCGAAATTTGGTTAAATAAAAATGGTTACATGCAATTATATTTAATTCTTCAAACTGTTTTACAGAAAAGCTACATTTTCGGCTTTTAGGTGTAATTTGTGAAAATGCTGTACACCCATTTTTAAAAATGAAACGCAGAGGTAGACATTTTCCAATATTTATCTCTTTCGAGGTACTCTTTTATCTATAGCAGACAGTGAATACATTCTATGGCGGAAAATAGAAGAAGAATTTGACTATGTAGCGGATTAATTTAAAAATACCCTTGTGTGTGAATATTAATAAATATCTATTTACTTTTTATTTTAAGAACATTTTCCAATTACAAATTGTTTACTTAAACGTATATTTGGGGGATTTCTGGGTATATTGTAATAATTTGTAGAATTTTAGGTATTTTCAAATTCACTATTTGTTAAAAATATCGAACGTTATGGAGCAAATACAAATTTTGGAGATGTTGAAAAATATTCGGTTGAGGACAACGCTTTTCCAATCGTTGCAATCGCCAAAGACGCCGGCCGAAAAAAGAATACCGTGTTTTAAGGCAATCAAATGCTATCATGTCATCATGCAAGATAAACGGTGATTAGCATTTTATGTAATTTTACCAAGCTGGGATTAAAGATTGTAATATTAATACTATTGCGAAAAAAATATACTTTTCAATTGCATCAAATGTAATCTTGCGCCATAGTTGAGCAAGAAGTTAAGGCTCTAGCCGAAATCCGAAACATTGTCTCTTGAAGCCATAAATAAGTGAAATTATTGTATAATGAAGTGCAAAATGTGGTTTGACTCTATAACAAGAAAATGTAAAATATAACACCAAACAAATCAAAATCAGATTCCTCTTGACGCTTTCGCTTTTCTGTATCGTTTCTGTAAATGTAGATGTATATGCTTCAATTTTACTATCGCCTATTAAATCACTTTCAGCTAAACGTACATCTTCTAATTGAAAAGAGTCCTGCAGATATTTTGGGTTCATTTTATTTTTTCCACCTACAATGAAACAACTCAATATGGCTACCTATATTTTATTATTATCCATAATTGAATCCATAAAGTCATAATGTGGAGGGGATTGCTTTCTCAATGTGAGTAACATACAATTCTCTGTACTTTGAACTAATTTTAGATGGCAATGGAATTTTTACCAAATTTTGAGCAAAATTTTCACCGAGTTTAAAGTTATTCACCTTCAGTAAGTTTGCACTTTCTTGAAATAGCACTTTTAAAAATACCATCATTTGTTTTCAACGATACTACATGAATTTCTTGGTTATCTCTAGGATAAATAGCGACAGGAGCTTTAAGAGAACTAAAGCTCTAGCCGGATTTGGTACGAGTTTGTTGGGCTTCCACTTGCTTCGTTGTTAAAGCTGTACTAATTAGGTGTCCAGGAATTAATGGTTGAAAATCAGAAGTATCGACTGCTAATAGTGATAGATAAAGTGGACGAGTATTTCTTATTGCCTCAATTTGACATAGCAAAGTAATAAATTCTTCATACGTTAACTTGAAATCTTCGAAAAGGGTTGTAGATATACCTTGCTATTTTAGCTGTAGCTTCCCAATAACTGTCTCAGTCTGAAAATTCTATTTAATTTCGTGTTTGATTTATATAGGGGTAAAAGGATTTTTAAATAATAATAATAATAGAAACTTTATTGGAAAAAAGAAAAAGAATATCAAACAAAGTATCATACGTAATAAAATTACAAAAAAAACAACAACAAAAATCTTTTGCAAATTGTGGGGCGAGGTTCAATGTAACAAATGTGATGAAAAAAGCAAATAATAATAAGCATAAAGTCAACGTTAATTTCCAGCTAAGCAGTATTTACCCCCCTTCTGTCATTACATATTAAGCCAATTAGCATTCTCTAAGTTATTGGAAATGTGATTCGTATTTTCGAAATTCGTATATAAACCTTAAACTCGTATTTTGGAGTTTTTGAATTCTACATTCCGTGTATTTATCAATAGAAGGATAGCAAATTGATGTGCAGTAAATGAAATGTGATAAGACAAATGCTTCACAACATTTTTTCTTCAGTACTCAAACAGATCTCAACCTATACACAACGTTAAAAGTCATCTCATGCTTTGGACTTACCGGGATTCACTTTGAGTATACGCCCTGCAGAATATTTCGGAAGCGATTCTAAGTCAGCATGGATTTTCTTCATAGCGTCCTCGTAATTACGAGAATCGAACGTGGGATATAATGGAGTTAGTGTGCAATGTTTAATTTTACTGCTTCATCACGGGTGTACATTGACAAAAGCAGTGGTTCAACAATCGAACCCTGGGGTATTCTGCACCGCAATGTAAGAGGAGATGATCTAACAGGCATATATCACCGCTGAGGGCAATAAGCTTAAAACCCATGTTTAGAGCGCAACATTCTCGCTAGCCTGCCAGTGGTGTTTAACCGCGAGAGGTTGGGGGAATACAGAGCTGTTTCGTTACATGTCGGCACTTCCCGACCTTCCATGCTGTGTGCTATGTGTAATACATATCGCAGTGCGAAGTTGGTAAGTGCCGGAATTGAACGGAAAGCATTAAAAATGTTGAAAATGCGTAGAAATGCATCAACTTTGTTGCATGTTCGAATTAGAATCTTATATTTTGGAATTCCGCCCCACTTGGTCTGAAGCTTATTTTTAGTTTGCTTTGGATTTTTTTAAATGGTTAGAAGTATGTCGATTTATCTAGTTTACGCCATCTTTTTAGCAATAGTGTCGTGGAAGATCAGTTATACAAATTCAAAGACCACTTTAAGTACGCGAATATTACATCGCTAGATGTAGAATGAATTTTTCTGCGTATAAGCAGATATGTATATACGCCGCAACGGTCGGGTCTCAAAGAGACCACTGTAGAAACTGTAGAAACGTACGCTATGATACAGGTGTTTTTTGTTCTATAACGCGCACGTTTATTTCGGTTAACACAGCGCAGTGTGCTACTGCTAGGCAATCGACTTGTTGCGCTCTACTCATGTTATATTTTCATTCTGAGAGTGGATAGTGAATATCTCTACTTCAGAGTAAGGGAGAGTGTTATATTTGATGTTCCATTTGTTACGTCCTCTAGACATTTTGTGATCCATTTGACGCGATTGATGCAAAGATTGAGTCGTTTGATTCCTGATAATATTTTTATTATGTTCTCAATTTTTGAGAATATTTCGCAGTAAATAAACTAAACTAGGACTTTTTACAAATTAACTAACAACATTTTAAAATACCTAGTGAAAGCTAAGTAAAGTTTTATAGGTTGAAGATATATTATTCCGGATCCAGGATTTATAAAACGCACACTTTACAAACGTACAAGTCTGAATATCACTCCTAATCAGTGAGAACTGAACCGTTATCCATTTTGTTTTAACACACCCTTTTGTGTTACAGGTCGTTGAATTCTGAATTGTCGCTATTGTTACTGTAACGGTTGGGTACTTCAAAGTTTTTATATTCCCGTCGAGAAGCAGCATAATAGGTAAATGGCCAATACCGAACCTTCACACTCGGACTTTCAAACCACCTCTACGATTTATTTTATACATCTTCTTTTGTTCCGAAAAAGAGGTTCTAACGTTCAACATATCTGATATTTAATGACTGTAATATATTGCTTCTGGTTTGGGAATGAAAATATACTTTTTTGTACTTTTGTATATCTAGAATGGAAATAATACAACAAACTATACTAAGTTATGTAGAACAAAACCGTTAATCTCGCTTATGATCTGAAACAATTCAGCTCATCTTCATCTTTTCATTATTTTCTTCATCTTTTCAAGATAATATTTTAAATAGAAATTGTTTATGTTGTAAAAAAGTTGTACATTTGCAAAAAAGGTATGTGTAACATTGTTAATGTTAACGCAGTGTTATAAATTCATGTGATTTTGTATTAAGCAAATGATAAAAAGTACATTGTTGTTCCAATGTATCTTTTAAGATCTTTTTAGTTTCTTAAGAATATTACACACATTGGAAAAAGTATAAACGTGTAAAACTACTGTTATATCGCACGTACAATAACCTTTGTGTAAATGTATATTATTATCAGATAATTTCATTGGTGGTCTTGACGGTATTTTCTAATCTGCCCAGATTTTTTAAATTTTTTCTCGGACAATCGATCTTCGGTATATCTCTCCAGGACTAGAAACATATTTGTAACCTGAATAAAGGTTGCCTCAGTTGTGTCCTAACTAGAGAATATACTAGGTTTTACCTTCATAGATCCATCCATCATTATTACCTTGTGGTAGCTTTGGTGGCTTCTCATTCCCTTAGAGTTAACTCTTTTAGGAATTCTTCCTTGGCTGGTCGAAGGGCCTACTTATAGCTCCTTTGGAGAAGAATTTGATCGTATCTTTCTCGGTCTTATAATTTTCTCAACATAAATAGCAGTTTGGTACAGTCCTTTTCTGTCTTTGGGTTTTGAAATGTTTAGGTCCCAAGTTTCAAGCGGATGATGCCTGAACCTGTGAGTTGCTACTCCATACCAGCTGGGTTTGTGGAGATATAAGTATCTTCTACTCCTTCCGGAGTTAGTTTAGTGGTACTATTTGTCGCATTTATGTTATATTTTTTGATTTCTTATATCTATTTCTTATTGTTTTCGAAGTATTTAATTGTTTTTGAAAATGTAAGGTTCGTAAAAAAAATGGAATATCATTGGAACGAGTTAATTAAAACGAGTTAGATTTTATTTATAAATTACAAACTGTTTGGAGTATTTGTTGCGATATTTGTACTAAATTGAAAGAATTTTTAAATTATGATTTGTTAAAATGTAAAAATGCATTTAGATATTGTTTTAGTTGCTTGTTTGAGCTTCAGAGAATTCAAACATCGCATAGAAGGTGTGTAAATTTAATTTGTGAATAAATACGATTTATTTTGTTTAATCTAAAAATAACGCTTTAATCAAAGTACGCGAGTCTTCCTGAATAGGATCATAATTTGTTCTTCTGAACAGCTTCTCTTAGTAATATTTTAGTATATTGTAAACAACCTTGCCTGAAACGAAAATAGTTTTTGTTCAACTGTCAAAGCCTATTTTATCTCAAAAAATAAAAAGTAAACTGAACAAAAGTCAATTAAGATTCAAAGAGTACCAGCTCCGCATACCTTTTGCAACATTCATCTTGGGACATGCTATATGTAAATTATAGTACTCTGTCTATTCCTTTAATAATAATTTAATCATAAAGTCGTACCTTTAATGAACGCTTCTAGAGTATACATCTTTCGCCGTGTTAAGAATCTAAAATTAAATATTCATCGAACAAAAATCCTTGATTTCGAACGTCTCGAGAACTCCTTGAGTGCGACAATGGAAAAATAATTAAGGTTCGCTTCTGAAGAATTCATTTTAATGATGTTCTACGCTCCGAAAGATTTAAAATATTTTCTCTTCTCTATTGTGGTAGAAATTGCTCCAACCGACAATTCCAGCAGGTTCGAATTAATTTGTTTTTTCATCGTTTTCCCTTAAGCTGATTCTTTTTCTTGTCGGTCTTGAGTACGACATTCGATCAAAATTAATTGATTAGGTGAGTTGATTAGAATGAAATGTGCCAATGACAGGGCTTAATTATAGCTCTTTACACATTGAGAAATAGTTGAATGATATTTAAATTTAATTGAGAATAATGATTTTTACAGACACGCGTACAGTAAAATTAATGTAAGTATAAGATAATACCACTAGTTATCTCCATGTTGTTACAATTATAATGTGAGATTGAGCATGAATTGATATTTAATGTAATTACTTAACTACTAATTAAATTTAAATAGTTTTCTATCGTATATAGTACATTAAGTTAATAGAGTTCGTCCCGTTCAATCCAATCGCCCTCAGTATCACCCTCTAATTTTTTAAATGTGGGTCAACACTACGCCAAGAGTGCCATGTAGCTTCAGGTTCTGTCTTTATGGTCATTAAATTGGGATTAAATTCATGCATCGAGATTGGATTTTGTCATCAAAACCTCTAACAAGGGAACAAGTTATCACTCTTCAATCGGATTGAAACTTGGCAGATTTATAACACTCATTGAGTGTTGTAAAACGCCGCTTTCCGCTTCGGTGGAGCCTGATGAAAGTAGAAATTTCGACGATTTTCGAATGTTTACACTGAATAAAAAAAAAATCAATTATATATCTCTAAATGCAGCTTCTATAGATCTATCAAACTAGCGTAGGTGAGAATTTTTTGTCACCTGTACCACTATTCCCCCAGCCTCTTTTGGAGGAGGGGTTGAACGAAGGAGGGAAAAGTACAAGTCCTTATAAATACTATTTACGCTTATATAACATACTTTTTGTCGCTGTTAATTACCGGCGGCGGAACATTAACTGCTATTTCTAATAATCTTGTATCTCTCCAGTATAATGTTGATCATATAATTAATCTAGTTCCTTCGATCGATCTGCTTATATGTAAATGTTACCTTCGTGTAATGACTGTTTATTGTTAATATTTATATACCTCCTTATGTTACATGCGATGATTATGAAATATTCATAAAAAATTAAATACTCATTATGTCAAGAACTTCTCAACAAACATGATTGATTGATGTGTGATGACTTCAGTTTTCCAAATTTCAATTCTTCAAGTGGTACTGATCGGAAAACATCTATGTTTATCATTTCTTATCAACTTTAAACCTGGAGCAATTTAACAAAATCTTGAACTGTAATGATATTGTGCTTGATTTGGTTTTGTCTAACGTTCCATAGTTGATTGCAGTATCCCATGACACTGATCCGCTTGTATCAGAAGATGTATTTCATCCTGCGTTGAATGTAACCCTTGACATAGCTAATGTAAAATCTACAAGAAACCTTCCACCTAACAATAATCTCAAATATAACTTTAAAAGTGCTGATCTCCCGACACTGTATACTAGAAATATAGATTGGTCTTTTGTTGAAGCATTTTATAATGTTGATGATGCTGTGTCTGCATGTTACAATCAACTGTTTCCTATGTAATTTCCCTCCGTAGTTTAATGTGGATAATCGGAATCTGAAAAGAACTGGGTCGCTTACCTATAGAGGAAAGTTTTAACGTTCAAGGTCCTTAATCAAAACACAAATGAAGACAGCCTACAAAGAATACTACAAAACGATTGAGAATGATATTGCTAGTGATCTAAAATGGTTTTGGAAATTTATGAACGCTAAACCAACCTCCTTCAGAATTCCCGGATATATGAAGATCAACAATACAGTTGTTGACTAACCTTTTGATATTGGGCAAGCCTTTGCACGACATGTTTTCAGACGGATTTACCACCAACTTTTCCAATAACACCAGTAAAGCTAGATTAGATTTCAAGATGTTTTGCATGCTTTAAACAAATTCAAAGCAACTTTGATTTGTGGACATGGTGCGGTTCCAAGCTTTCTATTTTCTATTTGGCCATTCGCACATCTACTTATCCACCTTATTGGAAAATTAGCAGGATAATACAAGTTTTCACAAAAGGCGATAAGGAAGATATTCTTAACTACACACCTAATTGTGCTAAAGTTTTTGAGCAACTTCTGTATAATAGGTTGTAAAACTGTATCAAACCTCAACTCTTTATTAACTAGCATGGCTTTGTTGGTGGTCAACTGTTACTAATTTAGTTGAGCTCACTCAATACATCACTGACGGTCTTGGCAATCGTCGGCAAGTAGATGTTATCTACACGGATTTTTATTCGCATTCAATACGATAGATCACTACCGTCGTCCTAATAGATAAACTATCTGCTATTGGTTATTACTGTAATTCAATCCTCCTTCATAACTGGTCATGCTATGTCCCTTATAATGGATTTCTGTCACACAGCGGCGTACCTTAGGGCTCCAACCTAGGAAAGATTTCCTACTTTCGTAGGATAGTAATACGCTTACTTATGCTGACGTTTTAAAAATTTACAGTACTATTAGCTCTCTTTCTAGTTCCTTAAGTTTACAGAGAAATATTGGAGTCATTAATGATTGGTGCTGTATTAACAAAATTCATTTAAATATTACTAAATGTGCTATACTTACCTGTACCCGGAATGCGCGAAAATCGCGAATGTTTCATTATAGCGTCTTCACCACACAACACCATCCAAAGAGTTTTTAAGGATTCCCAGCTCTCGTTTTCTCCACATATTGATGCCATGACTTCTGCTGCATTTAGATCGGTCGAATTTTATTCAGAATCTGCAAGAGTTTTTATAACAGTTACGCACTGAAGTCTGTCTACTACTCATTCGTCCGCTTGAAACTAGATTAGGCATCAATTATCTGGTACCAACATATTGATTCTGCCGCCTTTACTTTCTTAAGTTTATTTTTTCATACTCCATTATAATCATAGATCTATGGACACTTTTTTCACCCCTACGGCAGATACCAACATATTGTTAAAAGCACCACTAACACATATGTCGCGAAATGCTAATCAATTATATAGTGACCCTTTTTTTCATTCGTGAGAGTTTTTTTCCATTCATCAGTGCACTTTTTTTTCTTTTTACTAGCTTACTTTTTAGCACTTTTTCAACGTGTACTCTACAAAATACTACAAAGTTAACTATCAATAAAGCATCAAATAAAATAAATGACTTTTATTTGAAAATGCTATTATATGCAGAAGAAAAATTTTGATGGCAGAATTTAACAAATGAATGATCCATCACAATAGAAAAAATCGGGAGTTGCTACTAAAAAAACGTGTTAATGATGTCTTTACATGGATTGATGTAAAAATGTTAATTAAAAAAAATAAATATAGACCTGTCCGAGTATTTCTTCGAAAAATAAATTGCTTCGACTTTAATGAATTTATACTAATTTTACCACGCTCGATCATTCACAGTAGTGGTTATTAGACGTATCGCTGAACGTAATTAACATTTTTTTCTGAGATTTTGATGGACGATATTATGGGTAAGGATCTACTTTCTAAAAGGATTTTTAATGTAATAGCAGTATTGATTAATCCTCTTGAATGTAACCTAAGTGACATGGGTTGTACTAACTGAGAAACTAAATTTTGTCTAAAAATCTTGACAGACGCAAACTTCAATTTAAACATTGATATCTCTTCCTTGGCACTGGGTACGTAAATTAGGTCTGCGATTCAAGAGACAGTTACTTTTTCAGAAATAATAGCGACACTTACTTTTGATCATTTCTACAAATTCTAATCTAAAAACAAAGAAAAAACATATTTTGTAACATTCATAAAAAATATGTTAAATGCAAATTAAAAATAAATAATAATTTATTATTAGAATCAATATTTCGCCGTTTACGGAAGGCATATTTCAGTACAAGAATCTGTCAATTGTTAGCGGGAGTATGTAGGCTTTCAGCCGACTCTGTAGTAATTAGAAATCATGTCTGCCGAAGTCTTTGATACAGGTAAATACCGAGAGGCTTTGTTTAGTATTCTCTTTGATATAATTCAGTGGAAGGTCTGCAGCTCATTCCTTTATTGGCGTAGCGGCAAGATTAGATTATTGGATTGTAAGCTATTTTAATTTAGAAATCTAGACGAGTAAAACTTTCTGTTCCTGATAATTATTAATTAAATAATATTAATATATTTCTACTATATATATATATATATATTTAGAATTTAAAAGAGAAACTGGTCCTATATTTTTTATGAGCGTTTTCCTATAATGTGTAAATGTTTTCTTTTTTGGAACAATTGCAGCATTTACTCGAAATAACCATCATTTTCCTACACATATTGCCCAGAAAATTAGTAAGCACGTATAAATAATAAACAGCCAAAATAAGCAGACAAATGTTGATTATAGTTCAGTATAAAATGAACAGATTGATTCAAAGCATGGCATACTAAATTTTTGCAACTTAGCTAAATAAAAGTGTTTACGAAAATCTTTCTGGATGAATTTTAAACATTATTCTCAAAATGGTGATAAACATTCAGCAAAGAAATCATGGGCATTTTAGCAAAAAACCTATTGGTAAATAGGTCGTTCGTATTATTTTTATATATAAGATAATACGTAGATGTAGGTACTATGTATCTTCTTAACTATTACATTTTTGTATCATATTTTAAAAAATATACAGGCTACCTCATTAAAAACAAAAAAATTATCATACTGGGTAAGGGTTTCGTCGGTCATCTTGTATGCATTCCGCAAAAAAATCTTAAATTATCTGAAATTCTAAGCTAGATAGTAAACAAATATACTCGAAAACAACACATAAGTATCGTTCGTTTCGAGGATACGAATGGTCCTCATCATCAACCGGTGACCGAATAATAGATAGGTACGAGAAATATTGAAGGTGGTCGACATCAAGAGAAATACCCAAAACCATTTATATACAGAATGGTCTGTCTAAAAAGAAAAACTAGTAACGAATGTAGCAGAAAGTGAACAGCCTGTATACTTGATCACTACGAAATTGTGTAGTTTGCTAACCGAAATGTACCTAATTAAATGTTATTATTAAAAGCTGTTTGAAAATACAAATTGCATTTATTAGAATTCAATATGGCCACGACTATACCACATATTTAGAGTAATGTTGACCGTTGGTTATAATTGAATAGTTGGAAAAATTAAGTACAAACTGTAATAATGCAAATAATTATTCATAGTACTCGTAAATAAATATTACATTAATCAGTTTTTAGCCTTTGGAAAGCTGCTGGTATATCAAACATACTTCTTCATTCACTTCTTTATCACTAATGTGGGGTAATACGGTAACATTCTCACCATACAAATTATTTGATCAATTCGGAACCATTTTTCCATTGTCAACCGTACGATCGAATAATGCGAGAAAGAAATTCTAACATGCCTTGTCCTATTCCTATTCTGAAAGACAAGTATCTAATTGTATGGCCGATTGTTCGTTGGCCTTAGGGTCGCTTGCAGTAGTCGTCAATATTTGGATATAGGAAGGAGAAGGCGGGCGAACTCACAGCGCGTTCGGATATAATCGACTGACCATAAGGCATTCGAACGTACTGTATATCCTAAAACATGCTCAATATACGAAACTAAAAGGAAAGGTTCTTGTTTGTAGCATGAAACGTAAACATGTGTCCGTTTTACGTCAATAAATCGATGACTGATAAGTAAAGTTTCTTCACTTTCTGTCACTTTCCTCGACTCTCGGGGAACCAGTAGGCAATATGAACCCATTTTCACGAGACAAATAATCACGAGTCTGTCTAGTATCTGCTAATTTCGTGAAGCTTACGGAAAATGGCGAACTTTAGTGATAAGCTAATAAGGTTCCCTATTTAAAACATTTGCATTTTTTTTTGTATAAATATTTTCTAAGAGTCTAATTCTCGCGGCGAAGTTACGTTAATTAATTAATTCGTTCATATGTTATGCTGCACCTAACGATTCGATTCTACCATAACGATAATTAGCTATGCGTCCTTTGCATCTGGTACCTATCGCCCCTTCCGTTTGTTCAATACACACTTTATCACAATCATCGCTTGTAATTTTATAAAATTTTAGGAACGGAAGTTGATTCTTTACTCCTTCTTCTAGTGTAAATGTAATTGTCTCGAATTTAGGTGATGCGAGGAATACTGGGTATCAAAAAATTGTGAAAATGGCGTCTACCATTCCTAAAAGCCAGACTCTAGGAAAGTATACGGTGTCCTTCTCCATACATGTACATGAATTGAGATAGACCATTGTCGTACCTTCTAGTTGTTCGTATTATTTTCTAATTGAAATTAATTTTAATTGAAAAATGCATAGTGTTAAGTTAAATTTTCGTATTCTGTAGCTGGCATCATTAATATAAATCAATATATTTAATGAACCAGCTACCACCAACTACTATGTGTATACGCGTTTCGCTGTATCACAGCTCATCAGTACACCTACAGATGTGCAAGGCAGCAGTTGTAATTCAAGTTCTGGTATATATATGATGTTCATCCTAACACGTTAATGTTATTAAGTTTTAAGAAGTCACCCAAATATTCTGTAGCTTCTAGATTGGAGGAGTCAACGTGCCTTTAAACCTTATGTTTAAATTATGTACATCTGTCCTAAATCTGACTCTATTGTACAAGTAGGCTTGCTAGTAATTGCAATACTGTGATATAGGCACGCTGAGTGTAATAATCTTCTATTTCTTATCTTTAACCACTCGATGGCTCCCAGCTTGTACGTAATGTGTTCCCTTCGCCGAATCCCAAATATTAATCTCAAGTAATTATCGTTAGCTGAAATAAACGAGTTGAATAGAGAATCACAGACATTTAAATGCAATAGGACCAGTGATTCGGACAATAGTTGTTTCATTCTTGAACTCAAAAATGCTCTGCTCGTGAATACGTGTCTGAATGCTAAGTAGGCCTTATTAATACAGGCATTGATATGATTATTGCAATTTCATTCGTGATCAATCACCACTTAGCATTATCCCAATGCTGGCACCGTAGTTGTTATCTAATCCTATCCCGTATCGCTTGAGCTCAAGAAGAATTAAATCAGTTTTTTTGTTTCCTAGATACTACGCACAACTGCTCAATATTATTCATCAATCAATTTGAACATGCATCAAGTAGTTTATTAGATTAAGAGAATGTTTTGCATATTTTGTAAAGCAATCTGTATTGAATATAATAGGGGTCCTAACACAGATCTCTGGGCTACGCCCGAATTAGTGGGGACGATGACCATACATCGCTGTCTACCTATTAGATTACATAGTTAATATCCAATCCAATGTGATACCAGATTGACGCTACTAACTTATGATTGACAGTGTCAAAAGCCTTCGTAAAACCTAACAAATACATTAGTGCCATCCCACCGTTACCATCACTATTGAAAATACCATCCACTATATTTAATAAGGCCGTGTATTTTTTTCTAAAACCAGAGTAGATATCAGGCAAAGTATTATGTTCTATTACAAATTGCTTTAACTGAGCTTCGGTTATTTTTGTTATTTAGACAGGAATTATGTTAATAGGCCGTTAATCTGATAGTTCAGTTAGTTTAGACACCTTCGGTATCGAAATTATCAAAAGCTTTTACCAGTAGTTAGGGAAGTTTGCTGACTTTAAAAAACAATTAATGACGTGGGTCATATAAGGCAAGATAAATGGGCAACATAGCTTGATGAATTTTATGTTAAGTCCATTGACAACCGCAGAGTTACTATGAATGTAACAAATAAAGTTAAAAATAAAATTTTCATTGACTTAAAATTATTTAGTTTAATCGATTGTTGAAGTAAGAATTATATGTGTCCCCTTCACGCGGTAAATTTGGGACCGAATTATTAAAAAAAGAATTAATTAAATCAGAGTCTCTCGAATGGTCGTGTATTGTGCGCACTTCGGGGATCCTGCACAATAGTTCCATTGTGCAGGGTCCTTACTTCTCTTAAAAGACCTGTAGGCATTACGACAATAATGTTATGAAATTTCTAAATACACGCACTTCTATAAGTTGTTCTATAATCTACGGATTCAAAATCGGGTGATGGCTAAGGAGAAACGAAATAAATTAATGTCAAATATGCTTTAATAAACCACCCGTAAGTAACTAAGTGAATTTGAATTTTTCTTGTCATTATGGAGATATGTGTATGACTTTAAGATGAAGATAATATATGTCCTCTGTACTGTAAGTTCCAGAAAAGAATAGTTTTATTTGCGCTCAAGAAAAGACTTAGAAAGCCAGATAAAATGCTTAAGCAATCGCTAAAAGAAGGGCAGTTTGAAGTAATTCTGGCATGCTAAAGATTATTAAAAATTTAATATACATAAATTCTCAGCTCTCAAGTCTTAATGCCATAAAGAAGGTGTTTCACTTTTGTTCTGCAAAATCAAATTTGAAAGTATTTAGTTACATTCTGGTAGTGTTTGGTTTATTTAGGTATACATATCCAGCGTGTTTACCCACTGCGTGAATGATAATTCCTTTCTTGAGTAAATTAGATAGAAAGTTCTCAAATAAAAAATATTCGGAAATAAAAGAATATTTAAGTACATGGGGTGTTTAGTTTCCACGGTGCAAGTTTTTTTTTTTTTTTATAGAATATCCTGCGTGGTTGAATGCCTCTTTTCAAATCATATCAACTTTCTTCAACATTTCCTATACCTCATCTAGTTTAGTGTTTGAGATGATTAATATAGTTTGGGATTTTTGCAAAGTGTCGATGTTTCTTTGGTAGCCTACACATTAAGCACCTTACGTGCGGGAGTGGTGATGTTATTTTATTGAGTTGAGATTACATCGAAAATATTTTTAAATCAACTAGATTGTAGAGGATGGCAATCGAGATCTTTGCCAAGTGGAAAATCCTGTATATTACTTCAGAATCTCTTCTAGCTCTTCTAGCAATATTTTTTTTTGTAAACATCTGCTACTATCTTAAACGTGTTTTTCTTGGGTTAATTTAATATGCATCTATACAGTTTATTACACTTTTAACATTTGTTTCTTTGAAGACAGAAAATAGTCATGTGTACAATTTTAACATCTACTTAGAGAGATTACAATTTTTCTGCAGACAATCTGCAATGGATTTTGTTGAATGTTTACTAATATTTTGAGAGTAATATTCTCTATATTAGATCTGGTGTACACTATGATGTGCGTTGAAAATTGGCTTTATTGAAGACTTCTTAAGTAATCTAATTTGCAACAAAATATTTCTCACCAAAAACGTATTTGATAAATGTTTATAAATGAGCGTAAATTTTAATGTACACTCTTATGTAGAAATCGCGTTAATAGTTGTAGAGGACTAAGAATTTTTGATGTGTACAGGTTAAACAATTCATCCAAAAATTTAAACATATAGCATAAACATTTCTGTTCTAGTTTCTTTTTATAATGTTTTTATTTTTTTATTTTTTAAATCTATTGGCTTTATACTGTGCAGGTATTTCAGCACGTTTCCGGTAAAATTACTGTAAATGTGGGATTAAATTTGGTAGTAATGGAAAAATGAGTCGTAAATACTGGGAAATGCTACTGTAATGATCTTAACACATTTTGAAGTAAATACAAAATTGCATAAAATCAATTTTTCATATTTTCAATGGGTACCTCGCATCTACTAAACATTTTTATCGTATGTTTATTCTGAGACACATCCGCATAGTTGACACTAATGATCCTAATTATGACCTCAAAATTGATGCTTGAATTAGGAACTTCATCCTTTTCACTTTTTACAATTGTGAGTTATGGTAAGTTGATGATTTGCAAAAAAAAACAACTGTTAAAATGTTTTATTGAAAGTCTTAAATATGACAAATACAATGATATTACGAATAACTCCACATTCACATTTTATAGTTACAAGTAAAAAATATCAATCGAAAATCAAAAAACATTTAAAACAATTCAAACATATCGTTATTAATTATAGTACTTCTTTATTATTTTTATATTATTATTACACATCTATTACAATTCGATGATAATGTGTATAAGTATTTGTTGTGTGTTTCGCATATGTTTGTGTATTGTACGTAGGTATGTATGTGTTATAGGATGTATGTCTGTACGTGTAATATGTATTATGTGTATGTTATATGTATGTATATATCCAATGTATGTATGTGTATGCCTATTATACAATCTACAACGAACATCTATACATTAGGAATGCAAATTACACCAACGTTCCAATTATGTCAATTAGACGATGGTGGAATTTGTATTGTTTACATAATGAAGGACTTGAAAACAGTTAAAAGGGTATGATTATAACGGGATGGCAGTGAGTACGGAGAAAATCCAAAGGGAGCTGCGGAAATAGGCCGAGAGTGGGACGCTAAGGGAACGGGGTAGATGATACGTGATGTTATGAAATAACTAACGATTTGTTATTTTATTTTTTGAAACTTTACGATATTACCGTGACTCTTCCTGTCGCCTATTGGCGATTGCGGCGTGGTGCTGAAACAAAAGAGAATAATAAAATTAGAATAGTTATTTTGCAGTTAGTAACGGCGATTCTTCGTATGTAGCTGCAGCTAGGGACTTCAATGATGTTCAAAATGTATTTTTTTGTACCTATAAACAGTTTTCACATCTTCACCGACAAAAATCGTTCAATTAAACTGTCTTGATATGCGAACTAATTTACCATGATTATATGTACATTTGTAGTTATTAAACCCGTATTGCAGCCACAAATGAACACAGTTTGCTGCAAATGTGTTTTGTGGTAAGTAAATTGATTTGAAGTAGTTATTGAACAGTATAAAAGAAACAGTTCGTTTAATAGAAACTAATCGATTTCCGTGATCTATCGTAAAATTCCGTAAGGGAGAGAGGGGGAGAGAAGGTCTTCCCATTGACCCATTGTGCGTCACGTGACTTATTCGTTTTGTTTTGCTTAATGTGTAACAATGCGACTTCGCCATTGTAGCCTCATTTGGACTGCAAATCGTAGTTCTAGTGGACTTATCAAAATAATACAGGAGCTATTGGAACAATGATGCATGAAAGAATATTGGACTGTTTTTGATGGTAAGTAAAAACGCAGCGCGGTTTTGTTAATTTTTGGTTATTAGTAGATACTAGTTTTGTGTTATTAATAGTCTTTTGTAGCTAAAACCAAATTTCAATGCGAAGCAGCTAACAGAAAATGCACAATTTATAAAACACGGCTGAAAGTATCGTCAGCAATAATTAATAATAATAACTTGACATATTTTACTCTCATTGACAAATTGCATCGGTGGCTGTAACAGGCTCAGATTAAAATTTAAACTAATAAAATAATGTATTACGCTGTCGATGGCATTTATCGATAAGAATAAATCTATGTATTGTCAACATTTTAGGATTTACATTAATAATTAGAACACTTAGAAATAATATAATTTATAACACTCAACCGCAAGTATTGCAAGAATTCGAGTTAGCGATTCTAATAAAGGTATAGTAGAAATGTCTTTCGGGTGATGTCGTGTAGTTAATAAAAAAATATTAACTACACGACATCACCCGAAAGACATTTCTACTAAGGATTACGGTCGTGAAAGCCTACACTTATCTAATAAAGGTAACTTGAACGGGTATATCAATGGCTGTAATAGGGTAAGATTAAAACTTCAATCAGTGAAATAATATTTTAAGCTGCCATTGACAGCATAAAATATGTTTGTCAGTATTTAAATATAACAATTAGAGTACTCAATAATAATTCTACAGTAAGTTTTATCAATTGCACTTACGAAGTCATTGAAAAAGAACTGAAGACCAGAGAGAATCAAAGCTTAAATAAGTTTCTTCACTGCACGAAGTATCCGTAAAAGCAACTGCCTCATATATTTGCTCTATTATTTGCCAATTATTGAACAGTTTCAAAATTAAATTGATAGGTACTTTCATTTCTATCTTGGTTAATAAACAAAATTACTTTTTCCTTTTTCTGTAAGTTGAAAATAACGGAATTTCCAGAAAGAAATTGAACGTGGTTATGTGAAAATTAGTTTGCATCTACCTAAATATACAAAAATGTCTTGCATGCCAGAGTTGGTCACGTTGAGTTTAATAATTACATTTCCAAATTTCTATAATTCATACTCTTTCACCTAGTTGTTATTAGTACCGTCAACCGAAGTGAAGTCGATCAAATCGGGGGTTTTACATTTTTTTTATTGTGTATCGCAACAACGCATAAACAATCAGCTGTTTTCCATAAATTATTAAAAAATAAAAATAATCGTTTTAATTTGTTCAGTATATTAAATCAAAAATTTGCACAGCTGAATCTATGGAAGATAGACTAGTCCTAGTCACCTTAGTGAAATGGAAAATGTTCAATAAAGGCCGTCTAAAAAAAAAAGCGGAAGATTATTTTTTGCGTGGTTTTATTTGCAATTTTTCCAAAAACAACCGGGTATAGTATGAGGTGTGCTCGTATATTCCCATACAGCGTCTTAGATAAACCTCAAAAGTAATAAATATTTTAATTTTAAAGCATTTTCTTATTATTATTATGCAGATGACACGAAAATATATAAAGAACATGGGTGCTTATGGTAACCCATCATGGCAACTGATGATTGCCAGCGGGGTTTGCTCAAAGAATAAATGTATTATTCTACAGAGAGAATGATGTACTGCAGATGTAGTACAGACAAAATGTGGCGGGAACGACCTAACCAACCATATTTGAAATTTTATTTTTTTTGCAAACTTAGCAAATAATTCAGATGGTGACAATTACCCAGTATTTGGGGTTACTTTGTCGCCTATATAAAAAATAACATTTTGAGCATTCTACTGCAAATTATGGCAAAGTAACCCTAAGGTAAGATAGACGAAAGCAATATGTATCACCTTAGACAATTTTTTAATGTTACGAAAATACATTTTCTTTAACCCTTATATAATTTGTTTTTATTTTCTAATTTGACTAATAATAAAAACTGTAACAAAAATTTTATCGAGGTATTTCTTCAGTGCCACCTTAATATCCAAGCGTGTTACCGAAAGCCGCCAGTCATTATCATTCCTAAAGTCCTTGCAATGGTGGCCTCCTACTGGGCACTGAGGATGTTCCAGATGTCTTTCAAAGTATTTATTAACTAAAGTGTAACGTGGTATTCGGTATATTTCGGCGGCCTGTTTCTTGCTCATCGCAGTTCGAACAGCATCCATCGCTGGGTCCAAACCGTCCTTAGTGTAATTCGGACTATCTGAGATTCTTTCGTGGATTCTCAGGGCTAATAATGTTCAGTCACTTGTAACAAAACGTTAGCGAAAGTACCCGACATTTTGACAACATACTGGGTCACAAAGTTAGTGACGAAGTATCCTTGTTTTACGGTAATTAATATATAAAATATAAGATCCCTTTCCTTGTAATATGATATAAATATGAGTTATTTATTTGTTACTATTCATATATTTCGATTAGTATTGAGGTTCCTTTGTATTTCTGTATGCATTAGGAAATAAAGATTATTGTCATTATTAAACGTAATGCTTACTCTAATGTTTGAGATTGCGTTAGATACTGAGCATGTCATTGAACGGTATTCTTTCTGTTGCTGCTTTTGAGTGACATCTAATAAAGTAAATTAGAGAGTTTACAAATGAGAATAAGTGAACAGAGTTAATAGATTCGATCTTCAAAAATGTTTTGCGATCAGATTTCTGGATGTTGATGAAACATTTATCTTCATATATAACTCACTAAACTTATGCAATGATGTTCATATTCTTTTAGTATTGCTGGATACACCTTATACGATAGTATCGTTTTAAAAAGGTGAGGAAGAGGTGGCGGAGATCATAGATAGTATTAAGTCTTAGTGCTGTCGATTTGAGTGGCCTAAGTAGTAAGTTAATCAAATTGTGTTGCCCTGTGATCTTGGCGGCTCTTACGGGAGTCATCTTTTCCAGATAACTGGAAGCTTTGTAAGGTCGTGCCATTGCCTAAAAAGTCTTCGGCGACACAATTCTAGGATCTGAGATGGATTAGCATACTGTCATGTTTATCTGAAATCTTAGAAAAAGTTGTTGCTTTCCAAGTTAGGGAGCATTTGAGGGTAAATGATATTTTACCCGAGACACAATCAGGATTTAGATCAGGCCATAGCTGCGTAACCGCATTGTTTCATGTATCTGATGACATTATATCGGCACTAGATGACGGTAAGATGGTTATAGCAGCATCTTTAGATTTTACAAAGTCATTTAATACTATTGATCACGATTTGTTGATTTGCGACAGCGGTTGCGTTTTTCGGGAGCTACTTGGCTCGGAGGACGCAGGTAGCTTCAGTGGATGGTGCTGTTGGGGATGAATTATTTATTGATTATGGTGTGCCACATGGGTCGATGTTGGGTCCGTTATTATTTATTATATACACTTGTTGTCTTGGCGATCACTTAAAGTTCTGTAAGTACCACAGTTATGCCGATGATACATTAATATATCCGGCGTGTGACTTGCAGAAGGCGGTGGAATCTATGGAGGCCGATTTAGAGAGAATTGTTGCCACAATGGAACAACATTGTCTTCAGCGATCCATCAGCGATAGTTTTTTGCTCAAGAGCTCATGCAGTTGTGTCTAGCGCAGTTGCCATTAGAGTGACGGGAGGGGTTATTCCTCTGCGGGCGGTGGTTGGGGTGTTGGATTTGCGGATGTAATCTGCAGTTTCCAGAACATGTGTCGAGCATAATTAAAAAGTCTTACATTACCCTGAAATTGCTATATACTAACAGACAATATTTCAATACGAAACTAAGAGCAGCGCTGTGTGAGCGCTTAGTACTTTCGCGTAAATGGATTTTCTTTGGGCTTGGCATCACGCCGTCGTTTGTAGTTAATTCAGAACGCTTGGTCGACGTTTGTCTATAATATCAGAAAAAATCAACATATATCTATAGCACTGCGTTGGCCTGGCTGTCTAAACATGGATTCGCGAAGAAAATGTACGAGGCAGTGTTGTTCGACAAGATCATTTCTGAAAAAACACCACCGTATTTATACGTATAGAATCGATGTTCATAATGTCAATGTACTATATAAATACTGCATTTGCGTAAAGAAATTCAAATTGGAGCTTTATAGATGTTTCTCATATAACATAGCTAACGTCTATTATGCGATACCGCTAGAACTCCGGCAGCTATTCTCCTCTTGGTTTTAAGAAGAAAATTAAAATAGATTTCTTGCGAACTAATCCGGACATTCTACTTATCCGATTCACCATTGTTCAAATACGTTCGCAATTGTTTTATTCCAAAAATGCCTATGATACTTTTTCACCTTTGAAAATATACTGTTATAGAAATATATGCCGAAAGAAACGATTTCTGCTGTAGCATGATGCAGAGACGCAACTGAGGATAGGATTCTGTGTTCTTTGATGACACTCATGCCTCCATGCAACACTATAACGTTAAATTACACTGCGAATTTAGATGATACGGACCGAAAGACATGTAATTGACAAAGACAAATTCTATGCGACTAACGTATGCACTAGGACTCTTAGACATTAATAAGAGAATGACAGATAAAAGTAGTTAATATAAGTCTTCCCCACGATTGTCGTTGGCTGGACTTATATTAATTTTCTATATTCATTTCCTTATTTTTACGCCCCCTAGATATTTGGCTAAACATAGGAATCTTTCTCTAGGTATCGGGCTTCCTAGCAACAGGTGGACCCTCATACCCGATAGGTGACATGCCAAGACGAGAAGTGAATTTGGCGCTGATGACAGCTAATCTCGTTATTGTTAACATTACAATATATATATATAATCTTTTTTTTTTAATTATATTGCATCTTTTGTTTTATTTTTGTTTTTTTCTTTTGTTATTTGGATCAATAAACTTATACTTATTTACTTACTAACCTATATTTACTTCCTTAAAAAAAATAAATGCTAAGGTAACTTGTATTAACGTATTTGTGATTGTTGGATGTTGGGGCGTGCAAGAGTTATAATCTTGTATCTGCTTTAATTACAACCAACTACTTCTTCGTTGTTGTTAGCAAGATTAAGATGTTTTTCTTTTTCTGAAATGTATTGTGTAACAACCAAGTTTCGTAGGATGAATTTAATATTAAATTAACCCGAATTGCTAAGATGTTAATATGGTGGATGCGCTCGTAAAAAAAAAGCAAGCGCGTGGCGCTAATTGCTGCCAGAACAGATTTCATTAGGAAATAAAATAACATTTAGTGCGCGTATAAACGTGAATAATTTTTACATGCGCATCCAATTATAATCTATATATCATCGAATATGAAGCTCATGTGTCGTTTGGAGTGAAAGACCGCTGTTTTGGTCACTGATTTTGAGCGTGTATTAATTATGTAAATAAATTCATAAACGTTGGTATTTATTTCAGAGAGATTGATCATTATACATGAGAACGTTGCGGAATAAATCAAAACTAATCGAAATATATAATACTCTAAAACGGGAAAGCTGCATTTCCATTGCAAATACCTTAAATAAAGGCAGATTTCAGTAACGTGATACAACATTCTAATAAACAGTTATTATCAGCTAACAATATTAAGTGTACTTAGTATACATTTAATATTTTATATTTTAAAAAGCATAAGAGATATTAATCAGTGTACACACGGTGTTGGTGCACATAGTCGATTTTTTTTATTGATTTATTAGATTACGACCAGGAGAAGCATATTAATATTGGCATTAGCGATTTAATTAATTTTGAATCGCTAAATCTAACATATTGTATTGACTTTATGCCAAATTCACTTTTCTTACTTGCTGAGAATGAAGACGAGTGGAGAGTCTAATTAGTCGCATACCATAAATTCAGGTGCTGTTCATATTTAGTGTTTGTATTATTTGAAAGATATGTTAATATTAATTTACGTAGCAAAACTTTAAATGAATATACCAAAATGACATGTTTATAATTTTTTTCCGCTATCTCATATAGGACACGTTCGAGAAAAGAAGTACTCCACTTTGGCGCTTAGCTCAACAACTTGAAACTTGTCTTGTTAATTCAATTGCTTTTATTTATTATAGTTTTGATTAAAATATGTGCAAATCGTCAAAAATAGCATCTATTTAAAAATATCAAACAAATTCTCCAATTATAAACATTAAACTTTTTTATTCGAAATGTTTCAATTGACAGTGATATGGATACTTTAGGATTGGAGGGATTCTGGTAAATTATTTACGAAGTTCTGCTCAATTTTTCGTTAATCTTTCTCCGGTGATGTTTTCATCGTATTTAATAAATAATATTTAGCTTTTAGGGTCGTAGAACGGTTTACAGTGTACATATACAGAGGGAGGCAGTGCAGTGTGCCGAGGGAAAATTGATTTTAAATGTCTACAAACAACGTTCCATTCCATTATGGGTGCGTTCGTGTCCCACCCAATTTATATCACCCGCTGTCGCAAAATTGAATTGCCAAAGTGTATGCGAAGTTTTCGTCCTCTCCCTTCTGAAATTTTAACATCTAAATTGAAAAGACATCAAAGTTGCGTTTTGGTTGTGTTACGAGTTCACTTTGACATTAATCAATTTGCTAAAATATTAAGTTTGGCAGTAATTTAAAGGTGACATTTTTATTAAACAACTACAATGAAAGAACGACATAGAACAACTCACGTCCCTCTATGTAGTTGATACTTAATTATAACTGCTTGTGCAATTACTCCGAGTGCCCCTAGATAGATGTCAGTTAGTATTGTCTTCTTTTCTTATTGTATAATTTACTTTACCACAAAATAATTTTTACGTCCTTCAGAGCAGCCCTTCTCAAAGTGGTTGTAATACTTTTTCCTTTTTCTAAAACCATATCATGTGATAAGTGATTTAAATTTGGATTGATTTGAAAGTTTGCTACATAATACTTATGAAAATAGT
Organism: Oryctes borbonicus; assembly: GCA_902654985.2. Classification (NCBI taxonomy): domain Eukaryota; kingdom Metazoa; phylum Arthropoda; class Insecta; order Coleoptera; family Scarabaeidae; genus Oryctes; species Oryctes borbonicus. The sequence continues at coordinate 22,529,353 of LR736857.1, read as the reverse complement.
AAAACAGGAAATAAAAACAAACTCTTTAAATAGAAAATTGTATATTTTTCATTTCATTGTCTTTTTAATTCTTTTTAACATATGGTCTAAAGACGTGGAAGATAAGTGGCGGTTTTTAATGAAAAATGTTTTTTTCTAATTTTAACTACCACAATAATGGTGATAGTAATACCATTAATAACAATAATAAAAAACGAATACGTAACTACAAATAAACTAATAAGTAATAAACTGCGAGAGTGGTTCGAGGAGTTCATGCAAACTCAGTGACTGGTTCGTGTCGAAGTTATTGTCAGTTAGTAGCAGGAGAAACTCACATCAAATTCCGTCCTTATTGGTTTGCTCTGCGGGAAGCATTCGTTTGAATCGTGCAAGTCGAGTAATTTCTAAAAAGGTAGATGAAAGTTTTAATATAACAAGGACAAATAAACTTAGGAGACTAAAGAGAAGCATGATAAACATTATGGTGAATCTGTACCTATGATTAGAACGATTTAGAAGTGGTTTCAGAATTTTCGGAGTGGCTGTAGCATAAGTGTCACTGAACATTCTCGACGCCCAATTAAAGCCACTACTTCAGAAATCATCGATAAAGTCCACTTTTTCAAACGTTTGAACATGAGAATGCAGCCCGCAAGATAGATGCCGCGACTGCTTATAGTTGACTAAAACTAAATCGTGTGACGTGTTTCAAGGACGGTTTGCAACTGTTTCAGTGGAATTCACACGACTTTAGGCATCGATTCGCCATTGTGGACGAAACATACACCACGGCACATCATACCTGAGACCAAAAAACAGTCCAAACAATGAGCTGTCTGTGGAGAGTCTGTACCAGAAAAAGCAGCTGCGAAAATTATGTTCTTTTTGATTGTCAAGAAATAATTTTCATCGATATTTATGAAAGGGCTATTAGAGGTACATGTTAGCAAAGCGTGTGAAAACGGAGTTATAAGAAAAACCTCCACGATTGGCCCACAAAATAGTCCATTTCTCGACAATGTGCTAAGTCATTCATCTGGAGTTGTAGTCACGAAATCGATGGAATTAGGGGTTCCAATACGTTCTTTCTGTTTTCCAGATTTGGGTCACCTGGACTACCACCTGTTCTCCGAAATGAAAAAAAATACGGCTGGCGGGAAAGAGATTTCATTTAAACGATGATGTTATTGCGGAAAGAAATGCCTATTTTGTAATTTTATTAATCGGAAAGGATCAGAAAACTGGAGTAGTTTTGGAATGATTTATCTTGAAAAGCTAAGTACTTTTCATGTTTTGATGGATTTTTCAAATCACTCCCTTTCTAAAGATAAATAATTTCAATAGTAATGGAAAAAATGACTTTAAAATATATCCAGTGTTCTCTATGAAACACGCCATCATTGTATTATATAAATTTGTAAATCTAAATATCATTCTGTAGTTTCGAAATCGGTTGCAGTAGCCTATGACTTAATAGGCCCCATATTTTTTAAGATGGGAGCAAGCTTAATAGCCTTTCAGTATCTATTATGGCTTCCTCTACGTTGCCTGGGTCAATAATATAGTCCACTTGCCTGTTGACATAAATAAGTATTTCTGATATTCTTAAGAAGGAATTTACGTCTGGGCTGTAGTAAGTAAACAATTAGTATAAATAGTAAGCATTCAAATATATACAACAAAGAGCATCTTATATAAATATACAATACCTTAAAGTACCAGTTTCGTTGACTTACGAAGGCACAAAGTACTGTTGTCTTTACGCAAGATGTGCTGTGCGTTAAATAAACACATTTTATTCTATTGTAAATGTTTTTATTACTAAATTGACACGAGTCTATGTCAAGCGGATCTTTCGCACGAATACTCTTAAATTTATCGGGCACTTACTATTGTTACGGGCACGTTGCCGAAATTACCAAACTAATTAATGTCGTTGAACTTCCATTGCTATTAACTGGCTTAAGGTTATAGTATTAACAATTATTGCAATAACATTGTACATTCAGCTACCTATTTTTTTCATTTTTATCAAATTGTTTTTACAAAAAAAAAAAAACAAAAAAATGTCATATTTATTACGCATCTCAAATTGATACTTGATCAATATATTTAGGAAAATATTTGCAATTTCTGTATAAAAAAAGTACCCACCAGTGAGAATATAGCTTAAGTAGTTTTTTCAAATGCCGTTCTAATTTGGTATTTCTAAGTTAGTTATGATCATTGGGAAACAATTCGGCATAGAAGAAAAAGTATATAGAGTGACTTTTTTCGAATTTATTTTAACAGTCAACAATAATTCGTGCTTTTGAACGAATTATTGTTGGACATTGTCCGGTCGAATGAAGCTAAATCTACAAGAAATGGTCTGCTTAACGGGTAAATTCTCATTATTGAAGCAAATTGATTTCCTTCGTATTTATAACGTGAAACTTAAGTAGAGTTGGCAACGTTTCATCTATGCAGGATTGTCATGACTAATTTAAATATCTCAAAAGTTGGATGATAGTTTAGAAAACCATATAAGCGGCATTCTCATTGGTGAGTACTTTTTTCTGGAAGGAATTGTGTTACAATACACATTTCCTAAATATTTTCAAAAGTATCCATTTCAGATGCGTAATGATTAATATTTCACACGTATCTGATGAATATGACTCCCTTTGTAAGAGCACTTTGCTAGGAAAGACAAAATAGGCAGTTGGATTTAAAAAATTAATTTTCGACATTTTTCTACATTTGAAAGATTAACCGTAATTTTTGGATTCGCTGTATAATGTTTTCGGAAAATTAATTTTGTTTCTAATCCTACCCTATACGGTCAACAATTCAATTTTAAGTTAGTTAAACATCTTTATACAGTTATAAGAGTTAAGATACACTCATTCAGCTGTTAAAAATGTTAAAAAATGCAAATATATAGGTACGGTTAAAAACTGCGACAACTTATTTTGTCAAACGGGCTTTCAAATTCAATTAAGATTTATAAAATGTAATGATATGTAGGGTGTTTCATTTAAAATAACAACGTTGATGGCTATTTATTAATTACTGCAAATTACTTAAATCTTAAATCATTAAAAACTGTCGTTATTGATACATATTGATGGAAAAATAAAATAAAATAACGTGAATTTGTCTCACGTTATAATTCATAATGTGAATCATGAAAATTACTAGATATTCGATTGAATATGTAAATCACGAAAATACGTTTATTGGCTGCCATTTATCCTGAGCTACGAAAATTTACTGTATGGTAAATGTTCACCACTGCTGTCAACCGAGTCTTAAAGCCTCATTTTGCTTAGTGTGGCAAAGATAGAACGTAATCACTTTACTGGTGGGAGAACGAAACAATTTCGGTCCTCTTAAAATTGGTCACTTATCAAGTCGTGGCTAAGAAGTAAGGCGCAAATAGACACCACCTACTTTTACAATTGTTTTTATTATTGCAGACATTTACGAGATGAAATGACTTATCGCCGTCGTTTTGTTGAGAAATAACATTTTCAGGTATTATTAAAGCCACATGTTTCGTTCACTGGCTGATGAAACGCTTGCCATTTATTGTGGTCTGTATTTTTTTATGGAATATGGGGTGAGAACAACTGACATGATGTACAGTCTGCAATTGAGATAGCACCACTATTTGAAAGATTCAGTTAGTGTGTATCTATGGATCATACAGCGTGTAACAACGTGTTTATTATAGGCAAAAATTGTTTTGAATAGAAATTATGCGACCGTGTTACAGTACTGACCTTTGAAACTGTAGAAATAAGATTGCTGAAGCTACCTTCTGACGAACCATTTGGGTTCAGGCAGAGACTGGTAATAGATTTCAAGTGTTACGTTTCACTGAAGTGATACGGAGTAATTAGACTGCTGGAGCGATCCCCTTCAAGGTTTCTCTAGGACTTTGAATACAGTTTGACATGATAGATTAATCTACAAGATGATCGGGCTGGGCGCTGTCTCAGGTTTCACCAACTAATTTGGTAGTATCTAAGAGGACGACCTTTTTATGTGCAAATCAGTTCACAATATCAATTACGTCCAATTCAATTCGCAGTTCGCTGTTGAACCCGGAACTGTTTTTAGTTTGTTCATCGAATATTTCTTACCATCCGGTTTGGCCACATATACCGGCGATGCCGGTATATGTGGTATATGTGGTATATGCCCCATCAAGAAGTGACACATGCAGGACGTAACGGGAGTAGGTATATATATATATATAAGTGGAGACTATAGGTTGACAAGAACAAATCAATTTACTGGCTGATAACGTCTTGGTTGGTATAAGAAAAATTCTTAAGGCTACGATTGGAGAATTGCTTCACATGGAAAGATCACGTGAAACAAATGAAGAACAGGTTCGATGTGGTCAAAAACAAGTTAACGCTGTTCCTTTACAACAATAGCACACTAGAGACTAGAAGGGAGCTTTTCCTTTTCAAAGCTTGTCTTGCACTTATCCTAACCTGTGGAGCATGGTCAACACCGATCGAGAGTAATTTACAGACTTTGGGGGCCTTATAAAATCGGGTGTTGTGGTTTATTATACGGATACCAGAGCTTAGATATTAGACCTTATTATCCCGATACTGTTGGATCACTTCCATGACTTGGCTGGCCGCACGTGGAAGAGTGCAAATAATCGAACACCCGCTATTGGCTCGGGTAATCGAAGAACGTTGAGATTGCATATCTTACAAGAGAAGAATCCCAAGTATGTATAATCGCATTACTGTGGACGAGGCCCAGATATCAAGCGAACTTTTTCCGACAATAATTTCCAATTGATTCTCCATATTAAGTAACAAGACGCTGACACATGTGTGACCGACACGAAGGGACTAAATACCAGAGATTATAGAGTTCAAAGGCCTTTGGTTTAGCTTTAGAAAAGCGAGGAAAATCTTAACGAGTTTTGTAGCAAAAAAAAATATATAATCGAATTCTAATAGGCGAATGTGGGCTTGTTATCTGTAGTATGGCGCAGATTATCTCGGATTTGATTTTCATTTATGGTGAAACACTAGGGACGTAACAGATGTATTTGCGCTAATCGGTTTCCAGGCCAACAAACACCATTAGCGATATCGTAAAAGAAACGGTGCAGATGCTGAGAGACAGAGGTTCTTTATCGTCGGGACCTCCGGAATTATCACAGTATTTCAACGAACATTGGTATTTGAAATTTTAGAAAATACGTTTTTAACAATTATTAGAAGATTGTGGTTTATGCATGGCAGAGCACCACCTCATATATCACATGATCTGCGTAATGTTTTAAATGAGTAACTTATTGATATCAAGGAGCGCACAGTGTGCATAGACGTAAATGTTTCAAAAACCCCAACCTGAAGTTATACAATTAATAAAAAATTATCAATTTCCTTCTGTGGATTGTGAGTTATTTCTGAAACATCTGTATAAAGGCATTATGGTTTGATGTGCTATCTATTTTGACTTTAAATTATTTAAATCCTATATGAGATAGCACACTTCATGTTTTTTGACTAACGTATTGAGGCCACCAGTATTTTTGATTACCTGCTTTTTCACCAATTCAGTATTATCGAATGATGCGTTTTATTAATTCAGTTCCAGCTTCTGTCATGGGGGAATGGTTACAATAAGTTCACTTTGTTTAAGAGAAAATATCACCAGGTACAATTTGTAAGCTAAGAAGTTCAATATCGAACCGAGTAAAATAGCGTTTCATAAATTAATGTTTTCATTAATTAATTTTATTTTACATTTCATACTACTCTAAGCTATTTTCAATAATTATTTTCTTGTAATAAAATACTAAGTGCATATGGATGCATATACAGTGTGTCCCTGGATTAACGCATGGTTAACAAAGGCAGATAGAATATTATTAAATTTAAATCCGATTTTGTAAAAACGTTTACACACTAAGTACTAGCATAATTTATTACCTTGAACATTGTTTTTTATTCTCTTGATGTATCTTCTATAGAAAATGCACCTTGCTAATTGGAAAAATTCTTTTTTTGTAAATTTCCGAGGTTACTTGATTTTTCGCCGCAATTAATGCAAAATTATATTGGGGGCAAAATACTCGGGCAAGGAAATATCCAAACCTTCTCGTTCCCCGACCGTTTACCTGACCCAGTATCGCAATCTTTATTTATAAGAATAGGAATTTCCCAAGTTTCGGTTTTGGAATTGCGATTTGTATTTTTCTATATCGAATAAACGGAAAAGCTTTAGATGGTAAATCAGTTACACTTTAGTGATGAATTATTCTTTCGTGGATATAGAAGATGTACTTTCCCTTAACGAAACACCATTGGTTATTTTCAGTACTTTAGAACTTTTTTGGAATAGGTAGTAGTTACAGCGTCGGGTGTATTGGTCTAAAATATTTTCGCCTGCGAAACACTGCAAGTTGTCACCAACTTCTCTATTTTAGAAACAATGGTATTATTTTTGTCAGCTTAATCGATGATGCACATCGCATGTAAATAATTTGTGTTGGAGCACCTTTCCCCTAAAGGCAACTGTTTCCAAAATATCTGCGATCTTGGAATTTAAGCATTTTCACCGCTCTTGTTGAAATTAAATATTTGAGAACGTAATGGAGATTAAGGTATTTACTTTTGTGGAACGAAATCATGCGTACCACATCTTATTGTTATCGTTATTAAATTTTCTACAGGCTGATCCTGAAATTATTTTCAAATACAGATAACTGAAAAAGCTCCTGTCTTTCAACTGAACCATGGTACTTTTAATTACACTATTGGACTGGAAAAGAAATTCCATATAGATTCATATTAGGGTTTGATTGATTTTTAATAATTTTGAAGATATCTTTAAACTGCATAGAATGGGTTAAAGTTCTACAGTAGTGTATCAGGTAATGAGTGGTATAGCAATCTTTACTTGAAAGGTCGTACTGTTTAACAATTACTTAATAGTGATTGATGCTAGATATTTTGACAATATAATGCCATTTAATTTCATGGCACACTATTGTAAAACATTAATCCATTATATGCAGTATAAAGAAAGAATCATTAGTATCTTGAAAGTTATTAAAAACACGTATATGAAACCCTGATATTAATCAATGTAGAATTTCTTTTCCAACCTAATAGTGTAGTTCTTTAACTATACTATTAGGTTGTCTTTTTTAAATGGACAGTTATATCTTTATGTCACTGTCCATTAAAAAAAAAGGTTTCTTTTCAGCTTGAAAATATCTATATTTGGAAACAACTTATGGACAGTCTGTATAAAATTTACTAACGCTAACGGTGCGGTGCGCATGACGCTTCCATTTCATTCCACAGCAATAAATACCTTAACCTTCATTACATTCTTAAATATATAACTTCTACTACATTGTAGTTGATATTATTTCCATATTTCCAGTTCGACTTTCCAATACATAACTAAAATAAATTCTGCTTTAACGAAATTTCTGTCAATTCATTTATATGTACCTATCCTTCGGGAATGGGTAGTGATGTCTTCTTTCTTTTTTATACTGTCTGGCTACTATTACTTTTAGAAACGGAGAAAAGAACTTTAAATCGAAATGTACAATCTTCAGCGAAGTATAAATGCTATCTATAAAACTGAATAAAAATTTAAACAGCGACGAATATGTAACTATATAAATACATGTAAGCATTTGACAATTTTTCGCATCGGATTATGCACATGATAGAAAACCTATCCTATCGACAGGCGTTTACAATTTTCGGTTGTCGGATAAGATTTACGAGAGAGAAAAAAGCCATAATGGAAAAGATAGTCATTCGCGTTGGATCAGATTTTACGACCGGCTCGCCGCAAAATTCTTTTATATAACATGATTTTCGGCAGTATCTCTAATAAAAAATCCATTATCGAATATGCGCCCAGGATTGCAGGGAAATCTACCGCCCAAGATATCGTGTTTATGCCCGCACGTATGGTCTACCAATATGTGATTTGGGCTGGCCGTTTATAAATCTATCCGTGAATTTATTCAATAAAATATAGATCAGACCCACGTAGCGTTCAAAGCACAACTATAGAAGCATGGATGCGAACTTGAACTGACATATTTTGTCTCGCAAAACAGGAGAATGGGATAGATTCTGTTATTTTTCTTTTTAAACTGTCTGAATTGAAGAGATTTTCATAATACATCTTTATATGTTTCTTACACGAAACGGAATTATTAATTATGTGTCTATGAAGATTACCTATAGGGTGTGCCTTCTGGCACTGTAAAATTGCGCCTATTCTGTAAGAAGCAGAAAGTAGATTATTGTTCAAAGTAATCTAAGTACCGTGTCAGGCATCTATTTAGATAGGATATCCCATACATTATCGAATATTAATTTTTCTAGGCATTTAAAATTAAACCAAAAAACCAAATGGGTCTCTATGGTCACACTATTCTTCGGAGCCAGATTTGTAGTCTCGATACACCTTCGTCACTAAGAAGCGGCAGGCTTCTCTGCCGTTGATTTGAATAGAGTCACCGTTGACCAGACCAATGAGTCATTGGAACAAAGGCAGACTTACAGTAAACGCTTTTGCGTGTACATATAGTTGGCTCTTTCTACACGTTAACGGCAGCAATACATTCTTTCCCCTTAGCGAATTTTCCTCGGATGAAGTAGATATGTGGTTCCAGATACATTTTTACTACCAGGTATATCATGAATGTTTGCCATTGTAGCCTTTGCTATTAATAGGTAATTCTTCGAGCGGGGGGATTCTCGCCGAGTGAATCTCATTGTTACATTTTTTGATTCGTTAATCTTGAGGCCCATTTGTCAATCCATTCACTATGTGACCTGAAGCCCTGTGCAACTTAGCAGTCGCCAAACCCTCACTTCGACTAGAGCTATAAGCAGCCCCGTCGCCGGCTTGTACAACGTTTTGGTACATACATACGTAAACAAGAGGAAAAGCTCCGGACTCAAAAGAGAACCCTGAGGAAGGCCAGAAATAGCAGATTGAACAAACCAAGTTTCGTGCATATGTCTGTTTCTAATAAATGTGAAGATATGTACTTGTAATTTTGTTTTCAACAGCCTAATTGGACAGATACTTATTTCCTACAAAAAATCTGAAATGCAGATACATCTTATCTACTACTAGTAGTAGTGACTACTAGTTACGATAGTCGGTGTCCTTTTAGTAAGAGTTACATAGCTACTACATTAAGTTGATCTTACAACCCACAACAATTCCTTTCGTGCACTTTTTCAGCAGGAAATGTTTGCCCATGTGCCCATCTTTTGGTGTTTAGCATAGAAACTCTCGTATGGCAAGGCCTTATACTTCATTATCGAGAAATTTATGGGATTTTTTCAGATGAAATGTATAACGCTGTCGGTAACTACGGCCCCCACGTAATTTAAACGAGTTATGGAACCTTGTCAATGGCAATGATTACAGCAGTTAGAAGTGAATATATTTGGATACATACAAATCCACTTTTAGGTACATGTAACTCATTTTAAATATTTTTTGTAGTTATATAAAACTACTTGTAGATTAGCTAACGATTGAAATTAAATGCTTTCTTATAAAAAGGTATTATTTTTCATTTGTAACAGCTGTTTGCCAGTTTCTCTACTTTTCATAGTTCCAATTCAATTGTGTCAGATTATAAAGTGTTTACAGTCTCGGCCTGAAGGAATATATGCAAGCGATATAGTACTTTTAGTATGTTTTTAAGGAAGAAACACTATAAGCGAATAATAAAATTTATTCTGTTAGATGAGTACCACATAAAATGTGGTGATATTTACTTTATGAACATTATATCTTGGAGAACACTACATGATTTCTCAAATAGACCCGTATAACATTTCAGATATATTTCTAGGCTAGTTTTGATTTGACAGACATTTGTACGAGGCGTGTTTAACGTTTACGAATAAAATAGAAAAGTATCAATATCGTTCAGTAATTTGTTTCCTATTTTTGCTGTCTATGAGGACCCTTCAACATCTATGGCAACTGTTAGATATTATTTTAACGAATTCAAACGTGGGTGTACATCGGTTTTCGATGAGGTCGCCTGGCAGACATGGTTATTAACAATATCATTGAAAAAGTTTGCAACATGATTCTTGCTGGTCGCTCAACGAAAGCGTGAGAAGTAGCAGGGGCCGCAAGTATGTCGTATGAAACGGCAATTAATGCTTTACAGTAAAAGTTATGGGCGAGAAAGCTGCCAGCCGGATGGGTGCCGATACGATTGTCATTTTCCAAACAGTGTTGGATATCTACAAGCTAAATCCGCAGAAAATAAAGCAATCAGCTTTTCAAAGCAAACCTGCTCTAAACAAGGCGAAGACGATCTCATCGGCCGGAATGGTCATGGCCATGATTTCTTGGGATTGACATCCTCATTGACTTTTTGAGTAGAGGACGTACGAACTCGGGGCACTATTGCAGTGAATTATTGAACTGATTCGATGAGAAATTGAAGAATAAGCTGCTCCATTTAATTGTTGTTCCACCACGACAATGCACCTGCTCCCACATCTGGATTGTGGACCAAAATTGGATGAATTGCGTTACGAATTACTGCTCCATCTACCTTATTCGCCCTACTTTTTTGGTTATTACTGAGAAGTTTATTTTCAGGAGCTTGAAAAAAAAACTTTTTTGAAGGGATTAGAGAAATGGCAGGGGCATTGGGGCAAGTGTATTTTATTAAATAGAAATTAATAGGAAAATACATATATATATTTTTTAATTTTTGATCCGTCCTCGCTTAGCTTTAAATAGAGTTAAGAAGCAAACAATTTGGACACATTTTTTCGTATTGTTTCAAAATGATGAGATGCATAAGAGTTGCATTTAAATGTGACATTCTGTGCATACGATAATCACTCATTGCAAAAGACTCTTCTTCGTTCTATAGTTATACTGAGCTAATTGAAAATTAGCCAATCTTCGATGTGGTGTTTCGCATATTTGCATAAATTTACTTTTACTTTAGTATGCTTTATATTTCCACCAAGTTTCACCGAAGTCAGAATCTGAGATCCGACAACTTTTTCTTGATCTAAGTAGCCGATCTTTCTTAACGGAAAAAAATAAATCAGAAAGATAACTAAGAACATTTCAAGGGGAAGCTCTAATAGTACTCCACAACTGCAATTATTTAAAAAGCTAAACAACTACATGTAGCGTTCAAAAATTAAAATGTAGTAAGATTTAAATCAAGTACGTATATACATAAACGAGTGTTTTCATTAAAATAGAGAAAACCCAAGTTACGACCTAACAGATGTAGCGATCAATAAAAGATTATATTAATAATGTCCTGAAACATAATATTAACTTGTGATCCAGGGTCTGCTAGACCCTAACGTTTATTACAACTATGGCAACTATTAAAGGGGCCACTAGTTAGGGACTAGCGGCAAATCTGCTATGGAACACCAAACCTTGGAATGTTGAATTTCAATAGAGTTATACTTTATGTACGAACCTGCCTCGGTCCCTTTAATCAATAGATTCAATTGTTAAAATTAATAATTATGAGCGTATAATTACAACATTTGGAATTTTCCGTAAGATAAATAATTGACCAACAATAAAAGAAATTTATCGTGATTGTCATTTGGTGATGTATTTGTACAAAGTAATATGGGAGCTTGTGAAAGTCAACTTTGACAAAATGTAAAAAGTAGTATATTTGGGCATGCAATCATTACGTTCCAAAATACACTTTCTAGAAGTAAACGTTTTCTGTAAAAGCAAGGAAATTGTATTACTATATTTATAGTACAGGAAAAAAAATGGTACAATTTTTTCTTTACTCTAGAGGTGCTATCTCTAAAACAGTTTTTTGAAATCCTAAAAATTGACACCCGGGAACAAACAGACGTCGCTAGGCAATACATCAGGTGAATACGGATAATGTGACATTAATTCGATGTCTTTCTTCTTGAAATAATCAATTATCTGACGTGCTGTATGAGAGCTGGCATTGTTATGACGAAGAATGTTGCGAATCTATTGATTGTTTTTTCATCGATGACTTCTGACAAACAAATTGCTGTATACTATTCAATATTAATCATTCTTCGATTCTCCAAAGCAATGTTTGCGGCACGCTCCGTACAAGGAAAGAAACAACCGATCATTTTCTTGTAAACGAACAACTTTTGTTGCATTCGGTTCATGTGGTTTGTATAATGTATCCATGTTTAGTCACCTGTTACGATGTTGTATACAGATTCCTCCATCGAATTTATTGAGTATTTCTCTACACCAATTGACAAGATCCTTTTTTTGGATTTGAATTTAATTATGCGGAATCTATCTTTTTTTCACACCTAAATTTTTCATGTACTACAACCTTTATATGCCTAGGATGCTTCTAGGGAAAGTCACACACCTCTTTGATCACGTTGCGTATAGCATCGATGTTTTTTTGGAAGAACAAGCGATTCTGCTCGACTTTCACGAAATGCATCGGTGACAGAAGCACGACCATGACGAAATTCCGCAAATCAGTTGTAAGCAATCTTTTCTAATGGTGATTTATTACTAAAAGTAGAAGGAAGCGATTGAAAGCACGGAAGCACCGTTGTTCTGTTAAACTTTTACTAAAATCGTAAATTATCCAACGAAAACCTTCAAAAAGAAACTCAGCCTATTTAATGATTTTCTGAAAATGCAATTTGAAACTTGGTTGACAGTTTTCCATTACAATGGAGAATTTATTAGCAATGAATTAAATTAATACGTTCTATTGCACTGCTATACTCGGCTATATGCATATATAATTTTAATGGGGTTGTTGTATTAGGTATGTAGATATATGCAATGTTAATGACAACAGCCGTAATTAGAGACGTGTCTGTGTTTGCTTATGCGCGCGTCTGTTCCTACTAATCCCATAAATTAATTGCTTACATGTATATGAAGAGTTAGGTGTACGTAATGTGTGTACATATATACTACGTTCATGCGATCTTTGAACATGAACTCGGTATCATGTGGGGACATAGTTACAAATGCATCTGCAACATGCAAATGGAATTGATCTGTTTGCTTTACAAACATCTTAAAGACGTTAAGCCTATATAAGGTTGTAGGCTACGCAGATCGTGTTAGTCTATGCTCTTTCACGATTAGTTTGACTGTGATAGAATTAGACAGTAGATTAACTCGTCTAGTAGTTCCGATTAAAGTCTTCGGTGAAAGAAACATGAACAGTTTCCAATTATTGAAACTAAGACGAAACAACAAGTAAAGCTTATTTGTAGTAGCTAATTAAGCTACCTGAAACTAATCGAGTTTCGTAATACTCCTTCCATTAGTACATTGTGCGTCACGTGATTCATTTGTTTTGACTTGGTTAGTGATGCTATTCTGCTATTGTGGCGTCAACTTTTCAGCTCAAATCATAGTTTCCGTCAATTTGATCGATGACTCTAATAGGCTGAGATTAAAACTTAAACCAATAAAATATTGTATCAAGCAGCCATCAACAGCTTAAAACTTTATTTTTATAGAAGAGAATAAGTATAATTCTGCTGCAGATACTTCAACCCAAGCCTTCTTATCACTATTGCACTTATTAGTTTTTTTTTTTCAATTACAGTACTAAGCCATCGCAGACCGACGAGAACCAAAGTCTAAGTAAGTTCCTTCCTAGGTTGATTACTGCGCAGAGTATTTTTATCGCCTTATACGTATTAATTATAATGCTTTTTTAGTGTGGTGACGGCCCGACGGGGTGCATAAGCTTTTAAAGCTCGCCATAACCTGAGATGCTTTTGAGCGTGTAAAGTGTTCCATCTCCTTGTAACTATCGCTTTATTGCCATAAAGGGCGAAGTGCAGTTAATGGTACCTCAACTGCGAATGGTGGCTTCGGAGTTTACTGGACCCATTAAGACCCATTTGACCTTAGCGGAACTCGAACACACAGCGTCTAACTCCGCTCGGTCAAGCGCACCCTTTTATCACTGGACTACTCAGTTGTTTATTACTATTAATTACTAAAAATATCATTTATACAAATTACTGTCTCATATATTTGATCTCTTATTTGACAGATTCCAGATTAAATTCACAATTATTTTAATTTCTGTTTCAATGAATATTTGGCTTACTAAGCAAAATTACCTTTTCCGTTCTCTGCATGTTGAAAATAAATTTAATTCCAGAAATAAATTGAACCTCGTTGTGTGAAAATTAGTTTACATGTAACTAAAGATACAAGTAAATGAAACAATAACGTAGGTTTCCACAGCCAGAATCAGTTAAAGACTAAATGAGTTTCGGGTGTCATGGTTAAACGAAAACTCGACGTTTCGTCCACAACCATATGGGGCTTTTTCAGGAGAAGTAAAGGTGGTAGGGAACAATTAGCATGAAAATCAACTGCAAACAAATGCTTTGCATAAAATCCCTGTTTGCTATTTATTTAGTTTAAGCTAAAGTTTTAACATCTTCGTTTACTTGTGGTAAATGAACAGTTTATTGGACTCCCATTTTATTAAACGTTTTACTTGTGGATATTAAATATTTAACTAGGGCTAGTGAGCATCTTTCTTGGTGTATATATGTCGGACATTTGTCAAGATCCTGTACTCGGAGGAAGCTGTGCGGTTACTATCTGATATTTAACTTAAAGAGACCACATACATTAATAGCATGCACACATATTTCTAATCGAAGAAAAAGTAGCAGTGTAACTAATTGCATCAACCACATACGGTGTTAACTTCATTCATTAACATTTTATTTCGTTGAAACACAGTTATCGAACTAAGTTAAAATGTCGAATATATCGGACATAAAAAAGTAATATCTTTAGAATTAAATCTAACATTCCACAATAAAAAGTGGTATATAACGGTTTCGTATAAGCGAAATTAAACATAACTTATTTATAGGATACATTTTAGGAAGCGAGAATATCGTATTTCGTGCAGTATACCTTTCAGCGTTTCATACTTCGTATAAATATTTCATCTCACACAGTGCGTCCAAATCGATAAAAATATATCTTCCCGGCTAAATATGATTTCGTATAAGTATACACGAAGAAGACGTGTATTACAAAAAAGGGCCCCTTTAAGAGGTTGATATATTAAGAGAGAGAAGCCTCGTATCCTTCTATAATCTCGCTTTATTATTTATTGGCGCAACATGAGGCCGGCAATTGCAATTTAAGAAACCAACTTATCCATTACATGCGCATTATGAGAACGTTGCTCGGAAATTTACCAGATAATGGAAACCATTCATCAAAGTATTGCACACAAGCTACGCTCTAAATGTAATTAAAGTCCAGGTGGTATACATTAGAAGTTCGTTTTCGTACTAGGCTGGACCTTTTGTTTAAAATTTAAAATAACGCTAATGCGCTTGATACAGTAACACGGCTGCGGGAACCTCAAAATAATACGTTGATAACATAATAATGTTGAAATTCTACGATTTCATTAGCATATTCATCGCTACAAAGGGATTGGTAGCCTTTTTTGCGTCAGAGGCACGTAAATGTTAAACTCGTAAAGGGTGTATCGAAAGATTGAGGTTCAAGGTCGACGTTGTTTTATCACGCGAACTAAACTAAATGAAATGCGATTAACATTTAATTATCATACATTTTGAAATCATATAAAAAACAAAGAGCATTTCATTACAGCAACTTTCTGCTTAAAATACGCTTGGATATGTCATTTTGAAAAATTTGAACGATTTTGTCTTCAATTATTTAAATACGTACTTTTTATTTCTTAACTAAACCCTTTAACAGTGCGGCATCGCAAGAGAACTAGCATTAAATATTAAAATAACCTACCGGGCCTGTACATAGTTATTTATTTATTTATTTCGGATAAAAAAGACTTAAAACCAAGAGATCTATAACCGAAAATTATCTCCTCAAAAATTACATATTTTTTTCATGTCATTCATGTTACTGTTGTTGTGATAATAGTCAAAGTTAACGAATTAATATCAAATATCTTTCGGGTGTTCAGGAAGGAACATTAGGGCATTTTTAAACAGTTGAAACTCTATACTCTCCGTTTTCGGTTTGTAACCGCGTCGTTGTCGTAGCTTCTGTCGACGTTTCATCCACATCCTTATGGGACATCTTCAGGGCTGTTATTGTACACATATTGGCGACTATTCACTTCATCACCATAGGGCTTGTTTCGGGTCAATGGAGCGAAAAAGTTCTGGATCGATGAAGCGGTTGCTAGGAGTTTTAATCAAGGGATTTCCATGGGTGACGTAAGGGGTAGCCATCTTAGCGATTTAAATCGTTGGAATGTTTGAAGATCTCTATAAAGTCACGGATTTTCCTAGTGTAATAGTGAGGGTTGCGAGACAAGATGTGGGAAGAGTTAAATTGAATTTGGAGTATATGCTCAACCAGCGCGTTTTGTTTACCGCACGAACATGGAATCAGTGGCTTCCAGATGATTGGAGTCTTTGATGGACGAGTTTGAAATTGAGTTTCAAGATGATTTTTATATTGCTCCTGAAGAGAATCTTGCTGATGCAATCAGTGACACCTTGAATGTAAGGTAACGCTTACTTACAGAAGAGTTGGATGATGGGAATTGCTATGGGTTAGTGTAGCGGTTAATGGTTTTTGATGTGGTTCAGTTCTTGAGGAACTGAATTACAGATATGGAAATGTCTCTTTGAATAAGAGTGTGAGAGGTCATGAGACATTTATTTACATTTATTTACATTTACATTTATTTGGTTCTTTGGTAAGATAATGGGGTTTGTTGTACAAACGCGTCCATAGAGAATTTGGTAACGACAGGAGACGGGCGATATCCCATAGCCTCGCTTGAGATTTGCTCCTATTTACCATGACACTGGAAATAGGCAAAAAAAGACGAGCTTCAACCAAGTCAGCTAGGTCATCCAGTTGGTCATTGGTGATGAGGAACTCGTAAGCAATTTATAATGAAAATTAGTAAATAAAAATTAAAGATATAAGTATATTACAAAAACTTTTCAAAATAACCGCCCTCACTATTTTGCAGAATCGAATCTTTTATTTGCAAAAGTGCTTCACGTGTTATTTCGCGAAAAATAATATATTACCTGGAGTAGTCGAAGTTTCCCTGTACGCAATCTTCTTCACGTGTTCTTGATTAAAGGTGCCAGATCAAGAGATCTTGTGACCATGCTATTGAGCCTGCGTTTTCAATTCACTTGTTTCTCCAGCAGCTGTTTCATTGCCGCATAGCTGTGTCTTTGGGCTCCATCATGCTGATATCACATTTGCTTATGCATCAAGTGGTAAATCTTACAGTAAACCTGTCAGTTCATTAATAACAAAGCTTCTGTATATTGCACCGTTTAATAGGTCATGATGTAATTGCAATAGTACCTCGCCAAACATTGAGCGACCATCTCCTTCGACACGAATTTCGTATATTGTGTAGAGATATGCGTCTGTATAATAAAAATTGTGCCTGTCTACATAGATTTGATAGAATACGGCTTCGTTTGTCCAAAGTATATTATTTAAAAAACCTGGATTTTGGTCTATCTTCTCTAATACCTTTTGACAAAACTGTATGCTATTACAGTGATACACTGGTGGGAACTTTTGCTTAAACAGATACTTTATACTTTAGATGGATGCAATTTGTTTTTTTCTAATACTGGTATTGATCTTTCACTGATCTTGCGATTTTTACGCGTAATTTTCTAAGTGTAGTTGAAAAACTGTTTCTTAATTTTCTTCAGTAATCAGTATTTTTGGACCCTTATGGCACGTATATTTTATATTTACATCAATAGTAAAGCTTGGTTTTACTCGCTGAAATGCTGATACTTGGGAATATCTACTATTAGCGTATTTTGCCTTATACCAGCGGCTTGTAATCATATAATTTCGTTAGGTTCCGTGTTAATAAACATATTCACTTAAAAATAAACATTTAACAAAAAGCACAAGATAAGCAACAATGAGGAAAGCATATAATATACGGAGAAAAATAATTATTTGTAGATGATTTGTAGTAAGACAGCATTTAACATTCAATTAAATTTTCATGGACAGTTCCGGGATATGGCAAAATTTAGTTTGGTTGATTTGGTTCCATTAAACCAGAATTTACACACAATCGACACTATTTCGTATCGCTTAAGTTAACGTTGTCATTAAAACTGATTCTGATCAATTTTTACGTCATTTGCTTAATCTGTATTATATATCAGAGTATGAGTAGTTAAGTATCATCGGTTACTTCTGTTTAAACGATCAAATTTAACGAATCGTTTTATGGGCATTCGGTTATTGACGACTCGTTTAGTAAAATAAAAATGACTGTATAAATATTTAGTACCGCTTTAAATGTTTTGGTAGTAGAACAGTTGGTCAACGCAGATGGAAGTTGAATACCTAAATCTTATCTTAATGCTTTTGTAATGATGTTTTTTTTAAAATAAATTAAAAATTTAAATCAAAAATTATCGTAACATGAGCGTTTATCAAATATTTTAGATTAGCGTGAAATTGAAATAGGTTACTAAGATCTCATTTGTTAATACATCGGCCAAATATAATGTAAGTATTTTAATAACTTTAATTCTACTAAACTTTTAATAGAGATACATTTCTAGACTCTTTAGTCATGAGTCTATCGTAGTCCTACAATGTTGCAGACGGTTTTATTGAATTTAATGGAAGAATTAGTTAGCTGATAAAGGTACTAGTAAAATAGCACACTTTCCTCCTATTTTTACATGTTCCGCGGATCTTTAAACCGCCACACTTGACTATACCTTCGAATTAATGGTAGAACTCAAACGGGGAACATTTAAAAAATGGGAACAAGTAAAAAAAATGGAAAAAAATACCGCCAACAACTATACAATATTAAGTTTTAAACAACTTCATTAAGAAAGATTTTTAAGTTTACGATATTACAACTGAGATACGACTGAAATTATTTTTAAGATTGTTGTAGGAAAATATTACATTAAATTGGAAAATTAGGATATGAAGAAGTTGAACAGAAAATCAGTTATTCACACCGTTCTACCAAGACCGTCGTTGGTTAAACTTAAAATATTCTCCTAACACCCTTCATACCTAGATACTAACAGATAAAATACATTGGAGATGCTCACAGGAAGTTTGGCTTTGAACGGGTGCACATAAATAGTTACTTGAATATACAATAATTATACAACAATTTTTTTTCAAAACTGGGAACAGATGAATATCACTGGATGCGAGATCTGGTGAGTAACGTGAATGCGAAAGCAATTCCCAGCGTAAATCGTTCAAAACATCCTTTGTCTTTATTGCGGTATGGGGTCTTGCATTATCCTGTTGCAATAACGGATGCTTATGCAACTTTCCAGGCTGTTTTCTGACAAATACCTGCTGCAGTGATCCGAATAATTAATTCAATAATATTCTGCGTTATTTGCAGTACCTTTCAGCACATAATCCATAAAAATAATCCCTTCGAAAATCCCAGAATACAGTAAGCATTCACCTTTCTAACAGACGGAATTGCATGCGGCCTAAGTGGAGGCTCTTCTTTTGGTTTACGCCATTCTTTGGATTGACTTTTAGTCTCCGGATTGAAATAAGAAATCCACGTTTCGTCAGTGGTTATTATCCGTTGCCAAAATTCATCACCGTAACGGGCTAACAGCTCTTGAAGTGTCAGACCTATTGAGTTTCTATTCCGGTCTTAACAGTTTTGGCACCCAGCGGGCTGAAACCTTGCTAACCAAAACAATCATGTAAGATGTCATGAACTTGCTGTGTACCTATTTCTAGGCGTATGCTAATTTGACGAATAGTCATTCGCCTGTCCTCTCTCAGTAGATCCTCCACGGCAGTATTGTTTCTTTCGTTTACCGACGTATGTACTCGGGCAACTACTGTGTGGAGCGTCTCCTAATGGTGTTCTACCAGGTTTAAAACGATCGATCCACCGATATACTTTTAGATTCTGTAAGAAAATTATTGTTCTGCGCGTCTTTTATAGTTA
The DNA here is from genome assembly GCA_902654985.2 of Oryctes borbonicus. Classification (NCBI taxonomy): domain Eukaryota; kingdom Metazoa; phylum Arthropoda; class Insecta; order Coleoptera; family Scarabaeidae; genus Oryctes; species Oryctes borbonicus. The sequence continues at coordinate 22,509,348 of LR736857.1, read as the reverse complement.
CAAAAACAGTGCTACGAAAACGCGTTTATGTATATCCGTCGAACACCTGACTCAGACTTAACTATATTGCATTGGATAGCTGCATAAACATCCCAAGACTGGTCTATCACCAATAGCATTGCCTGTAAGTTCTGCGTAATTTAATTAGAGCACAATTCCCAGAACTTTGGAAACATTCCTCGTACAAAAAGCTCTATTATATTCCACATTTTCGAAGCCGAGACATTATTGCTTCTCGAACTTTTTCTAACATTACTAAAGAAACTAAACAAATCTCATCACGTATCCGTTCTTTCTCTCACTACACATAAAGTCTAACGGTGTTTTGTCAGGTGGGCACTCGATGGATCCTCTCTTTTCGATCCTTTTGTTAGGAAAAGTCGCACCCAAAATCCTTCGAACATTGATTACATAGTGTGGAGGTGCACCTTATCAATCTTATTGGAACCACATTAGGTTATTTGGTAGGTTAGCATCCTCTCGATCGGAAAAGGCGACGGCCAAAGCGGAAATAAATACAAACTAGAACAAGAAACTAAGTAGCGTTCTCGGTCAACGCTTCTTCAATAAAATAAAAAATCAGAATTATGATGAAAAATGACAGCAATACTGACCCATATATTAATTTTCTGTGTGCATCCAATGCGGAATAGACAATCTTATCCAGTGAACCATGAAGGAAAAATTTCCGCGCGTAATTGAATTGCTCGGTCAAAGTCGTTTCCAACAACTCCTGTACCAAATGTATTTTGTAAGGGCGGTACTTTGCTCATCCAAATCTATTTGAGACAGTTCCTAATCCAATACCATAGTCCCTTGATATTTGCCTTGTAATGACGTGAGGATTGTCTGCTAAGATGGTTTAGTATTTATGGCCTTTAGGTAGATGCCTGACATGACCAAACTCTCAGGTATTGCATTTAATCTTATACTAGATTGGTTCATTGGCGGCCAATCAACACAAGAACCTTTATTGTTTCTTTTTCAGTTGAATGTATTTTGAATCTAATTCGATATGCAAACTAATTAATAAATACTTGTAAATACTTAAAACAGCTTCCACATATGGTTACCATGATTTTTTTTAATTGTTAAGTTTATTTGCCGCCTTAAGTCAAGTTGTTGTTTGTGTTCATTTAATTTTTATCTCAACTTATTTATAATAAATCCGTGTGTGAAGTTTATTGGAAAGCTATAATGTTTTAAATAACTAACTTACTATTACTTCTGCTTAAACCGGAAATGATTAATTGTGGTATAAGTAATAAAATAAATCAGACATATGCGCCTGCGTTATGTCAAAAAATGTTGCTAGAATTTTATGAAATTTATTATGTGTATATTTAAAGTTGACACATTGAGTTTCTTTAATTTTTCCCCTTAGAGTGGATCAAATCCAATCACATCCTATCTTAATATATATATCAGAAAGCTGTGCTTTTTAGGTGAAATGCGACAGGTTTCCGAAGCTTTATATGCAAGCTGATTTAAGCGAAGGGCAACATAACCATGGTAAATTTACATACATCACTGTTGAAACAAATTTAATCAACTTCTGGTTTACCACAAGGTGCCTATCTAATCGCCCGATTATATTAAGTGCCTTTGTAAACGATTTAATCTCAGAACTGCGATCCTCAGCTTTGGCATATGCAGATGCCTTAAGGCATTTCGGACTGTGTGCGTGACGGATCAAATTGCTTTTATTTGCAAGACAGTTGTGCGCTGTTGTAACTCCAATAAACTAAACCTTAACGCGAACAGGTGCAGCCTCATGTATTTCACCAGAAATCATTACGTTCTTTTTAATAAAAGCGTCGATACCGCTATTAGTGCGCACAAAAACTTAGTAAATTACCTTTTACAACATATTTAAGAGCTATGAAATCGTTGGGTTTTCACAAACTGTTACTCGCTTAAATCTCTATACGGAGTGGTCAGTTTGAAGCCCAATCTGTACACGGACGATTAAATTACAAAACAATTGAATCTTTTGCCGCAGATTTAGACTCTCGTATCAGAAGAACAATTCATTGTACCAGTTCATCGCAAATTACTCCAACTTTGGTTTTTTAAACGGCACCTGTAATATTTTTACGAGTCCTTCCGGATCTGTACACATCACTTGATTCATTTTGTTTCAATATGGAAATGAAAGTGCTGAAGTGATAGTCACCTAGCACAAATTCACGGCATAAGTTGCTTATTAAACAGCAGAATGACTCGTAGATTCCGAAAATGTAAAAATACACAATGTCCAATTGTTTTAATGATGAATGGGATTCTAAATCTACGGCAAAAAATTGTTTTGGTCGAGTATCTTTAAAAACAAAAAGGTTACCCAAAGAACGGGGTTCAAACTGAATACGCTGTATACCACGTTTGTAATGTTGTGGTATCTTTGTTACAATGTTTACAAATGTATACGTGCAAAAAGATTATCTAAAATATGCATCCATTAAAAGCAATGGCAATTATCCAGTGCGCAATATTGTCTATGAATATCTTGGGGAACATCACTCATTTGATTCATTAACTGTGCGGAGTGAATTTACTAGTCTATTTTAATTTTGAACTGTCGAAACCGCAAAAAGGGATTCTGAACAATGAGACTGCTTGAATGAACTCTGCTCTTGATTAAAAACAGAACAATTACTAACATTTAAATCAAGACAATTATCAATTTTTCATTTTAAGTTATAAATTTAGTTTTAAAAATCGCAATACTTTTCCCGTGTGCATCTTCTTTGAAAAATCTTGATAGATCTTCTTAGTTGCTAGAAATTTTGAAATGTTTACTTTTCGTTTTTTGTTTACATATTGGTAATTAAATTAGCCAATAGACTCTCCACGTTTGTAGTTGTTGTAAAAAAGGCTGAATTTAATTTTACTTCGCGTTTTCGTCCGTGTAGGATGTTTGTGTTTTGTTTAAAAATTAATTTTTACTAATACGTAGTGACTATTCTATATGTTTTCGTTCCTACCTATTCAAAAATAGAACCTTGGGTAAGTAAATTTCATCTCAAATCATTTATCTTCTTCTCTCAGTACAATAATATAGCATAGATAATTAGGGAGATGCATATTTCGGAAGAACTGCATAATGCATTTAAAATTATTAAAAATTATCATACTTGATTATAATCATTGCAAATTAGAAACCAACGGGGTGTGTATAAGCTTTTTCAAGCTTGCCATAACCTCAGGAGCTTTTTAGTGTGTAAGTTGTGTGTGAAAAGTGTTCCATGGCCTTGTTACTGTCACTTCCTCGATAAAAAATAAAAAACATATTGTTCGATTAACTATAAGCATTAAAACTAGACAAGTTTTCATTTAACAAAAAACGATATGAGACGGTCTAAAACCGGAACACGTTTAGTTTTAACTGACTCTGGCCGTGGAAGCCGTTGTGCATCAAAGTGTGAAAGGAAGCTCTTCGTTAGTATATACCACAAATAAAGCTTATAGCTACACATGTTACAATTTTGCTTAAAAAATCTTAGAAACACTTTGAATGGCTTCCCAGTATAAAATATAATCATTGATCATACATCTATTTTGACGAAAGGAAGCAAACAACAGATGACGGGCAATGTTTACAAGTTGTTACATATTCCTTACCTGAAAATTTCGTTCACAAAATCATCGATTAAAATCGAAGTATAATTGGATAAAAGCGTAAAAACTAAGTGAATGATAATAAACTATCAAATAGAAAAAAAATAGAATAGAATTTAGTTGGGCTACCCAGATGGGATATCTTTAAATTTTCTTTTCAAAGCGCCTAATAGATTATTTATATTAGCTGAAGGTTTCAAAAGAGATTCTAGTGATAATTAACACACTTGAAGACACTTTGATCTACTAGCTAGACGGGTGATGTTAAAGTTAGCAAAAAGAATTTTACTGTTTATTTTTTTTGCTAGAAAGTTTATATTCTTTCGGATGTGGTAGTGCATAGATTAGGATTAAATAGTGCTGCTTTCGACAATTTATTTTTTTTTCGAATATTTACCTTCTGAGGTATACGGACTCTACGAAAGAATCATGTTTCAAGAATTACTATGCTCATTCATACATTTCATTGTAACATTGGTTTAGTCATTGAGACTACTTCCTAACGTTGTGGAACAATGTTTTGTTTCAATTGCGTCTGTAGTCATGACCAGTTACTTCTCCGACTGTGATTTCTGCTTACAATGATTCTGCTTTATCCATCTTCTTTAATCTTCTTTTTCTTCTTTTTGTTTGTAGGGTTACAACAGTTTTCTTGTTCTGAGACCGACACTGTGCACGATTGCTTCTTGTAGCTGGGAAAGTGCCATTAAATCACTTGAGCTGTGCGATCATTGAAAATCAGATAACGAGGCTTTTTACTCGATTAATATGTCATTGTAACTATATCCGAAATCGAATACAAGTTATGTCTATGACATATTTATTGAATTAATTTAACGTAGGTGCTAATATTAACCGGCTCAGGTACATTGTTATCGCATAGGCAATTGAATTTTGACGTGTGCGTTAGCCAGGTGTATGTTCAGAAGAATCCCGCGTTCCTCCTTCTTGAATGAGTTTGTCAGTAAGGCGTTAAATGAAAATTAAAAAATGTTCAGTTCCATTTTAAGCTAGAGTTTTGATAATCCTTTAAAGATTTCAAGGAAGCCTTAGGATTAAGCAGAGACACCGCTGCTCTAAAGGATAACAAATGAAAAAAATATTTGAAACAATCTGGTGTTACAAGAATTATTGTCTTTGCAAGATATTTTTTAATTTAAATTTTATTTATCTCTAATTTATAGGCTTCGAATTTTACTGTTAAAATCTGTCAGAAATGCAAAGCTTTTCAATAACCATTTTGTATAATTAAAAGCATGTAGTGAAGACTCTCATTCAGTTACACGAACTTTATGCATTAGTATTATTATTCGCCATTACGCTCATGGTATTATAAATGGTTAAAAGTGGAAAAACAAATCAAATGTACCTATTGTTCGAGAAATAATGCAATCGCAAAATTGTACTCGTCTACTACAGTTCAGCAGTAGTCATCGATTTGAAAACGCATTGCGTAAAATACGTTTCGATGAAAATTTTTACCTGTAATGTTAATGTTTCTGTTATTTGTAAATAAATGCATCATTGTTCCGAAATTGGTATGAATATATTTTACAATGCTCTGTAAATTCGCGGAATTATATTGTCATTAAGCTGTGCGGAATAAACAAAGAAATCAACGGATTCAAATAAAAGAGAACATTAATTTAAGAGAAATTGCAATTTCTATCTAGGCAAAACAAGAGACACCAAACAAAAACTTAAATCAAATTATGCATATTTTCGCGACGCTGGGACGCGAAACAGTGGCGAACTGTTCAGATAAGGACGACTAAGCGTCACGTAATTTTTAACTGAAAACGAAACAACGGTGAAATTTTGTACTAACAATAAGTAAAAAAGGAAAATAAAAAGCAAGATACATACTTTTTCCTTTACCTTTTGTAGGCTTGGATCCGTTACACTTTTTCGTAATCTGCCTAGTTTGTTCGCAAGAGGAGTCGCTGTTTGGTTTGAGCTTATCTTTGCGGGTCATTTGATTCTGGACGCATTCCGACCATGTCCCTCTCTCATATCGACATGCTGTAAAAAATATAAGTATAAGATTACGTAGCATATAATTGCAGGTTGTTCGCATTAGTGTGCTTATCATTAGAATCTCGTAAACGAGAAAAAGTAGAGATTAGTTAAACAAGATATGTGCCTGGCTTTATACATGCTTACGTATGTACACTGAGAAATATTGTTCAGTTAAACTGTATTGCTAATACAAGTTTATTTGCCATCAGTATATATTAACTTGTAGTTATTAAAGCGGTAATACACACACAAATAAAAATAATTTGCTGTAAATGCCCCTTGCGCTAAGTGAAATAATTTGCATGTAGTTATTAAACGTTATATAATTAAGAATGAAAGAATACTAGGCGTAAGTAAATAGTTAATTTGTGGTTGGGACCATGTTTTGTAGGCGAAGCCACAATGCAGATGATTTTATTTCTTTATAACAAGCTACCTAAAACTAATCGATTTCTGTGATATGTTATAAAACTCCGTAATATGATAATTGTCCCATATGCAAGATTATGCAACATGTGGGAACGTTTTCTAGTTTATTCGTGCTTGTTCCCCGTCATTCCTCTTTTTGTTTTTTTTTCTTGTTTAACAACGCTATTGCAGTGTTACAGGTCAGCTCATATTGCAATATTAATTCCTGTTTAATTATTAGATTATCTTAATCACATATCAAAATGATACAAGCTGCAGCTAGAACTAGAACATCCTCAGAACAGACACAACTTATATGTTTTTAATGGCTAATTCTGTCAATAGTTGTAAACTACTGAGATTAACATTTCAACTAATAAAATAACGCTTTAAGCTGTGGACGACATTTATCGACGAGAATAAAAAATGTCTTGCAACATTTTAGCATTTAAATGTAACAATTAGAGTACTTAATGACAATTCAAGTTTCATTATTTTCTACCTATTTTCATTGAAAGGGAACTGATAAATTGTGAATGGGAAAAGAAAATTGAGTAAGGTTTCTGGTGTTCTGGTGTTAACCATGTTAAGTAGGTTAATTATTCAGCGTATAATGAGTACTTTTGCAAATTTGAATACACTGGGAGACAAGGCAAAGTTTGGGTGAAAACTTAGTCAGAAAACATTGATGAAATTCTTCATTTGATACACAAAGGACCGTTACATCCTCGTATAGTTACTGTATGGTGCGCCATTTGGGCCGGCGACATCATTGGTCATGTTTATTTGAGGATTGCTACATGGGTGTTATAACGGGTAATCATTGTCGTGACGTTCAGAAAACTTTGTTATGCCCAAATTGAATCAATTAGGATTACAACACATGTGGTTCCAATAGGACGGTACCACATCACGCACAGCTCACGTAGTGACGCAAATTTTGCGAAAAACTCCTCCTGGCCGAATAAAAAATTGTCATATCGACTGGTCCCCACAACTTCTTGATTTGACCGGCTTCAATTATTTCATATGATGATACTGGAAGGGAAAGGTAACACCAGAAGTCTGCAAGATTGTTAAGAAATGCATGCTTAAGAGCTCGCATTGACATAACCACTTGTTCGACATAATTTTTCGTAAATAATGTCGATCATGTAATCAATAAATAAAATAAAGATTATATTTTTTTGTTTAATTTAATAGTTATTCGAAAAAAATATCAGCCTGGAACATAATACGCACTTTGTATGAATCAACTCCTACTTGATTAAGACTTAAATAGAAAAGGAGGCCACTTATGCAAGTAACTACCTCACATATTTGTCTTTTTATTTGTTAAGTATCAAAGAACTTCAAGATTAAATTGATAATTTCCATCTCTGGTTTAAGATTTAACAAACAAAATTAATGTTTTCTTTCTTCACAAGTTAAAAATATTATTTGTTTATAATCAATATAATAATAGTAATAATAATAATAATAATAATAATAATAACAATTATTGTTATTATTATTTGCCCAACAAATACATATGTAATTACAGGACAAAAACGAAACAGGAAAAAAAAACGAACATTTGTTGAGATACTTACGCTCAAAAAATACAAAAGTAAATTATAGATGTACGTAAGACTTAACGCGTAATAAGCTAGGAAGCGAACTGAAATTAGCGTCAAAGTTCGTGTCGGTTAGAAGCATAGTGTTGAATGCGGTGGATTGAAGACCTTGCAAGAGTATTTGTTTTTGCTTGGGGACAATGGAACGTGTTACACAAACGGCTTGCATATTAGGGAACTGTAAACTGAACTCTATCTAGAAGTCGAGATGCATCGGTATTAAAATGGAGTAAATTATATCAAAATTTAATATCAGCTTGATTTCCTCGACTATACAGTGACTCGAAGCCAAATGTTTTCAAGAATACAGTCATACGGTATGACTATATTCTTGAGAAGGTTACGATCCAAATTGTATTTTGAACATTTTCTTTGAACGGCTGCGTTGCATAAATGGGTGACCATATCAGTGACTCGTATTCTAACTTAAAGTGTACAAATGTTAATCACTGCTTCGAAAGAGTTGAATAATCGGGTGTTTCTTACAATATAACAGCAGTAATGCAGCGATTTTTAGAGATGTTGTTAAAATGATATCGGATTATTCTTACGAGTATACAGGAGGATGTTGTATTTGGACACATTCATGTCCAATTTGTTTGAGGACACTACGAGGAGAAAGCAATGTATTATTGTTGCAGAAACGTGCAGTCTTCATTTGTTTAAATCCAATAATACAGTTTCAAACCATCTGCGAATAGTAACCTCTCACATTTTAAGTAATCACAAAGATCATTAATATACAATAGGAAGAGCAATGGGCCTAGGATTGCTTCCCGGAGGGGCTCCTGAGATAGGTACATAGAAGTCTGGTAGCCGTTGCAACACATATATTGTTTCCTACTTAGGAGGTACGTTTGGAAGAGAGATATTGAACGTGAAGCAAATCAAACGGTTTCAAGTTTATCCAGCAATAGCCCATGATCTATACGGGCAACAGCTTTGTAGAAATTCTTATATACAACATCGGCCTGATCGTTAGCATCCAAATATACCGAGAGATACTGGCTCAGAACGGACAAGTTGGTAACGGTTGATCGGTTCTTCACGAAAGCATGCTGATATTCTGAAAGGGTTGGTCGAATTTGTGGGTATATACGGTGGGTGTACATATCTCATATGTTTTGTTAATCGCTATCGGGCGATAATTTTCAATAGAACTAGCGCTTCCTTTTTTATGAAAAGGAATGATTTTGGTTGTCTTCCAGCAATTTGGAAAAATACAAGTTGTTTAAGAAACGTTTAATAGATAGGATAATGGTTTAGCAAAAACATTTACACAATCTCTAACTATGAAATTGAGTAAGTTCTCAAGTCCCGTTGCGTATTTATTTTCTAAACTGTTTCTGACTGAATTGACAACATACTGATCAATTGATTATTATTTTATATTGTAGGGTTTTGCTGGTCGGTCTTGGACGAGTGCGTATAACTGATTGAAAGAATTGTTGGAAGGCTTTCGCAATTGAATATAGCGTTGAATATGAATCTGCATTCTTAGTCTTGACAACGTTTGGGAAACTAGAAGAAATGGATTAATAAATGTCCAACATCGCTTAGGATCGTTTTTAATATTATTTTGTATATTGATGTGCTCTTGTGTAAACCATATTGGATAGTTTCTAGGTCTACAGCTACATTTATAGGGAACGTATTCGTCCAAGCATTCATAGATTTTATCATAAAAATGGACACAAGCATCGTCAGTATGTGATTCAAGAAATGATCAATTAATGTTCACAAGGGCTGCATACAAACCAATATACTTGGCTTTTCTGTAGTTACACATTTTAACTTGGGAATTTGATGATTAATATATACATAACATTGAATTTCAAGAGTTGGGTGATACAAGTTCTCACTCTTCAATGGTGAATTGCCTTTTACAACACTCACACAGATTGCATCAGTTAAAATCAAACTCAACATGCGGTTATCGGAATTTAAGATGGTATTAATCTAATTTAAGTTTAGAAAATGAATAAAATCATTAATAGGCTGAGCTTTACTGTCATCTGTTTCGGCATGATTAAATTGCGGAATATTGAAATCGCTTGTAATAAAAGTTTTGGTATCATATGATTTAATGGGTGTTTCTAAGAAGACATAAAATGTTTTTAAATTTACTACAGACGTATCGGGAGGAAGGAAGACCACAAATATGTAAGAGTTAGATGAACCAAATAAGAAACTACAATAGACAGCATCTATATTTGGTAATACAGTAATTATTGCGGAAACATCAATTTGTTCGACAGTGAAGTATTGGTGTAACCTAATATCGTCAATGATTCGTTGTTTTCTCCACAAACATCCATTTATTGTAAATGAGGAAGTTGGCTGCTGCAACTAGACAGGTAAATAAGCGTTGTTAAACGATGTATTTTTTTTCAACAGTTCAGTTAGACTCACTTGCCTACCATTAATGCCGTGCCTTTAATGAAATTCTCATTTAGAGCCTATGATTTCAATATAAATTTGGGTAGCAGTACGTCCTTTTCAAGTAACATTTTGACAAAATTTTATTTGAAAAAAGAAATTTATATTGGAGTCATTAGCTACTCTAAATAAGAATTTAATTGAAGGTGTGATAGGTATAATAAGTCACTTGGTTTAGTAAGTAAACGGTTTTCTTATTTTTAGTTGATTGGTTTATTTTATTCTACTAGAATACTTTATTTACAAAAGGTGAATAAAATGCCCTGCCGTTGGTATTCGCTTCCTACGTGAACTGAAGTAGTATACTAACTGCAGCTAATAAATGACAAAAATCTTCGGTTTTCCTATCCTATTAAAGTTTTTACTTGGGCTTTCCGAGATTTTTACATAAAAACTAAAACAAACATAAACTTCTTTTAAATAGAAATCGAGGCTTTGACTCGATTAGAAGGAGCGTTAAGTACTTGGTAACATCACCGATGTGTTGTTCTGTTTATTTGCACAAATAACAAATAGCCGATGGCGTTAATGTAATGTTGTACTTATGTAGATAAAATAAAATAATAAGCGGTGGAATGTGTTAATTTTGTTTGAAAGAAATGTATATATCCGACTACTCAGTTTTCCTACTATCACTGCAATTGCTATGACCGGCGTGAAAAGAGCTGCCAAAGATAGCAGCCAGTTTTTCCGATAATAATCAAACGTCCACTGGCAGCCATAGTTCAGTGGCAAATTGTAGAAATACAAAAAAAATCATATTGACCGAAGATGTTATCAAACGCACATGCGACACACAAAATTCTCAATCATATGTCGTCCTACCACTAAAACACAGTTGACTTGCGAAGGGTGCCATGACCAGTTTACCTACAACCCTTACACAGAAAAATTCATATCTCGGGTCCTCCAAGACATATCACATAGAGATTTGACTCACACGACCCATATTTATCTACGATTCTACCACCAGAATACTATTGACTTACAAAGGGTCCCAGGGGTAGTTTACCTACAACTCCTACACAGAAAAATTCATATTTCGGGTCATCCAAGACATATCAGGTACAGGCTCGACACACACAACACATATTTAGATGCGATTCGACCACCGGAATACCATTGACTTACAAGGGTCCCAGAGGTAGTTTATCTACAACCCCTACACAGGAAAATTCAATTTGAATCAATATGATTTTTTTTCTATTTCTCCAATTTGCTTCTGTATTATTGTGGGTATCATCGGAAAAATTGGCTGCTCTTTTTACGCTGATGTTGCTATGTAGTTTCATGTTTTATTGCTTGGTACCATACACTATTCCTTAATAAAAGGATTTTATATCTAAATGAAGACAAATCAAAATTATTTTCCGTTGAGCACAACATAATTCAATAATATGAAAGAACTGCAAACTTATCAATCAAATATTTTAGAAAAAGTTCAAAATTAAAAAACTTCAACACCAAGAGCCTCAATCAATCGATCAATCAATAAGTATGACATTATATATTTATTGTTTTGCTATTGATTTAACTGTAATTGATGACCTGATCGATTTCCTTTCGATGTAAATGTCGAACTATCGATAGACTACTCACTTTGAGTGGCATTATACATACATACATACATACATCATGCTAATTTTTGAACGGCCAACTTCTACTTCTTGTGAGCTTACTTTTTAGCGCTATCAGCATTTCCGGTATCACCAGAAGTACGTCAACTTTCATATTTTTAATGGAACACAATATGAATTTTAACGGTTTTGCAAAGGTAATCGAAATCGAAAATCCAACAGTGCTATATATGTTATACTTTCGCTTAAGGATTTTGGTATTCTGTTTCTGTTGTTAAACAAAGTTGGCTAGGAAAGAGCGCCAAATTGCCTCCTGTGATGCCAAATTGTCTCCTGTGATCTAAAGAGTTGGTTGTTCGGTAAAATAATAGCAATTGCCAACGCTATCAAAGCTTGGTATTTATTATCATATCCTGTATTTATCATTTTTTTGTTTTTTGTTCTCGATGTTGTTTTCTTTTATGCCAACTTATTTGGTTAATTGTTGCTGCTTCTTTGCTTTATCGAACTTTATGGGAATTAATTAATTAAGGTAGGTGTGTTTGTTATTTCTCAACGACCTCTGCCTCTGGACCATATAAGATAAATCAAGTAATTTTAATATTCAGTGAATTTGGCAACAATTACAACAAATAAAACATAATGAAACCTGCTCTCGTACAGCCGGAAATATTAGAACTTTGCGAACTGTTGTGTGCTTTATGTTAGGCCTGTTGCTGCAGACGCACCGTGAATGGCAAAAAAAAGAAACTATTTTCTGATTGATTTCACAAGGATTGATTGCTTCTGACTAGTTTGTGATTTCTGCAGAAACAAGGCTGTTACTTTTTATAGGTAAACATGTGTCCGATCCTTGAAATAAATCTATTTGTTTTTTACTGAGTCTCAGCATTTGTCTGCTTATTTATTATTTATACGTGCTTGTTAAGTTTCTAGACAACGTATGTAGGATAAACAACACATAAGTATCGGCAACCTCCGCACCACACAAATACATACAACGTATGTAGGAGAATGGTTTCTTCGAATTGATGCTGAAATTGTATCCAGAAAGATAACATTTACACATTTGTTTTAATGAATGTCTTTAGTGAAACAAACTGATTGTATTTCACTACAGCACTCGAATCGCTAGGGCAAAATATCAATTGAGAACTACTTACTGTCAAATCTATCCAAAATTTATTTTGAAATTAGAAAGACGGCATCGTAGGCATAAAAAATTAAACTACTATCTAGTAGTAGTAGGTAAAGATGACGTTCAGTTATAACTGGTAGTCAATGCGAAAGATAGGTTAATCATTGATTTTAACAGAACGGAGGTAGCAAGTAAGGGTCAAGTACAACTTCAGTAAATTTTCTCTAAACATTTACATAAGCTTCGCACAATTTGGTGTAACTGTTTTTGTAGGATATGGAGATAAATTATTTAGTAAGGAGCCAGCTAGCTATTGATTTCATTTTACACAGAAAAAAAATGTTAAACTAATTTCTACCATTGTAGCAAATGGCACTACAAACAGTTATAGAATCCGTGATGCGAAGAATTTGTAGCAATTAGTGAAACAATACTGTAAGAAACATGAGTGTTACGAAACTTGCAACGTTTGCTACAATAAACTTGCATATTTATCAACAATTATATCAGTGTATGTATCGCACTTATTGAACCAACCTTTTTCGAAAAGATGCGATATCTCTGTAAAAGTAAATTTTTGGGACATAAACTGATTTTAAAATTTAACACAGAATCCAGATGTGACATAAAAGTGGTACGGTTCTATTCAAAATAGGGAAGTTGACGGTTACCTTCGGTATAAGAGAGACATACTGGCAGTTGAAAATATTTCGGTCAAGCTAACTATTAAGGATAACTTGCGTATGAACATTTTAAAATTTCTATTTTATTCACATCGCTATGTACTTTTAACCAACGGTTATCATGACATACCCTGCATTAGCTCATATATACACTGCCCGATATATAAAGTATAATACATGCACGTGAAAATAAAAAAATAAATAAATAGCGAGATATAAAGATAAAATCTGTATAAACAAAATGAATATGACAATAGATATTGTAAAACATTTAGACAAATAATTGAAATATTCCTCAATCGTTTGGCACTCTCAACAAAAAGCTTCTTCATTTTTGACATGAATGTGTTGTATTGTAATCTTTTCATTTCTTCCGGGAGCTTATTACACAACAAAGGTCCCTAGTAATCGATGGGGTGTTGAGATTTAGACGGAAACGGAATTCTTAAGAGGCTTCTACTTCGAGTGGCGTATTTGTGATTGTCGCTGTTCAAAGTAAACAATGTTTTGTGAGCGTGTAACGCTTGCGAACATATACAGTAATCGCAGGGTAAGTATTTTGTTCGTTGTTGTTATTACCTTCATAGGTTTTTTTCTGTGTACTAGTATATGGTTTAATGTTTATTAAATTAATTAATATTTTTATAAGGTTATTTTTTTTCCCCTCTAATATGGTTATTGCTAAATACTAGTTAACTTAATTAGATAATTTGTATCTAACTTGTTTCGAATATTTGACAAATTTGGTAAAATTCATTCAGATTAACATATCGATGCAAAATATCACTTACTCATTGCTACTTTAGTAGATACAAGTTCTGTATTGTGGTGTTTTTCAGTTTTGTTAGAAGAAATAAATTATGAATTCACCAGAAAATTAAAATACGGTGAAGCGTACATAGCGTTCAATACACAACTTACATTGAAATTCCACACACTAAACTATGGAGGGTACCTAAACTATTCACCCAGATTGATAGCAGTTCATATGTATGAATATATGTAACTACGGCGTACTACCGACCGAAATGTTTCAGGATAAATAGCTTTAATGAACGTTAGATATTAGGGGAAAAAACAAACATGTCTCGGCTAGAACGTGATGTATCACCATGGACACGACGTGTACGTTTAATCTTCTTAGTGAATCGTATTGTTTTCGTGACAATGGAAAATTACTTCAGAGAAACAAGCTCGCACATACACACAGCTAATACGCACACAGACGCGTGCAAGATATAGGAGGATGGATGTTTTGTTCGACCCGTTTTAACTTCATGGCAGAAAGGAACTCCGCGTGAACAGAAAACTTTCACCAGCCGATTTAATGTAGGCTTTTGAAAAAAAAAAAAAAATGGGACTAAGGCAAACAGCTATAAAAAATCGCATTTACAGTTATAAGATGTAGACTGGCTTATATAGGATTACGCGGTTTTGTTATTTTTTGGGTAAATGCGTATATTTCGTTATTTATTACTGTTTTTATTTTGTAATTAATTCAATAATCCCAAAATGATATTTAGTTTAAAAAATTGTTTTTAAAAGTGACAAAGGTTATGCAAGCCTTTGTTTGTTTTAATTCCACATACACATATTATTAAAGCAATTTGACAATTGCACTAAGAGGTTAATTTTATTATGCTCTCTTTTAATTTCTGATACGTTACAAATGTAGGTAGCCTCAAGTTTCGCATTTTAAAATTACTTACAAGTATACAAGCTGTTCAATAACGTCATGCCATAATTTTTTTAATGGAGCACTCTGTATTTTCTTTTAAATTTGGAATCATCTTTTTTCGATTACAGCAATATCGATTTGTATGGGGTTCTAATAGATATAACCTATTTTATCGGAAAATCGTAGTGAATGTAACGTCCTGTATATGACCAATACAACCATATGAAATTATTCTTTTGAGTTTGATACACTGCGTTCACAATGAAAGGAGCAACGGTGAGTCGAAGGAATGGAACCAAACTCTAGGAGTGTATTGTACACGTGAAAATAGTCTAAAATTTTTTTTTTTATCATAGCGTTCTTTGAATAAACTTTTCAAAATACTGCCATTGACTTCTAAATTGTTTAGAGGTCAATTGCAAATACTTCGTCTACGAATTAGTGTATCTCGAATGTTGATGTTTATCTTGTAAACTCTATTTCTGAATCAGTCCTATAAACAATACTCTAGTAGTGTGGGGTCTGGAGGTCTTGGCGGCCAATCCTGGAAACTTATCGTTCAGATGTTACTTGCCCTGCGAGCGAAGTATGTGGGAGCTCCATTATGCTGATAATACATTTGCGTGTTTGCAATTCATTTTGTAAACAATCTAAGTAGTGCTTTCCTATAAGGCAATTTTGCAAAATGAAAGGGCGAATTAAACAACCACTACACGTTTACCGAATGCTTGTACTGAAAATTACTTTCGATTGTTGCTTGGGAATTTTCGTTTCATCGTACATGTGAGTTGCGAGTAGTATTAATGCTGTCACTGGTGAATGCTGCTTCAACCGTAAAAAAATATGCGCAATACAACACGACGATTATTATTTGTTTACCGACAAAATTACATACTCTTAGGATAATCTTCCGGATGTAGGTGCTTTATAAACTGAACCTTGTTTGGATATAAGCCTTGGTTGGGAAGTGTGTTTATTACTATTTTTTGTGGAATACCCAATTGAGTACTAATTCTTTATGAGCTGGTAGTTGCATCTTCTTCTACCAAATCTAGAATATCTTCCACTTCTTCTAAATCTTGTCGAATATCTCGTCCTGATGTTATGTTAGCACTCGAAAGCATTTCGGTCTCTCATAGTTTGCTAAAAACACTGATAAATGGCTTTTTACGGGGATTTCTTTGATGTGGAAGCCATTAGCGATATTCATCAACATTACAAAAACCATGAACAAGCACCATATTTGCATATTCTCAATTTGAATAATGCCACTTGAACGTAGACATTATATCACTGTCAAAACGCACTGACACATATCAGAATAATGAAATGATTGAAATGATTTTGGGTCTCAAAAGGATTGACAGCCGGTGATATGAAGCGAAAAGAACTTTTAATACAGGAGATATCTGACTTTTTGTTTTATATGAGTAGTCAATGGAAGGTTATTTAAGACGTATTAAAATGAAAACAAGCGAAAATTTGGACCATTTATAAGAATGCTAGTTAACATTTCTTAAATACGCCATAAGTTGAAAAGAAATGAAAATCGGATATTTCACATATACAACTTACCCTATATAATATTAATAACCTGTTTTTGCCAAAAACACTCGAACAAGCCGATCAAGGAGTTTGAATTGCCATATTTTCACCTATACTACAGTTTCAGATTTTGATAAGTGTAAAATTACTTTTGCTATTTTAAACATCTTCTGCATGCCAAAAGAAAATGGAATTCCAAAAAAGCCTATATAAACGTGTTCGTTGCAAGCAGTATTTGCAGTATTTAGGAAATATAGTGCGCTGCATAAAAGAGTTAATTACTAAGAAAATTCTTACTGCGCATTTTCTAAAATATCTAGAGTAATTCGTCAAATGTCTTGTATTTTGTTTAATAATCCATTGGAGGTGAGTGGTCTGTTGATATAAATATTAAATTTTAAATAACTCAGGAAGAAGGAATCTTAAGAGGTTATATATGGTACCCTAAGCCGAAACTCAGTATGCATCCAATCCATTTATTGCGCAATAGTTTAGTTAGAAACTCACGAACAGCGATTGCATAAATGGGAGATTCCGTGTTTTACTGTAACTAGATTAATCAGGGTCCTGCGGATCTGGGTATCGCACAGCTAAAGTGGAAACAAGTTCAAGTTGAGGAAACTCCATGTATCGCTCTTCATTTAGGGTATCTTCGAAAGCGTGGTTCCAAAACTTAGTCGTCGACATTTTCTGCCCAGATATTAAATTTCTGGGAATGGTGAGTGTTAATTGCTGGCATTCAGTGTAGATTTTCTGTTACTCTGTTTGTTTCTGAGAAAACTTCAAGGTGGAAATCAGTGAACCAATCCATCAAGTCACACATGTTTTTCCGCAATTTTTTGCAGTATCTTCATTCTAAATATAGTCTAGGTAACTTTTAGCTACCAAAATTAAATACCACTTGAGAAAATTAACGTTGTAGCACATTAGGTAAGTGCGTTGTGTACAATATGTTGCATTCATTGCACTCAATATATTAAGCGACCTACAGATAAATTTCTAACGTAAACTTCTGCTACTGTTTATTAGATTTATTATCTATTACCTAACGCTTATCTACAGGTCTCGACATTTTGAATCAGCAGTCTAGGATTACTAAAGTCAGTATGTTTTATTTACTATTATGCTGCTAACCAGAATAGACATATGAAACCGATATTACATTGGTTTATTTAAGGAAGGCAAAGCCAGAAACATAATAATATGCAGGGTGCCTAGTTCGCTAATTTTCGATCACCCGGCATCTACGCACATATTTTTGGAAGATACTTCATGAGATCTCTTCTGTTCTTAGAAAATTTTAAGTCCCTGCTATTTATACAATAGGCGCAACGTTACAGTTCCAGAAGGTTGGGATTGCCTGTAACTATTGAAAACCAATATAAATCGTATAATTAGAGATTGGTTGATGTTATTTTATGACTTGATTCAGTGTTTTAAGTTGTAACTAATGTACTGTACAGTACTCGAATGAAATAGCAATGTAATTGATTCCACAACAAGATTTACTTAAATCAAATGGAAAGTTGCCTCAGATATCAACCATTAATTCAGATGTGCAGAATGATTTAAACATTACATAGAACTTACTAGGAGTTAATTAGTTGATCTTGACAGACACCAACCTACGAATTACAAAAAAAATTACAAATGGTATTTTCGCAACTTGTTAACTGTACAAATAATGTCATTTTGTAAGGTTGAATCAGAAAAACAAAATGGACGTTATTGTCTATAGTAATCATTAAAGTTGGCCTGCAAAGTTCCAAATTTTAATTGAAATAATTGTCTAACAATTTACTGAAAATAGATGCTACGTCAATTATTCTAGTTGAAATAATTGTCACGACATTACATGAAAAAAAAGGATTAATCTATGTGCTACTTTTCAAAATGTTATTAGAAAATGTTGCGCTAGAAATTAGATAACATTTTATGGTATATTAAGGCCGGGAGTGTTAAAGAGATTGACCAGACAACTACAATAAAGTCAGTTAATTATAAGAACTTACAGTGACATTTTTGCACGAGCCAATTGTTACAACATAACATCGCTCACTATTGCAATAACTTGGCATAAACATTGAGCAGGAATAACCTGGAACTAGTTTTAGTTTCGCTTTTAAGTGGCGTAATAACGCAAAATGACTATTAAACACTATTAAAATAATGCATTAGAATAAAATTTCGATCTTTTTCACTAGGATAATTTACATAAATTAATTAATAGCGTTTAGGATGTAATAAGTAAAGTAATCAAAACACGAAAAGATTTGTGTATCTGTTGCATATTTATTTCAAACAACTCAAACTTCATTGTATCACGTAAGAAAATTATATGTATATAATTTTCTTACAGAAGATGTCAAGTAAGTGTTTGAATTTTCTTCTATTTAAGCGCGAACTGTCTGTTGCTACTCTGAATGTGTTAGTACTTAGACTTCACTCAGGACCCCACAAACAAATTTCTATAGTTATATCATGCTGAAAAAAATGCAACAGACACAAATTCAAATTTCAAAACGTCTAACGAGGTTATACATTGGTCAAAAGGTAATTTAGAAGTAAGCACGTTATTTTCTTGAAAAAATGTTATCTAAACTATTAATATTATTTATTTATCGTTTAAGCAGTAAGAAAATTGTAGAGAAATATGAAAACTACTATTAGAAATAATTGATGAGGTGACATTTTAAAATGAAAAATTGACATTAATCAAATGCTTAAATACTACACATTATTATCACTTTTAATACAAGCCTTTACGCTGCTTTCACGTTTCGATAGCTAAACTGCCTTCTTCAGCAGTTACATTGAACTAAGGAACTATGCCAAAACTAGAGACGGAGATATATTTTACGGTCCCAAACCTGAATTAATCAAAAATAAATTTTTATGCCTTCATAATGCCGTCGAATTGTAGATTGCCGTATCTACTGTAATTAATTTCATAGTATTTACCTTCAAACATATGTAGGGCGACACTAGATTTGTGAAATCTTTTAAATTTAAGAGACAAAGCTCTTTATAACCTTTGGTTTGCTCAATATACCGCGATAGAACGTTCCGTAATGCAGTCCGCTACGAAAGTGCGCAAGGACGGGGAGTCGCGCCGGAGCCGTTGTTAGAACCAATACTCGTTTTGCAGACGTTCAATTGAGATGTTCACCATATTAACTGCCTCTCTAATTTTCACCCGGGAGTTTGCTAACATGATATAAACTTAAACTTGAATTCATTAATCCGGTATTTGAAGTCATCGAAGGTGCGTGGTCTTCATAAACTGCATCCCTTCTTTTTGATTTCTGCACACGTTTTCCCATCCAAAAAGAAAACTCGAATCACCATACATAGACTACCTCACTTTTAACAGCTCTCAAAACAACACTACTCGATGAATTTCCGAAATTTTGATAAGAATAGTACAGAACAGGTAATGGAGATTTTGAGCGCCTTTCTCTCTAAACACTTATACCATTCTCATTCATTGAAAAGAAAAGTGCTCTGCTGCAAATGTACACTGTTATCAAGCGTAACACAGATACTTCTCATTTCTTTTCATTTAGTAGTTATTCCTAGAATGCAAGACTTATGTTATCTTGTAGAATACAATGCGTGATATCATAGACGCTGTAATCCAACACTCCGATGAGAAGTACTACGTAGTAGTAAAATGCTTAGTGGAAAATATCGAAATTAACAACAAAATTCTACTTCCATTTATGATAAAAAAACACTGAAAATATATTTTAACAAACAAGAGCTGATCAATACGGATTCATCGTCGTTGCAAACAAATTTGCATCTTGTAATAAAAGTTATAAACTCATACGAGTTGTGGAAATACGAGGACTATATAACAATGTTTGTTAAGCGTAAATTGATAGAAAATAAAGGTTGAAGTAGGTAAATTGATAAAAACGGAATATACCAGGGGTGGGGATTCTTTGTACCATGATAGGCCACATTCAACTTCGATAGTGGTGAAGACGGCCGTACAAGTTGTTGGATAAATTTATTTTTTAAAATAAAATGTAAATTACAATTATCAATAATATTCCACAAGAAACTCAAAATGGCCACTAGATACACTCGCGGTTATTCGTCGCATGGGAAGTATCGCTCACCGGTTTCTTCGAGAGTCAACAAAACACGAGTTTGTCTATTGAAAATTTACTCACTTCTATCTTGCCCAACACTGCCTAAAGGCTGCAGATTCTCCACTCCCAGAATTTGACACAAAGTGGCATCTGTTTCCAAACACGCGCACTTCTCATATCAATTTGGTATTAACCAATCTTTAAAATGCTGCGAAATTAGTTTTCCAGATGTCAAAATTGTAACGTATACATTAATATGCTGAAAAAGTGATTTTTCAACCTGTTATCCAAACTGTCCTGTTGTTTTAGGCCAAGAAATAGGAGAGATGATAGGCGCTTATTTGCCAACATTTTTTGGCAATATAACTATGTGTGATAGTTGACAAAGATTAAATAACGGCTTTCAGTGTTTTTTATTCCGTCATCGACAAAGTTCAACCGGAATATGTTTCTAAATTGAATCTACATTCATCTGCAACTACTTCATTAATAAATCTGTCGCCTGTCGAACGTCATTCATCCACTTGAACGGATCATATGATACATTTTACGTGACACATTATTTACGTGCATGTCCGAAATGCAATGTATCCACCAATCATTTACCTTGAATGAAGAATAGTCAAGACAATTTTTAGTCTGCAGTGTCCTCCATAGAAGATCTATGTCGTGGATAATATTTCTTCTATCCAGAAAATGTTTGAAATTTGTGAGAAGATATTTTGTAATGCATCTGGATCTACCTTGATTGTAACCACCTGGTTCAACACTTCTAAAGTTGCGCAATTGATTTTACCTTGTGCTCTAGTTACAGTTATATTTTTTCTCCGAAAAAAAAATGAGTCAAGTTTAATACATACGTACGAATTTACCGTGATGTAGGTATTTTTTTAGTAAATAAAAATTTTGATTTTTGATTTTTGAACCAACAAAGGGTAACGGCTAGGCAAATACTATTGACACTATTTCAAAACAGATAATAAATTCTCTAAAGTGTTATTTTTGACAGTTTTTTTGCACTCAGAGGCATTAACACACCCAAAAATGGGCGATTGGACACCTAACCCAACATGTTTCAATTTTTTTCTGAATTTTCTAGTTACCTGTGTTTCCTTGTTGATGAAATTTAATTATGTGAAGGCTTTTCCTTTTCATTTTATCTAGAAATTCTTTTACACATTATCATGGAAGCATTCATATTACCTGTAACGTTATGCAAACAATGAAAAAAATAACAAGTCTAATACTTTCTCGGAACTGGTGCTTTAGTGTGCTTACGATCTAATGAGCATGCGCCAATTTGCCGCCATACAGAAGTCTTCAAAATGTCAACTCTAAGTGCTCCCCCTCCTACGTTCATGGCAATATATACTTGCACTCTAATCTCGTTCCATTCTTTTAAGTGCTGTCCCGTGATCTAATAATTTAACAAGTGTACATTATGAATTAAATTATTTTTATTAGAAAGTTGCCTGATTTATTTTTATTATTTCTTTTCACTTTTGTTTATTCGATCAGTTGCAGTTTTACTTTAAGTAATCGTACTTAAAGTAAATAGTTGTAAGTGTGATTATTTTCTTGTGACATTTTTTTGAGAATTTTCTTTTGTAATTCTTGTTTTGAACCCATCGGGTTTAATGGGACAATAAATTCTATTATTATTATTTTATGATTTTCTTCAAACGTGTCCTCGAAACGACCGTCCCGGACTAATTACTATATAATAAATCAAACTTGTGTGGTGCAGAGGGTGTCGATACTTATGTGTTGTTTACCATACTACGCCACAGTCCTTGCTATCATTATTAATAATGAAATTGAAAATATTTCTGAAAACTAGTTCTCCCATCTGTGGGCAATATTGCTCATTAAAATTTCACACACTATTCATAGATATTTCTATTTTATAATACAATCATATCAAGAACGGGATTCCTTTGTCTGTAGAGATTTACAAAACAAAGACATTTCAAAAATGTAAATTTATAAGTACTAAATTCTAGCCTTTATTCAATATTAAATCGGGCACAACCTCGCCTCATCTTAACTTAAAATATTATAAATTAGCGTTTTTTTCCTTAGTTCAGTATTACCGGTGATGATGGTTTATTTATCGAAACGGGTGTTCGATACCGGTGAAGTGTTGCGGTAAACGTGACAGTGAGGTGTTTTAAGTTTTAAGAATAAACGCAATGATCAACGCGACGAATTTAAATACGAGAATATGCGTAAGTTCAGCATTAAACGGTCCCAATTTATTTTAGGGATTTCTGCGATATGTTTTATAAATATAATGACTAATATTTCATTACACTTCATGCAATCCTGGTTGTAATAGGATTCTATACTTTGGACCGAGACCATTTCCCAAGCTTGGAAAAGTTGATTTTAAGAAAGTTTACTTTCGGACTTGTTTCCACAAATACGCTCTATTCAAGGACTGTTTTGAGTTATAAAGTTACGAAACTTAATCAAAGTTGCTAACTGCGGGAAGAAATAATGGCGCCTTGAACTTCATTGTTATAGTTTTGGGTCAAAATGCGGCTCCATTGTGTTCGTTACTTTCACATTTTGCACGGTTCCGGAGGGAAAAGCGCTCCTTTAAATACTTGGTACACATCAGAACTAGCGAAAATAACGAGCTAGATGATTTGGACGTATTTGTTATGATGTTCTCGTTTTAGCTTGACAGAGTTTCCGTTTCGTTTCAATGTACACTTCCGTCATCCTTGAATTGAGGTTATAACAAGTAACTAGTTTGAAAAGAATGTTCAATAAATATTAAAAATATTTTCATTACAAAAATGATTTAAGGTTTACAGAATTTAAGTAGGTCATCCAACAATTATAAATGTTCCAAGTCTGTCTAAAAACTACAAACTTCTTAACTATCAAGAAGGATTTATACAACGATTTCCTGTATTTGTTTAAACTGGAAGGTACTTATAATGAGAATAATCACTACATACATTTTTAAACACTGAACTCATCCCCAACTAAAAATTGACGAGTTTGTGTAAATAAGTGCTTTAATCTTTAGATTCGTTTTCAATTCCATCAGGATACATAATAAATAACGGAAGCAGTGCCTTTTAAAATTGCTCATCTTTTGTTGTCCACTTCGGTGCCTAACTCGTCCATTTTTCATGAGTTCTTTTGATCCGGTTGACGAGTGGATGTTTTTTCGTCTCATGAGTTATCTTGCTCCATTCCTTTCTCTCCTTTTTTAGTCTTCCCCTTGGTCTGTTTTCCATAGGTCTCCAGTTTAACATTCTTCTATTGATTTGATCGTGTTCTCTCCTTTGCATATGTCCAAACCCTCTCAATCTTTGGCCTTTTATGAATTTAATGATATCTTCGCCCTCCATTAAGTTATTCATTTTGTGCTTGAAATTCTCCTTGTACCTTTTTTTTTACCTCAGTATGCTTCTTAGTTTTTGTTCATCTCTACATTCAAGACACATTGTTTCTCTCGCATGCATTGTCATTGGCCTGATCGCTGCTTTGTGTATTTTGATTTTGTTGTTTTGCTGAGGTTCATATCTCTTAAGAATCGTAGGTGTTTCCAGTATATTTTGTTTCCTGCTTTGAGCCTTTCAGTTATTTTTATGTTTTTGTTCTTTCATTTACCATTATAGTAAAAAACTTGAAATATTCTACCTTTAGGAAGCCGCATTCACCTATTTTCGGGTGCGTAGTGAGGCTTCTTCCTTTGGAACTTACGAGATATTTCGTCATGTCTTGGTTGATTCGTAAACCTGTAGTCTCAGCTTACGTTGTCAGAGATACCATTGATCTTTGCAGACTACGTTTATCTCATGCTATCAGTGCCAGGTAATCTCCGTGTCCTATAATCTGAGGCGAAGTTTGTGTAATCATCCTTTCCAATCCTGCGCTTTTAACAATTCTTTCCAAGGCAATATTACGTAGTGCTATTAACAGGATTATACCCCTGCCTGACGCTTATTTCTAGTTTGAGTGTTGAGCTTTCTATTATCATCTTTGTGAATCTGATTAACTAGGCTGGGATATATATTGAGTAGTGTTGTTTTGAGAGTTGTTGAAAGTGAGTAAGCTTACGAATTTGTGGAATCATGGAAAAAGAACAGTATCTGTCGGTGATTCGATCCCCTTCTTTGCATGGGAAAACGTGAACAGAAATCAAAAAGAAGTAGGAGACAGTTTGTAGGGATCATGTACGTTCGATGACGATGAACAATATGATCAATAAAGTTTATGATATCGTTTTAGGAGACCCCTTAATTGTAATAGGTAATTATAGGGATTAGTAGTATAGTAAATATCTTAATTGAACATCCTTCACGAAAAATTGCGTGACTTCAAAGTAATGTTTGGACATGTGTAAACGCACTACGTGTGAATTTCTGTAGCGCCAGAAAACAAAGGTCAGTTGGTTTTCTCGGCGATCATCAAAGAAGGCGAAGATGATTTCGTCAGCCGAAAACATTATGGCGACAGGATTCGCAAGGCAAAATCTTAATTGATTATTTGGGGAAGAAAAGGACAATCACGGTATAGTACCATGCTGATTTATTGGATCGATTCGATGCTGAACTAGAGAGAAAAGGACACCACTTAACGAAGAAACAAATTGTCTACCCTCCCGATAACCGCATTTGCGACAGTAAAACTAGTCCAGTTATGGTACGAATAATATTCGTCAGGTTTGGCCCTCTTCTTCTTGCGTTTTCCAAGTTTGAAAAAATGGCTTGGGAGAAAACGGTTCACGTCAAACGAATAGGTCATTGCCGAAACAAAGGCCTATTTTGAATTCGACAAGTCCTATTATTTAGGGGGCCGTACACCCACCGATATAGGACGCTAATTATGGAATTGACAAATTTTATACAAGGGAGAATTTGGGCTGTAAATAGTATTTTGTTCTGTCAAATGAAAAGTAAACCGGCTTCTTGTGGTGTACACCGGTGCATTTAGGCCAATATCAGGAAGTAAAGTTGAACAGTCAATACAATCATTTTAAAGCATGGAATAAAAAAGGCGTTTTGTTCTTAGATCTTCTTTTATTTCTGCCTTTTAATATGATCACCTCACGCAAAGTCATGACAGATTACTTAAATAAAATTACCCAAAATTCTGTGAGAGAAGAGCATAACGTCAAAAGAATCCCGTCTCTGTACCAACGAAGTTAAGATGTAATATTCTAAGCTAATTAAGTAATAGTTAGATTTAAATTTACATTTAAAATGGAGACGTTATTTTTTAATTTCTTCGAGATGAATTTAGGGATTCCAAACGATAGATTTGCAATCTGATCTACGTCTTGCGAATATGAGATAAATGTTTAAGCTGTTTTCTATTTACGGGTAAAGTTATCAGGTTTGTTGTCACAATATGATTGGCTCACGAATAACCGAAATCCCGGAGGTGTGAACATAAAGTTTTCCAAAATAAATTATTAAAAATTAGAAGTACAATATGTGAAGTCAAAAACTGGCACAGCCAAATCTAAAAAAACTAGACTGGTTCTAATCATTCTAGATGATAAGGAGTATTCGATAAAGGCTGCATACACAAAAAAAATCGGAAATTTTCTTTTTATGTAGTTTCAATTGCATTTTTATAAGAAAAACTAAATAACGGGATGGAGTCGGTCGGTTAGGTTTACAGCTTGTCTTTGATTTGGTGTCGTGTGCTCGTATTTCCCACATAACGTCTTAGATAACCGTCATATTAGGTAAATATTTTAATGTTAAAGCATTTTATAAACAAATGCCTTAGATTTTTTAATATATACCATAAAAATGGGCACTTATGGTAACTCATCATGTCAAACAGGTGATTGTCAACAGCGTTTGACATGGTGTAGCCCTATAGAAGCTCCGTGCAATAGAGAGCGAAACGTCGATCGGTATAGTGACGCATACTTGACTCCGTTTCAACTTGCAAATTTTTTGAAAAGAAGAATCAATGATTGTTTAAAGCACCTTCAAACAAGTATTTTTTTATATGCTTTTTATTGCAAAATTTTGCCGAAAATGTTGATACAATTTTTGAAAATACATATATTTTTTTATTTATGATTGGCTGACCATCCTAAATCGTTCTAAGGTAAAAATTTTGAATTTTTCGATCGAGCTCCCTGTGAAGTCGATCGCCTCAGAAATCAGAAATTAAAAAAAAGGTGTTCACCCTACGGCTAGTGACCAATCAACAGCCTAATAATCAACGAAGTTATGTTTTTAATAGCATTAAAACATAATAATTTGTTTTTAGTCAAATGAAAAAGATTTATAATTTTCATTTTTTAATCGACTTCATCCCGGTTGATAGTACTTAAAGGGCGTGTCAGATCTAATTACAATGATTAACTGCAAATTTTTTTCTACAATGGTTGCTTTGCATTTATAACGCCGCCCTCTATAATCTGTCTGTGGACAAACCGTCATTTAGCGGTCGGAATTGATTAAATTAAATTAGCGTTTGCTGGAAACGACCGCTTAAATCGGATTCACTACTCAGAAGCCATTAGAAATTTTATATCTTGTTAACCTGTAATATCAACTGTTTCTCCGGATCGATTCAATTATCTTTCAGTCGCAGTAGTAAATTATTTAATTGTCTGTGTAAGTAGAAATTCTGAATGTTTGCGATTTTCTATTTTTTCGTACTAAGACCGTTTTAAAACGACGGAACGTGAAGAGGAAAAAAAAACAAAATCACCAATAGAATGCGGAATTCTAGTCACGTCCACGAGCAATACGTCAAGATAGATAGAAAGAGAAAAAGCGAAAATGCGAGGCACATCAGGTTTAGTCTTATATGGAGTAATTACCTTTTCTGCACTTCTTTTGCATCGTTTTGGTGGGCTCACACGTCTTCTGGTCTCCCTTTTTCAATGTCAATGTTCTGGAACGCATGTTCGTCTTGGAATCGCACTCGGACCAGTCTCCCTTAGCGTATCTGCACTGTTCTGAAACAAATGGAATAAAATTGTTTCTTTCCTTCTTTTAGATTGCAGGACTCTTTCTTCACATTGAACTGTTGAAAAAGTATTATTTACCGCCTTGTGCGGTGGACAAAAAAAAATACTTGATATTTTCTAATTAATTATTTACGTGCCATACAAAAAGTTAATTGAAACAAACTTATTTGAATTTACGTAACTCTTCTTAATTACTGAACTTGATGTTAAGAAATAAACTAATTGTAAAGGCAGAATTAACTGGTGTAGAATTGAGTTGAACCAAATTAATTTAGTACCCCGTGCAAAGAGAAACAGCACGATGCTTACAATTTTCGTTGTTGCTGTTTATTTTTAATTGACGTATGTTTATCGAAACAAAAGCTTTTAACCAATATACTATTCTGTTTAGTTTTCTATTAGATAGATTTGGTTTTAAAAAAGAAAGGAATACATTATTTCTTTTATTTCTTTATTTTAGCATATTTCTTCGTTATTAACTTTTACCTAATGAATTTAATGCATTAAGAATACTAATTAACTAACTTCTTGAATAATCTAGTGCGTAATAAAATAAGTAAGCCGAAGTTCGTTAATTTAGTTGCAAAAGTCGTTAGAAGGACGAAACGTTTTCTCGTCCATGCTTAGCTCGTACATTTTCTTCAAAAAGGGAGTTTATCGGATAAAATGAAATCAAATACAGAACGACTATACCATATGTACTAGGTCCAGAGAGAATTACCCTTTGCTACTCGACTAAATAAAATTTCTAATAAAAGAAAGAAAATGGAGGGCCGTATCGAGAACCGTAGACTCCCTCTGTAAAGTTGAGATTAGATACAAGTTTATGTAATCGATGGTAATGGAGCCAACCAAACGCACAGTCTGAAATAACATAACATTCCACTGTTTTCCAGTAATGCAATGCGATCATTGCAGCTTAAGTACGTAGATATATTCTTAGATTCATATCAGTGCGGATCTGAAATTATTGCCTGTTAAAAACTAAAGATATATAAGACCCTGCATGATCTCTTTTTAGAGTTATTTCTTATTAAATGACCCTTCCCCTTAAATCTAGTATTCATTTAGATATTTTTGGAAGACGATATTACCATAGTCGTGTATTTTAACATTGTAACTGTAGAAATACAAAATCGTTGTTACAACGTTGTTGTAACTATCTTCACAGGATTTTTTCTGTGTACCCTCAAGTGTATGATCGTGCGATTTATACAATAAATGGAGCACATTCAATATACTCTTAACAACTCATTTTTGTAGAAGGCGCTTAGATAGGTCGATTAACTTTACAGAGAAATTTCACCAGTTTCCTGGGAACTTTGTTATTTTAAGTAATGTATATGTGCATTAATAAATTTCGATGGACTATAAAAAGATGTTTTCGAACCCCATTTTTGTGATGTACGAACGTATAGTAAGCTACCATACACACATGTTAGCACACAATTACGAGGGTAGTGCTATCGAGATTTGATATTACTATTTTCTTAAAATTTTACAATTGTCATTATTGAAATAGTGACAATGCAGAAATCGATTGAGTAGTTTATTTATAGTGAGCGTTTGAAAAAAGTAATTTTGTAAAAAACTGGAAATTTTACGAGAAGGCTTTCATTGGGCAATTTTAGACCTAACGCAATAATGTCTCAAATCGTATTGTAAAACTGATTTGCAGAACTTCGTAGTGGTCGTATTTCCGTAAGTGATGAATTTCGTGATGGTCGACCAAGATAGGTCGTTGTTCCAAAAAACATCGATTCTTTGTGTTACATAATTGAAGACAACCGGTATCTAATTTACCCGCGAAGTAGAGGCATCCTTAGCCTTGCTGGTAACTGCAGTACATTCGATTTTACATGAACATTTAGGTATAAAAAAGATCTGTTTTCGATGTATAATTTGATTAAAGCACAAAGGAGGCTCGTGTAAATTGGTGCAAAAAAATCCATGCTGGGCATGTTGCAAGCATTGCTTTGCCGGATCGAAGAACAGTTAATATTGAATCGTATACAACAAATTGTTTGCCAAGGTTATCCATGAAATTAGGAAAAATAACCACGTTGCATCATCCCACGACAACGTTGCATCATCTCTCAACATGATAATTTAACCTCTCACATATCATGTCAAATAATTGATTATTTCAAGGAGGAAAACATCGAATTAATGTCTTATTGGCCGTATTCACCTAATTTTTAACCTAATGACTTCTTTCTGTTCCCGAACGTCAAACAACAAATGAGTGAATAGCGATTTTTCCCCTTAAGGAGCTATTGAAGCCTTCAAAACCATTAGCGTGGAAACAAATGATTCGAAAATTGCTTCGAAGGCGTACGAAAGTATATAAATATTTATGGAGAATATGTTAAAAAACAATAAAATTTTGAATAAAGATATTTGACTCTAATTCTAACATGCCTTGGGGTTTTTAGTCGTTGCAACACGAAACTTAAAACATGTGCGCTTTACCCTAATAAATGCCTTACCCTAATGAATCAAACAGAACTGAGAATGACAACGGTCCGTTCTCTCTATTCATCAAATAGGTGTTGCTTTTTATGTAAATATGTTTTGTTTATGTGTTGTGTTACACTTGACGATTCTATTCTACCAAAACGAGAAAATCTGATATGTTCCTTAAATTTGGTATCTATTGTTCTTTTCGTTTGACCAATATAGGCTTTGTTACAGTCACTATATGCAATTTTATAAATTCCTGAGCTTTCCTCCATATCCGGTTTATCTTTCGGATTGCCAAAAAGAACAGTGTACTTCGCGAGCTGACATATACATTCATATTCTGAACCCCTAAAAAAAAGAAAATATGCTGTGAAAGGGGAGTTTCACAAATTTCCGGAGTCCTAGTTTATTGTGAATAGGGTAAACACTTTTTTTCTGTAACTATTCTACGTCTAACAACGGGCAGCACAATCGACACGCTGCTGATCTCTCACTCTAATGTAATTAGCTATACATCTAATCGTTTTCGGTCAGTAGCTTCTTAGTTTGGGATTGACTTGCCGGAAGTTGAAGCGTTTAGGTATCAATTACATGCAACAAATTAACGTTATTTTCTGTAAGTTATCGTCGGAATCGTTATGCGATTAAATTTAGTGAGTTGCGGTTTGATCGAGACTCATGCGCGAGATAATAAATCGGAGGAAGTTTCTGTTTTGGCAAAGATCTGCGAGCGGTAGTCTGTCTGTTGCAAATGGGGTGGATATGTCAAATGTAGACCGTTATATCAGTTAAGCCGGATTTGTCAAGTTTCAACAGGTCTTAAGTGCCGCAATTAAGTTCCGCCGTTATATAGAGACATAACGTGCGAGAAGGATATATACATTGGCGTAGTACTTCACCGATAAGAAAATTAAGCCGAGCGTGTCGTATTCGTACAGTGCCCGATCTCTAAATTTATTGCGTGCAGTTGACTCCCGTCGGTAACTTTAGACGACTTCCTGACTTTCAATGTAAATTTAGCACATGCCATCACTTCACAAGATGAATGTTGCATGTCTAAGTTGTTAAGTACTTTTTTTGCAATTTAAAACTGTAAACATTAATAAAGGGGAGATAGATGACCAAGAGATATAGGATTCAGTTTTAAACTCTACGTGAAGGCTTTTTCTTTTTGGTTTCAGAAATAGAAAACTACACAAAATGTAATACGTAGGAGGCTTTGCAAAGAATTCGTTATTAAATTGTTTGTTATTCAAGGAAGTTTAGCAAGTCGCAAAGTCAGTATGATCCTTTCAAAAATAATTTAGGCCTTTGCGATTATAAATCTTGTTTTTAATATTCCATACAGGCTTCGACAAAAGTAATGCATTAGCTTAATATTTCTGTAAATATAAACTGTTTGTGTATTAGCGTGAATCTAGTAAGATAAAATGTGCGTCAAAGTATTAACGTACCCCAATAAAATAGTTCACACCGTAAAGATGGTTTCTTTCAGTCGTTTGTGCGATAGTGGTGAAACTGCAACGAAGAATCGGAACTGGATTTGTTGGTTGCCGTTTTTGTAACAACATTTATCTGGACCGTTATTAAATTTCAATTATTTCTTAATAGTTTTTTAAATTTAACCCTATGAAAGCAATACATATCAATATGAAGAAATTTATAAGGATTATAAATCTGCAAAAAAAAAACTTATCATTAAACAATATTTCATAAGAAGTAATTAAAAAAAAAGAACACAAATGATGAAAAATAGTAGAAAATATCTTGCCAAATAAATTTTGTTAATAACATTTTCTTCTAAAGTGCGTTACTTTTGTCGAATCTTGTGGATTTCGCTATTATCAATTACAATATTCTTGATAGCAAGAATGCTGCTGATATTAAATTGTGGATATAATCCTCATTTTTTAAAATATTTCTAAAGACTACCAGACTGTTTTATATTTCCTGGACAATTAGAGAAAAGGATTTTCATTTTCAGAAGTTTCACATTCACAGTTTCAATTTTCTACAAAATTTAATTACGTAGGTGTACTTTACTGGCACCAACTTATACGAGGATAGTATGAGAAGTACTCGTGTTTGTAGACAGATGGCGCTTTGTGTCAAAATATGCATTGATGGCTGTGAGTACTATTCTTTAGTCGACGTCTGTCAAAATCTCGGGGAAATTCATCGAGTAGCGTTGTTTTGGAATTCATTGAAAGTGAGCAAGTTTATGTATTTGTGGAATGGCGGCCAGTAATTTCATTTTTTGAATGGGAAAACATGTAGAAATCAAAGAGAAGCTGAATGCGTTTATAAGGACCATATATTTTCAATGTATGTACCATTATATACTGGTTTAACGAATCCAAGCGTGGCCGAGCATCCGTCTTTGATGAGGAACGGCCAGGTCGTCATTGAGATGACTAAGGACAAGATAGTTAATAAAGTTCATGATAACATGTTAGCAGACTGCCAGGTAAAGATTATCGATATTGCTAACATAGCATCTCAATTGAATGTGTGCAAAACATTCTTCACGAAAAGTTGAGTATGAGAAAGCTATTGGTGGGATGGGTGCCGCGTCTGCTGATTTCATCGAAACAATGTTTGGACATGTTTTGGAGTAATATGAGTGGATTTCTGCGGCATTATGTGACTTTACACGCCAAAAACCAAAGGTCAGTTGGCAAAATGGGGAAGGTGCATAAAGAAAGGCGAAGATGATTCCATCATCCGGAATAGTTATGGCGACGAGCCTTTGAAATTATGCTGATTTAGTGGATCGATTCAACTATGAACTCAACAAAAAAGGGTCCCACGAAAACGAAGAAAAAAATTCTCTATCATCATGATAATGGGACCTATATCTAGCGTGCTGGGCACTCCCGGGTTATTGGGTTTGAAAGTCGAGTTCACAATTTTCAGAGTAAGATTTTCCGTTTTTCTTACTTCAAATTCGGCGAATACTGAGAGTGGCCATCGTAAGACGCTCTATGGGCATAGGTGTAATAATAACTCATGCCAGGTTGATGTTCCCTGTAATTGGCGAAAGTTATTGGGAATATAAAAGCATGAATTGTTATTATAACGGCCGGCTTACTCATCGATAATTGTAACAGCCAAATAGTGAGAGCACGAATTGGTGTCCCATCCATTATATTCGCTATTGACCCCTGTGACTTCCTTTTTTTTCCAGACTTGAAAAAAATGGCTCGGAGGAAAGCGGCACACCTCAAATGAAGAGGTCATCTGCGAAATAGGGGCCTGTTTAGTAGAATGCGACAAATTGGATGGCCTAAAAAGTCGAAACATAGCTGGACTAAGAGTATAGTGCTATATACATAATTTACTAAATGCAAAACAATTGCGTTGTCCACCTTCTCGAATCTATCCTCGAATTATAGACATTCTTGCATTTAACGAAAATTTATAATCTTTGCTTTAATGAAAAAGCCTTGTTGTGATTACTTATAATATTGGCTGATTTACTAGCCTCTTTATTTCCTCCTACCACGCAATTTATGTTTAACCCGATCTAATTCAGAAATACCTTTGCCGGAATCAATTGAATAATGTACAATTATTGATGACGGAGGATTTATGCTTATATATTTTTTTTATATTTCTAATCTTGTTTATCTGAAAGAATACAGCCTATACATAATATAGCAAATATTTAAACTTTACAAATATGAATGCCGAGTTCTGTGCTTAATATTTTTTTTATTAATATTTTTATTCTATGGTTTATAAAAAAATACAAAAATAATTTTGACACGGTATAACATTTAAAGATATTATGTAATTTCTTTTTAGATTCGGTTATGGCATGTTTCATTCTTTTATTTTTGGTAATTTTTAGGTACTACGTGTTACTCACTGAGAACTAGATGTTAAGCACAGGCTACAAGTTTGAGAAGTTAAATATTATAATAGACGCAACCTAAACATCATTAATCATGGCATTCTCTCAACTTGCGCGAAAATTGATGTCTCGGTGAATACCGACAGCGGAACTCGCCGAATCCCTGGTAAACATTCACGCATTTGAGTAATTACCATTGGTTAGTTATAATTCTTACTTTGAATTTATTGTTTTTCCTTTGAGAGCGTTATGTATTATAACAAATTTTGTTAACCACATTTAAATTATTTTTGGCATAATTTAATAATCCTTCAGGTTACACATAACGCATTTCGCTTGTAAAATTTTTTATTTAATTATTAAGCATAGCGTTATGTGTATCGATTAGGGCAATACGAGGGATGGATATCTTTTAAGTGCTTAAAAAACACACTGTAAGAAAAGAATTTTTTATTACTAATCGTTCTATTGTTTATCAAAATATTCACCATTAAAATTTGTGCACATGTTCCAAGCAATTTTCGAAATATATTTTCCACTCTGAAGGTAGTATGTTCAAAACATGGTTTTTGAAGATTTCAACAATTTCTTGAGGAAATAAATTCGATTCACTTTTAAGATAGGTTTTGGTATTTTTTGTATAAAAGGGAATTTTTGGAATTTTGTAGGGGAAATATAATTTTATATATATATATAAACTTCATATAAAATAAAAATTAACTCCCACACACATATATTTGTTTAATTCCCTCAATCGTCTTCAATTTCCAAAGACAAAAGTAGATCCCACAATTTAAATATAAAGAACCTCGACAACAACATAAATTGCACTTACTTTTGCATTAGTATAACCATTAGTAAAGTTAAAACTTGTTTAGTAGAATATTACGAAATAAATCATCATTAATGTGCAACTTCTGGCAATTAATCATTCGAACTGCCATTATTTATAAATGTTGGTACAAAGAGTATTTTCGAGTTCCGCAATTTTAAGTGGAATCGCTAAAATGCATACCGCTAAGCAATTTTGTGAAATTTAAATTTTGGTCACTTCATATGTATCCTAGGGAGACAATTTAAGACGAGTTTCACGTGCGCACAATAGATTTTGGTGCATGCGGTTCTAAAATTCAAATCCCAACGGCTACCGTTGCCGCCGCTTGCCCATGGTCGTCGAGGTCTGAATGACGCGTGTTAATGCGCGAGAGGAATAGAATTTTTGATTAGGGCATGAGCGGTCAGTTTTAAATGAAGTTGTTAGCTGTCGCATTAATATTTATGTTGCCGGACCGTTAAGGGCATCGGCTGTGGGGGCATCACTGGTAATGTTGTTCATTTCGATTCTCCCGCATAGGTCTTTGGGTTAATGGATTCTGAATGAGCAAAATGTGGCAAATTTCTCGCAAAGGTGTACATCGTATGTGAGAAAAATAAAAGCGGTTTTTTTATGGCGAATATAGGAAAAATTTTAATAAATATTTTGTCTTTCCTTTTTTAGGTTCATTATATTAGATCCAGACACGTATTTCTAAGGTTTAATGTGTGTAATTTCAACAAATGATAATGCAAGAGTTATGGATATGTACATACGTATGTTATGTTTCAAGTGATATAACTCTATTCTTTGTACAAAAGAAAAAATTAATGAGAAAAGTTATGCATGATATTACGTAGGCTCTATAGGGGGATAGTATTTGATTTAGATAGCGGTTGCATAAGAAAATTTGGTTATATTTAAATGACTTTGGAGGTAGCGTATGAATCGAGTAGTTCTCAAGCATTTCTTTACATTTCATTTTAAGTTGTATAAACGCACTACACTGTATCCGCTATCTCCGTTAAATGAGGGTGAGATTTTATGGGGAAAACAGAACGAGTTTAATTTTACCTTAAAACATTAATAGAGGGTACAATTCACCCAAAATGAATATTGTTTGCAAATGTAACTTGTGGAAAGCACCGAATAATCCTTACGCATGCATTACCGTGTATCGTGGCCAGTCGTACCAGTAGTACCAGTTTAGTGAAGATAAACAAATTATATACTTATTTGCTTAATACGTTAACCTAACCGATATTATTCAGATATAGTTTCTAATTCACGTCCTACGTTCACCTCATGCCGTATAGATAATTTATAGTTGGGATGTATTAGGTTAATTTCCTGTATGTATTTCGTTTGAGACGTTTATTTCAACAGAGGTAAAACTAGGATGTAGATTTTCGGGACTATTTTCATCCATGTTTTTTTAGCACGAATGAATCTTGCATAAATTATTCTACAAAAGTCCAACATCTAAGAAGGATAAATGGTACAGCATATTTTATTATCGTTAACATGGGCCAGCACGGGAAAATCTACAGATAAACAGAAGATTATCAATATGTTACATAGAATCGGAACGAGGATTACTTGCCGAGTATCGCCAGAAAGAGAGTAAAAAAGACATCATTAAAGTAAATATTTACTCTATTTAAAAGGTTAGATGGGAAGAGACCAGAAACCTTTTAACAATAACAAAAGAACTTAGCTTCGCATGCAACATCCAATAATCTATAAAATCGAATCGCAGCGAAAGGTGTAAATAAAATTCTGGCAATTATTAATCAGAAAGCAAGAGCTATTACTATCACTAGTTACTAATTTGTTTTCAAAAATTTTAATATAATAATGCATGTACGTTATGGAAACAATAGCGAAAGTAAAAGGGAAAAGGAAGGGTTGAAAATAATTGAACCAAAGATACTGAGAATAATATTAGATACAAACATACCAAGAGAAGGAGATGGATTGCAGAGAGAAATGCCGAGACAGAAAAGAACGGAGAAAAATAATAGAAACAGCTAAAACAAAGCGCAAACTGTAAAAGAAAGGGAAAACGAGG
>LR736857.1:22273320-22471959 GCA_902654985.2 Oryctes borbonicus | reverse complement strand
TAAACTTGTGTGGTGCGGAGGGTGCCGATACTTATGTGTTGTTTACCATACTACGCCACAGTCCTTGCTATCATTATTTTTGCAGTTCATTGTGGGTATCTTTCCTAGCTTGCGAGTGAATCATTGTCCAGGAAATCATGGAATGGGCAGGCAAAGTGGGTAATAAGTTGTTGAAACGCCGAGTTTCATACACTTCTGCGCAATCTTTATCATGCACAGAACACTATATTCAGCACCTGGTCAGCATGAATTAACTAATGCATATCGTTGACCGAGATCTTTTGATGGTGCTAGATCCGCACTTAAATCTTGAAAAAATACCTGTCTAGATGTATTTACTGTGTTATCAGTCCACGGTTTTGTCACATAACATCGTGTGATCATCCACCATCACGTCAGTAAAAAAAATGCTTCCTCCTTCGTTGCGATACTTTCTTATTGCGCGTAAATCATCTAATGTCACGATCCATCAACATTACTGTTTTCCAATTTTCTCAAAAGAAAAAAATCCGTAGGGAGTAGTTCTCGAAAAGCTAGGTAAATCGCTTTCTTTGTTCAGTCAACCAGTTAAAATCATTTGCAGGGCGGATGGAATGCCTATATTCACCTTTTGCTTTCTTACAACCGTTATGGGTGGACGGTTTCCTTTTCTTTGCGAATATAATACACAATTCTTTTGTCGCAGCCAAGCACACTGCCTTGGAGACATTGTTACTTTCTACAAAACATGTATTTGCTTTCCTTTTGACGAATGGGTTTTGTAAACTCTACAACTCTACAAGTACAAATAATTTTTATGCGATTAATTCTTCCCATTATATTTAAAAATCGACAACGCTATCGATGTCATGATATGATAGCTTAAAACAACTGATAAACTAAAATACGTAAAAATAAAAATTGGGTGCAATACGAACACAGTGACATATAAGGATGAAGCAAAATTGACAAATGTCAAACGTAATAAATTAAACATCAGACAATCTGGCATCGATCCTCTTAACAAAAAGCATAGCAATTACGAATATATATCAAATAAAAAAGCTGGCTACAGTCTATAAGGACAATACTTCTCAGTGAAGCATATATGTTTATGAAGAAATGTGTTACGTGGTTTAATTATTTTTTTTTTACATTCTAAAGATATTCGGCTTAAAGCTCCTTGATGGTCAGAACCGGAACTTCTACTTCTACCCTACAAAGAATATACTTGAATCAGTTTAAACTCCATTTAAGATAATCATGGCAGTTCATTTTTAGCTAATAAAGCACAGAAAAACCAAATTCCGATTGAGACCTTTTTATATGCTTGTATGATAGTTCAAGATTGCACATCTGAAATACTATTATTATTATTAAAAGAAAAATCGTAAATTAAGGTCAAATTTTATATGAGAGGATATAAAATTACGTGGAAGTTAAAAGCTACGTTATTTTATTGTTGAATATCAGTACAGAAAATGAATGCCTCTGTTATTCGTTAATAAAAACCCGCTGGTTCGCAAAACAAGCATTGTATTTCGAATAGGGGAACGTCCCATTTTGACAATGGAAGTTTCGCGAAGCAATGTATAACCGTACTAATATCTTTCCTGAAAGGACAACATCCTGTTGTATTTCTGGCATTTGGATCGTCTTTTATTTGGGTCTGGTGACCGTTCTCGTTTAAACTAGGTGGAATGTACACTTCAACGTGTACATAAAAGCAACTGAGCGTTTGAGTTTGCACATAGGTACGCATAACTAAATATAATGCGGTATACTAGTAGCGATTGTGATTCTGGCATTTTGCTAGAAATTATGGTTTATTATAAATAACGGCAAGGTTATGTAGCAGACAATTTTTCCGGATAGCATGTAGCCACTGAAAGGCAGAAAAAACACCTAGAGCTATTTTTCAATATTACATATCTCTCTACAGTTGATAAATAGGTTGTCATGGGTATCATTGTTGTTATTTACTGCAAAACTTAAATTTCTGTGAAAAAAAATCAATATTTTGAATAATTCAGATGTTAATAAATATGTACTTGTCTTCGTAATAAGAAAAATTATTTGATTCAATAAGACCTAATTAATAACAAAATAGAATTTAAGGCGAGGTTTTCCAAGATACCAGCATCAATCTTTTCATTTTAAGTGTAAGCCCCGTTTAATTTATGATATTAATTTTCTTTCTTAGTTCTTTATCAGTTCTAAATCAACTAGACATGGGAGCATGGGTATATTAAGTTTAATACTAAATTAATCTAACTAAATCAGTATAAATGTTTTTGTAAACATATTCGACATTGTTTTGAAACATTAAGGGTTACCTTGTGCAAGCGGTTTTAGTTGTAAAACCCTTAAATACCTGAATTTTAATTATTTCTCAATGGATTGTCAGTTAGTATTAAATTTGTAGTTTAAACAAACCTCTGTGAGATATAACTTCAGATGACTTACACACGAATCTTTGAAAGTCTATTACTAACAAAGTCACATGGAAATAAAAAATTTTTGCTTAAATTACGTTCTTAAAGCAATTAATTTTCTGAACCCATATTCATTTCCAATATTTCATATTACACGAAATCAGTATAATAATTTTGGTCATCTTATAACTATAGATGACAAAGGGAGGTGAAATTATTACTAAATCACGTACTGTTGAAGATGATAGCTTAGCTATCGAAACGTGCATACAGTTTCAGTAAAGTGTTTGTGATAAGGGGTAATAGTGGTGTTTGAAATTATTATTTTTTTCCAGCGGCTAGATAGACTCGTATTTTGTCGACTCCCGGGCAAACCAGTAGGCAACGTAAACCCTTTCTTATGAGACGAATAGACACGAGTCTGTCTAGTCGTTGCAAAAAAGTAATAATTTCACCTGCTTTGGTCACCTCTACTTATAATATGGGCGGTTGACAATTACAGTCTAGAGCTTTTTTTGCTAGGAGTAAACGTAAGTAGGCCGTGCCAATTAGAGTAGTATGTATGTGCGTATTACGTAGTATGCGCAGAAGACTTCTTTAGTCGGGCTAATCGATTATTACTAGTCAATTGTTTGGCGCTTTATTTTTGGGTATTCCTGTTCGTTGTATGAATTACTCTGTTGCCTCCGTGTGCAGGTACCAAAGCGCTTTACAATGTAAAGAGTGGTAA
Source organism: Oryctes borbonicus (assembly GCA_902654985.2). Taxonomy (NCBI): domain Eukaryota; kingdom Metazoa; phylum Arthropoda; class Insecta; order Coleoptera; family Scarabaeidae; genus Oryctes; species Oryctes borbonicus. Next base: position 22,468,815 of record LR736857.1, on the reverse strand, counting down.
CATGTCACACTATAAAATCACACAACGATCACAATTAAAACTTTTAGTTTAATAGAACTTCACACGTTAAATTGAAATGTTAGACAGAGCTTGTTGTCAAGATCGAATTGTAAATTTGTAAAATTGTAAATTCGAATTGTAAATTAATTGAACCATTTTTCTCTATGAAGAAGGAATACAAACAGAAGCAGTAACATTTTACCTGAAGTTTTACATCTCAAACATTTAAGATGTGATATTAGTTCAAATAAAATATTGACTCTTGAAATATAAAAATATGGAAGATGTTGCATTAAAAAGACACGTATCTTGTACTTGAAGCATCGTCTGTATTTCAAATTTCGTTTAGAATATTTTAGATTAAAAACTGGCCGAATCGAGTAGTTCACATAAAACTGTAAAATAACGTCAAAATCAATTTAATTCCATAAGCGGTTACCACACGTTTAAGAAAGTAACGTAACGTTCAAGCAATCATCTTGCGTCTACGTGGTTACTTTTCAACTAATGTTCAAAAAGTTTTCTTTACTATAATTCATGCCATATTGATTGAAATACAATAGAAACACACCAGATCAATTCAATGTATCAGTATACAGCCAGAATATAAAAGTCTCGGATTGTATAAATGGATAAAGAAGCATAACCAAAATCTAAGTCGAAGCAGGATCAGTCATAAAACAAAGGAATGAAGCCATGTTCAAAAAATTTCGGTATTTTATTCTTCCAATCACGCTAATAGCATTTCAATTCCGATGTCGTCAAAAGGACGCCCGTACGCGCTTTCAACACACGTATTTCCCGTGAATTTGAGTGGGTAATTCAAATCGGATGTCCTATACAAAGGAACATATAGGGCGCTTAATTTACATATTATATTGCCAGTTCGTTCTACTTGATTTCCCCACTGCGTAATGTGAACGTTCTGAATTTCGCTCGCCAATTGTTACGCTAGATTATTTATAAATACAGATGTCGTACGAACCCCTTTGGTACGGTCTATTTAGTGATCGATGGAGACAAATCTCTTATATAGCGTTTGCTGTTCAGGCTCCATACTTCATTTCGATTTTACTTCAAAGCTTATGCTGATAAATTACTGTTAACTCTATATATCAGTATGAAATATAAATTGAATTCTGCATGTTCAATTAAACGTTGTTGCTTATCACACGGGAAATGTAAAAAATATCGTCTACGTTGTTTTAGACAGATATAACATGTGCATTTAAATTAATAAAGGACATAAAAAAACAATGATGGCAAAAATAGAATTCAAGTATGTAGCATGTTTCAGAAAGAATGGTACGGACAAAATGTTTGTAGCAGCTAATAGGGCCAATCAGCAATTTGGAAAACTTAATTTATTCCTAAAACGAAAATATAGTTAAAAATTCACATATATGGACGTATATAGTAATTCTCGATGTATAGCGAAAACAATATTTTTAACTCCAGAGGACTATTATCCAGTTTCTTTTTTTTTTAATAGAACACCAAGTATACTTTATGTATGTCATTTTTGTATTCTACATCACATTCTGAAGAATTTTTAGTAGAGGTATATTATACTTAGTGTACAATTTTTGTAGATCTTTCCAATTTTTGAAGAAGCTCCTGTTTTACAGGTATATTTTGAAAGTTCCTTATACAGTCTGACCCATTTGAACTGGAAGCATTCCTGTAAAATCTACATTTCGTATTGAAATGAAACCAATGTTTTTTTAATACATAGTGGGTCAAAAAGGCTACTTCCACACAAAACTTCAGCAGTTAATCTAAATTTTCAAGGCACATTCTGTTTATTTGTCTTTCAAAATATATATTTGTTAATAAAGAAGTTGTAAGAGAATCATTTTTCAAACTTTACCGTGCGTTATTTTATAATTCTGCTTCTTATAACATCTATTAACTAGGCTAGAACTAACTAAACTTATTATTAAATGCCTCAAAATTGCAAATAACCAATTTAAGAATATCTAACTATAATTCAAAAAGTGAATATAATCAAATTAGAGATTTAAAAAATACGTAATACCTGCTAGCTGCATTCGTTTTTTAAATAATCTGGCTTTACTTTTGTTTAGTGCATTTTTGTATTTCAGTAGGTATCTTTCAAAAATGTTTTAATTATTAGTAATTATTATTTCATTCAAGAATACATGTCATTTCAGTAAAACCCAAAATAGGCTATGAAGTCAAAATTGATGATTTATAAATTATGTCAAATGCAGGCTGTGACATTGCCAGTAATTGCATAATTGTTCATTAACTTCATTGGTAGTTGAGTGATTGCAAACTAAGTTTGATAATTGTTGAAGTAAATTTGAAAGAGAAATTGCATTAGTTTACTTAACTTTTGGTTGTTCTTTTTTTTATAAATGTTGATCTGCCTTAGCCTGTAGATGTTCCAAGAACCGGATTTATAAAATAATGTAAATTAATACATATTGGCTGGTATTGCACTCTAAAGATTAAAACACAATTCTCTCATAACTTCTTTATAAATAAACATATTTCAAAGAAATTTTGATTAACACCATTTTAGGACCTGAATTCAGTGGCGTAGTCAGATTTTTAATAAAAAAGTCGCTACTAAAATTTTGCTATTTTCGAACTCGAAAAATAATCACAGTACGTGTTGAAACTATGTACACTATGTACTCAAAAAAATTGGTTTAATTTTAGTGTCAAATAAGGGTTCTACGAAGATTGAATTCTGCAGTAGATAGCTAGTATACGACATACGATACTTCGCCACTATCTACTGTCAAATAGGTCGTTCTAAACAAATTGTCGATTTCGATGGACAATTTTTCTTATTTTAAATAGGACATGCTGTACATTCCTATGAACTAGTGGTAGATGTAATATCTAAAACTTTTATTAACAAAAATAACGTACCTATCTGCGATGGCTTGATAGATTTATCGACAACTTTTAAAGTAAATTAATATTCTCCACAGTTTCTTGAATGATATTTACTAAATGCACACATTTTAAAAGAAGTCGACAGCAATTAAAGAAAGTGTGGGGTATTTTTCGTGAACATCTAACCCGCATATAAAACCAAATTAATAATGAGGAGAAAGATCTCGAATGCATTGTAGATTTCTCAAATATTTTTTTGTGGAAAAGATAGGGAAACGATAGGAGCATAAAAAATTACTATCCTTCGTATACACGATCAGAAATCAAACATTTTCGGTGCCTAACGCAATATATTGCGCGCACACAATTGTCAGTTCGTAACCGCGGAGCCGTGGTTACTACGTGGTTCCGTATTCGTCAGTATATGTTCAATTGCGATTGGCGTACACGTCAATCGCAACCAGTTAACGGTACTAAGTATATCGTTATGCTTTATTCCAGTTCCAAGAAAATATTTATTGGTATAATCCACATAATAGCCAAAATTTGAGTTTAATTAATAAAAAAAATTAAAATATCTACGACCTACAACCTGAAAGTAGTGTATTACACAATCGTAAAATAAATAACTGTATTCTACTAAAGAATTCTACTATTTAAAATAACAAACTTAAATGTTTGAAAAGTAAAACACAAAGCGAAGAAGTAAACATCCGTTTGTTACTACCCCAACCTTACTATTTAAAATAGGAAATTAAATATTTCAAATGAAAACTAGATCGATGAAGTGGAAATTGTTATGCGAATTGCTGGAGGTGGAACAAGGATTTTTTAGAATTGCTTGTACAATAACATTTTAAAAATGTGGCTGGAAATACGTAAAACAGAGCGAAAGGTAATTTAATGAGAAATAGCTCGGAAAAGAGATTTCAGCGAATAGTGTCTTCAAAGTATCGTCGGTTTCCATTCGACAATAATTTCAGATCTGCTTTCTGTGAAGAGTCTAAGTATATACTTGAGCTCCAATCTTCACATTGCTTCTTGAATACGTTATTGTAAAACAATAGTGGAGTGTCGGTCGGCAATGCCAGTAAATAAATTAGAAAATCCTCAATGCCAACTTGGACCAGAATTTCATACAAAATGTCACGTTATGTTGCTACAAAGGGGTGCGTAACCTTAGCTTTGCAGAAACAGTCTGCGATTCGAGGTATGGTGGCTCTTTGTTTCTCTTTTAGAATATTCGCGCAATTTTATTTAGTCGGGCAGCGAACGGTAATCTTTTCTGAGCTTTAGTACGCAGTAGTCGAATATAGTCGTTCCGCTTTTGATTTCATTTTATTCGATAAACTCTCTTTTTAGAGAAAACGTACGAGCTAAACGAGAAAACATCGACAATTCAATAATGTTGCGTCCTTTTGACGGCGATGGTAACTAAACTAGCGAGTTCTGGGTTAGAGATAGCAATTTAACTTTCCTATTCCTATTCCTATTCCTAGGAGTCCTAGGGGTCCTATTCCATAGGGGTTCCATATTTTTGTTTTTTCACTAATATTAACTGTACATGAAATAATTTTTAAAATGAGGTAATGCAAAAAATCTAAATCTCACAAAACTCTTTATATAAGTAGCTACGGGTCTAGAGCTATGCACACCTCATCCTCAGGTTCGAGTACGGGGTCATCCTTGTTAGCAGGTCTTGATATAGTAAGTAGCTCGCCCCCCTTTCGGACCATGAATACGTAGTAGTATATCAGTTTTAAATTGGTTTTATCTAATAATTTGTTAGTTTGAATTGTACTTCACGTCTTTTTGAAAGGTTAACGAGCGGGAAATTCCTATTGACACAAATTGTGTGAATACATATGTACGTACATATTCTATAGTACGCAAATGCAAAAAGAACGTGACACCAGCTGAAAGCGTACATAAATTATGAAGGCGTCCTCGATCTGACGTCGGTTGGTTTTACTGAAAGGAGTGTCTACGGTACTATTGCGGTATAAATTTTCGGTGCCTGAAGTTGCGTTTTATCGCCCCGAAACACAAAACGTTCTTGCTCTATTCATTGTTTGAACGAAGGTCTGAACGCGGTTGGTGCTTCTGTTGCTGTTTGCTTATTCATCAGTTCCAGTTATGGTTTTCGGATTATCATTTTAATACAGAGGATGTATGCACAGATGTGTGTGTGTATGCGTACAGTTTCATGAAGCGCTGGATGATAATAACGATGGTTTTGCGGCAGGCTATTGCGGGTTCTTTCTACATACATACGAAAGCTTTACCTTCCCTGTGATGTTAGGAACATGATTTCGATAATTAAATCATTACGACCGATTTTGCATTTGTATGCAGCGAATAATATACGTATAATACGATATAAATGCATTAGAATGAATGACTGCTTAATTTTTGTGTAACGTTTTGCTTGTCAACGGGACATATCTGTGCACATTGATTGTGTGCTATCTTGCACTATGTGTGCTTTAATCACAAAAATTGTCGCGAGAGTAAATTTATAATTGTGACTGCCATCTACGTATGTTGAACCGAAAAGAACCAATACATATGTATTTGATCGACCTACAGGTATTTTGTAATAAACTTTAATTAAGTAAATTCGAAATTTGTCACTCAATCAAATCAAAATACCTTTTGGTATTGTTTTCCAGTATTTTATCAGTATTTTATATATATTTCACCTTAAGTCGTAATCAGGAAATTAAAACTAAAACTAAAATTATTAACAAAAGTATAAATACCAAATACCAGTGTCATGATCGGAAGTGGTATATTTAATTTAATTTAGAAACTTCGTTAACAGTAGGATTTACTAAAAAAAAATTATTAAATCAATTTGGTCATTTACAAGCCTTCTTTTATAAAACAGCCATTTAGAACATTCATTTTATGGCTTTCATTTTATATAATACAATTAAATTTTTAAATGTACATGTATGCTTAGTTTATAATGTAGGTACTGCTTCACAGGTATAATCTAACCGAATACATGTGCGAACTGGAGGTACACGTACATTTGAAAATAAATGTTTTATGCAAAATAAATAAAACCTATAAAATCGATGTTCCAAATGGCTATTTTATAAAGGGAGATTTACTATAGTATCCGAGTAATATTCTAAACGACCATCTGATTTAATAAATCTAAATAATAATAAAAAAAAAAATCTCCCTTAGTAAATCTTTCAACCGTTAAGGAGGTTTTTCTTTTAAATTAAGCGAAGTATTTCGTTTTTCCCTCTAGTTATGCTATATAACATTGTATTTAGTAATTACACTTGTATTAATAATTTTAGTTTTCATTTTCTGATGATGCTGCAAGGCGAAATATACTGCAATGTTCTGTAAGAAGGGAAAATTTGGAATTAGTTTATTTTTCCAATCGAATTGATTAAATTTTGGGCTCGTGGAATATATGTAAAACTAGTTAAGCCGTAGGCGATGACTCACACACAGTTGAGGAATATGTTATTTTCGGCCCTTCCATAGAGGTGCCATGGAATAGGTTTTATCGGTCTGGTAACAGGATTATCTACAATATTATTCAAAAATATCATAAAATAAAACCTACAACGTAAAATAATATTAAAATTTTTAATTTTATAGAGACAAGGGTTGAATTAACCTTTATTAGAAGCGACTGTTCTAAGTTTTCAGCTGTAAAGTTGGTTCTTCTTGACGTTAGTATTTCTTTAAATGCAGAAAAAACTAAAGGCGGTTACTGTAATATATATATATAAAAAAAATCTGAACCTACAAATAATTTGAAAGGCAAATAGATATATATATAAAACAGCGGAACTACGTATGTGCACCAATAGAATTTGTTATTCACTTTTCACCATCTATGCAGGGCCGAATTTGTGCACTCTTATTTCCTACCAATAAGCATGAACGAACGGCTTTGCTACCAATGACGTGTTCGCCTACGGCTTGACCAGCTTTGTTTATATGTTCCTTGCTGAAACCCAGCTTTGTCTAACCATCACACACGACCAGAATTTCGAATTACAATTGGAATTCAGACAATAAATTCATTGAAATTGGAAACACAACCAAACACGTGTTACCTGGATGGAATGTCAGTTCTTCATTTAATGACGATGGCGATTGTTTTTGACCTAGTTTTACCTTTTCCAAAATATTTAGATGATGAAATTCAAACGGAAATTCTTGTACTTAGAAGTCGCAGGCAAGCGATATAGACACGCAACTCAAGCACTATTCCATACTACTCTAGGATGCTTTGCATCACAAACAAGTGTATAATTTGAATGTTATTTACAATAAATAAGACAAGTATCTAGGTAATGATAATTAGTTTAAGAAATTACACTGAAGTACGCCTAAAATTAATCTATAGATTATTGCAGCGTAATTTTACGTTAGATTGGATGTTTCAGGATGTTTCGCCACCACTGTCATTGGCTAGACTTATAAAATTCTTTTAACTTCCACGCTACCTCGATAATAGGAGGTAAAAGCAGTTGCAAACCGAAAACAAGCTCAGAGACGCCAGAAGGATTTTAACTTTGGGCGAGTGGACGTACTGGATTCGTTATGCGTGATACGCGAGTGGCGTTAATGACAGCTAACCTCAGTAGTACATAAAGTACCAATAAAATGTTGTCAAAAGAATACCAAGTGTTTCTATTTTGATCGGTTGTAAGAAATGTTTCACTTAGACAAATCCTATCATTTCGTTTAATTCCTCAAAATTAGTAGGCGAAACAAATACAAAATCTAGTGACACCACATCCACCTTCTGTAAGGTAATTATTTAAATAATCTTAACTTCAAGATATAGCAGTGCAGTGTTGTTTTATCATATGTAATAGCACATTTTCTTCGTTACTTATTGATAACCTAAGAGAATCAAAGAATCCTAATTTGAAATATGAATGGGTTTCCAATTTGAGAATATCTTAAATCAGGATTCAATGCTGAACGTTCTGTTTCTGTACGTTTATAGATGCCACTGAAACAGAAAAAAATGTAACCCCTGTGATATGATAAAAGGTAGCAAGAAATAAGTGAATAGGACACTTAAAGACTTCTAAAGTGTTTGAAGTACCTAAAAGAAATGTGAGATTTGGAAAATCTGATAAGAAAGAAGTACTTGTCTGTTTATCAATTGGTCTGAAAACAGTATTTACTCCAGAGCTAGAGAATGAGTCACTATCGAGAAGTGGCCTTTTCGTGCATAGAGATGCACTGGTGTGCGTATATTATTGATTAGTTTTTTCAAAACTGTCTTACAATGTACTGCTCTCGGCGGACTCCTCAATTTAGTCGTGTTTTTGTCTTACGAAAGCGAATTTTACGTCTGGTCTTTAGTTAGGAATTTGTGTAAGCCCGTATTTGTTAACCACGAGTTTTTAACTTCGTTCTCCACTTAGAAGGGTGTTGATTATATAATCCAACGGCTTAGTTGGCAGAGTTCGGCGTCGCATTTCTATAATACAAGAAATTACTCAGTGCTTAATTAAGACTCACATAATTTGTTTCGAAAAATCTCCCGTCTGTGCTTGTCGGAACCTGCATGATAACCTGTCAACTCATATTAAAAATTATCGAGATAATAACTTAAAAAGTACTTTAAAAAGAGTATTATGTAATAAGGCCTATTTCACAGCGAAAGAGTTTCTAGACAATAGAAATATTTAATTTACATGTTTGTAAATGTTCTTGTTTGTTCATTAACTACTGGATCTATTGTGTACACTTTTCAAGTTAATTTTATTAGATTAAGCTTTTTTTTTTTCATTTTTATTGACATTTCATATACACACCGTGTCGACATGCATAAATATTGTTATTATCATTATTCAGCAGTGACTGATTCGAGTAAATAGTGCAGTAACTCCATTTACCAATTCAATTGCCTTTACGGTTATTGCGTCAAATTTAGTCTATTTCCTTGAACTTTAAGTATGCTAAATGCGTATATGTAGCAATAGCCTTTTAATAATTAATGAGAAATGGAAATTTTACTACCTCATCCGAGAAGAAGGCATAGTTCGATCTTTCCCCGCTGCACTGTGTTCGGCGATTTAGGTGGTCTTTTCCTTGTTGGTGTCTAGTTTATAAAAGTTATTGTTTTCTTGAAAAATTCAACAGATATGTTAATGGTAGAAAGAAATTATAATAAATATTTCGCAACCACATTAAAATGTAGTTAAAGTTTATTTATTTATTTCTACATGGGCAACAGACTGCTTTTAGCAGAACATTCATTAAAACCTAAAACCAACAAAGTTAGGTGATACTACACTAGATTTTTAACTTCCATAAGAGTGAGTATTCATGCATACGCTCCACTCTTGGTATGATTAAACTAAGATAAGAGCCTGTCTTCAGCCCATGGTTAATGAATCTATTTTCATTCCTTTTTAATGTAATTTTTACGTTAAATTAGTTTTCTTCTGTGTGTATCTTGGAAAATCGGACTTGGAGAAACTGAGAAAACTTGAAAATGCAATTTTCATCACATTAACTGCTCATGCATTAGTTATTAGGTACTTTTATCCCAATTTTCTTGTCTCTCCCTTTGTTCGGTCCTTTGATGTACAACGGGACTAGTTAACATAAACCTCAACTTATTCCGTCTTTTCTCTTACCTAAAGTTAAGTTTACTAAGGGCGTCTCTACGTAGAAAAATTTAAAATCTAATTCAATCTGGTGAATTTAAAAGCAAACTATATAGGAAAGGCAGCTGGAAAAATAAAGGGAACAAAATGTTATCGTTTGAAGCTCTTAAATTGGTAAGTCGGCGTACGTAATTAGGGAGAATAGCTTTGAAAGATAAACATTAACTGACGTAAATTTGTATAAATTTAAATGTGTAACTGGGGAATAGCTGAACTTGTCTCAAAGAAATCGCTTGTTTTCTAATAGCAAAATACGGATGGTATTTTCTTCCTTAGATAAGATTAATATTTGAGAAATAACATTGCAACACAAAATATAACTTCGTTTAAATTTTTTGTTTTACTGAATGCAAGGAGAAAGAAATAGTATCAGATAACGAAAAGGCCGTTTAAGATAAGAAATGAAGAACTAGCAGCAATTTTCCCGTCTGTTTCTTATAAAGAATATTGATAATGGAATGTTGCGTAGTTATCATATTAACCTTTTCCCAGAGCAAATGTAAACATTATCTGTATGTAGGAGAAAATAATTTTGCAGTTTTGCGATGCACTTCTTTCTATTTTAAAAAGTCGAAAGTTACATTTAAACTTTCTGCAGATTGTAATTATTACGGCGAAATACTGGAAATACATATTTCTGAGAATTTTGAAAACAATTAAATTTAGTCCCGTTTATGATTATGCAATAATTTCAAGAATTTATTACAAATAAATTTCTGTAAAAAAATAAAAATGCGCGTTCTTTAACTGGTTCTAACCCGTTAAACTGCTTGCCATACAGTCAGATTTTGGTAAAAAATATTGTTCCAGGGCTAGTCCTGCTAGTAGTATTGGAACTAATGGTGATTAAGGTCGAGTAAACTATAAAAAACTTGGACATCAAATAGCCTATAAATTTCTTTATGTGTTAGGTTTATTTTTATATTAGCTTGAATAAAAGAGTTGCCGAAACTCGCACTTATTATTAGAGCTTGATTCGCACCCTCGGCGTACCCTCGGAACAGTTGTCTCGGATTAGTTAGTTAAACTTGTGTAATGCGGAGTGTGCCGATACTTTTGTGTTATTTGCTGTACTACAGTCCTTGCTATCATTATTAGAGCGACTAGATTCGAGATTAGCGTTGGGATGCGGAATCGTTCCTAGTGCAACTGCCAAAAGATCGCACGTAGTGGGTCCACATCAAATTCAATTCGTTTTCTTCGCAGCTCTCGAAACAAAACACCTGATCAGCAGGGGCGCCCTCGCAGCACTAACTTGTCGGAAAGCTTTATTTGAATATCAAATTTGAAGATGTAAATAATGCGAAAAAACAAAATACATTTAATTTATTTTTTGTAATTATATTAATTAACAGCAGCTTCAGACGCTGAAGGAAAATTGGAAACTATTTGACCAGACTGAAAATCTCTTCACTAAGCGAAAATGTATAAACGGTTGATTAGTTGTTAATGTCCTTTCCGGTTGGTCGCCGGTGAGCCCCCCTTTGTTTATGCTTCCCATGTTAGAAAAGTTTGAGAAGGGAACTTTTGATGGGTAACGGTCGGTACCAATTTCCTGGAACTTACCTCACATCTCGCTCGCTGGGGTCTAGGCCGCGCAAAGCGACAACTATTGGCGTGTCGGGGCCTAGGTGGACAAAGTGAGACACAATCGGTCCCCCCGTGATTTTAGTCTAAACAACGAGGAAGGACGGGCCAAAGCCCTACCCAACTCGTGCCTGCCGAGATGTTCGATAGACAGGAAACTGGGATTGGGTCGAACCACGACGGTTATATATTTGGTCCTGCCACGCCCGTGACTCTGCGACCAACCAGAGATTGGATACTGACGCTGCAGGGGTTTATGGGTAAACGTTTACCCAGGAAAAGGTACAGTCGTAACATGGATGGATTGGAGTCGAATTCAGTCGTTCGCTTTATGGACGGGATGTCCATAGAGCCAACGATTTAGAGCCGGGCTCGTCAATTGTTGGTTGACCAAGAAGAAGGTTTGAAGAATGTTGTACAGAAAGTAAGCAGATCAAAACAAAAAAAAAATGTGTACTGATGTATCTGCAATTAATGTACCTCCTGAACGAGCAAAAAATATAAACACGCTACACGACTTCACTAGACACAAATAACGGTAATTATCAACGCCAAATTAGGTAAAGGTCAGTATTTATTAATAAGGTCGACAACTAAAGAATATACAATATTACACAGTATGAGACATGGAACAAGATTATGTAGGCGAAGCTAAATTCAAGATCGTGCATGAATAAAAGTAGATGAAGATTCGGTTGATATACCATTTCAAAGGATTCTAAATATTCTAACAAAACGAATTTGTTTTATACAGGAAGAAGCGTTAAGAACGAAAAACGAAAGGAAACAACTATAAATAGGTGTTACTTCAAAATATCCAAATTAATTTACTCCAATAAAATTAAAATTGACTTGTAAAGGTAAAATTGCAGAGTTGTTAACATTTTCAAGTGACAAAATCTATTCCAATCTTAGGTTGGATACACATATTTACCTACCTATATAGTATTTAGAATCAGCAACTTTCCGCAGTTAAAACTAAACAATGGAATTAAGTTGCGTGTCTAAATTTGTTTCGTCCATTATGAGAAGACAATCGTGGTGTCTTAAATTACTTTAGAAACGAAATTAAATGTATGTAGGACGATTGTCTTTGGCCTTATTACATTTCAAAAGCGATCCCGTCGTCTAGGGGATTATACGAATTTCTGGGATCTACCGCCGTAAATTGTGGATTAAATATGGAAATGAATAAAGATTATGCGGTACAAGTGGGAGATAATTAAAACAAGACGTTCTTACATTTGGGTTTGGAACGTCTTTTGTTTTGACATGTAGACGTAACCACCGCCGGAAGGTTTCAGATTTAGTTTGGTTGCGGTGTCTTAATTATTACGTTACTTAAAGTCTATTTAGAGAAGCTAGGTAGCGTGAGAATTAAATGAAATTGCGGTGGCCACTTTACTAATTGTAATTAAGTACAAAACGCTACCTAACGTGCAACAGTATATAAATTTGCGAGTTACACAAAATGTAGGCAAGTAAAAGTGTATGTGATATCTTTCGAGGAAGCTGAATACGTAGTGCGGCATAACTACATACACTAACTTTTGAACGACAGAAGCTAGCGGTTTAAAAAAGGGGCGATTTATATATTAACAAAAACGATTTATGATTATATATACTAAATTGGTGTAAATGTGGGTGGAAGATAATTCTTTGCCTGAGCAATTTCGAGACAAGTATTGTTAATGTGAAATTTTATTAATGTGATGGTCTTTACATAGTACATCTAGATCCTAGATATTGTTATGATATTGTTTACTTACGTTGGGAAGTGCTCTGGTTTGACATGTTCATACTTTAGTTCTTTTTTATTGTGAGGCGAAGCAGTGTTGATTACCTCTTTTCGTAAATTTCCCTCATACCGGGATTTTATCTTCGTCTTACACATGTAGTAAGATAGAATTTTGTTAAAAGAAAGAGTTCAGTAAACAACTTTAGGTGCTAGAAACTTGAATTACTAACGCAAATCACAATTATAATTCTCAAAATTATACTATCACATCGCATTTGGGCAAATATATTGCTAAGGAATGTAGATTTTCACGGCCGGTATCATGTGAAGGAGGTTCTTCCGGGCTATTTAGCCGTGGTCGTCCGGAATTTCTTCCGGACGTTTCGTTTATGGCTGCGGTAAACATTTTCAGCGGCGAGGTCGAAGTGTTCGCTTCGGTAGCTCAGCGTCTGGCGCGTACCTGTTATATACCCTTCTCTGTTCTTGTCTTCTCAAGATTTGGTACCCGGTCCTACGAAACGCGCCAGCTACACGTACCGCGATCAGAACCGACCACCGAAGGGTATATAACAGGTGCGCCCCAGATGCCGAATCATTCGACGCTGAGCTACCGAAGCGAATATTTCGACCTCACCGCTGAAGATGTTTATCGCAGCCGTAAACGAAACGTCCGGAAGAAATTCCAAACAACCACGGCTAAATAGCCCGGAAGAATCTCCTTCACAAGTATATTTGCTATTTGTATGCAATAATTAAAATTGAAACCTTTCTTATGGTGATCATCCTATTTTCAATGTACCTGACACTACCATATCCGTACATTTCAACGTGTTTACTATGAAAGCCGAAGGAATTTTAATGGTTATTAAGAAGTTAAGGATGTTGTTTGGTTTAATTGGAAATAGTAAACTATGAATGAAAATTTTGTAAATAATCGAAAGGAATAAAAACAAGTTTTCGACAACGACATTTTCAAAATTACTCAATAAAAACTTGAAACATTTAAATATCATTATGGGACTTTCTCTACAAACACTCTAGAAAACTCGAACTAATTCTCTTTGGACCTTATAACATTAAAATTGCTATCCGCGGAACAGAGAAGGATTTGGTTATATATCGGATCTAGTTTCAAGATCAGGATGTCAAGTTCGGACTTCCGGAATGTGTACAGATACGGAAAATTCAATCTTTGGCCAAAGTAAACATGAATTTAGTTTTAAAATTAATTCATAAATTTCAACTTTGAAATTCCATTCAAAAAGTCAGTTGGAAATTGTGATAGGAATTTGTATTTTTAAAAGAAAAATATTCAAATTTTCGTAAAAAAAGAAGAAACATAATTTGAAATTTCATTAAAATAAATCTGTAACTCGCATACTTTAGGATGTGTTTAATTTGTTTTTCAATAATTTTCGATTTGCGAAAAAAAAGTAGATCCTACAGACTAATTAAAAAAGAATTTCTGAGTATTTGCTTCACTTTTGAGAGTATTTTGTTTCTATAGCAATACGTGAAAGAGTTCGATTAGTACCAGCACTAACTTTCGAGTTTCAAACGCGGCATGTGAGTAGTAGTAAATATACGAACACACAATACATTTAATAAATTAATATTGAAGAGATATAATTATATTTTACGATGGCGAATTTCGATTTGCACATTAAAAGTTGTTGACTGGACCTCTTTTTCCAACGTGTTGAGAACAAAGTATCTTATCGTCATGTGCAAGACAAGAACACCAAATTAAATCAGGGGAAAGTCAAGGGAAGAGGCCATCAACACTGCTTTGCCTCGCAATCTTGTTAAACATGAGAAACAACTAAATATGAGAAATCAAATTTCAATTATAAGTAGAAATGCTTTCAACTGTGTTTCTTAGAACAATATACTGAATTTGTATACATTAAACAAAATGATGAATTGTTTTCTACAACTCTTGTAGGGCTTTCTGATATTTGGGATTACAAAAGGGTGAATACCCAGTCGATGTATATTACAAAATAACATATATATACGTAGATTTAAAATATACAAAATTCATGTTGTATCTTTTCTCGGCTTACCTACTTAAGTTAGCTACATACTTTAAATATTTATGTTTGAAGAGAGAATGTTGAAAACATTGAGAGATTGTTTATAAGCGTTACATTTTTGTTACTTTTGTAAAAGAGCGAAGTAACCATTTTAATATAATACTCAAGGTTAAACGGAAATTGTAATCAAGTCATAACAGTTTCGAAAGTATTTTCGGCAAAGCTTCCACGGTAGGAATTTAACAGAATTCAATCTTTGATGCAAATAGTGAGGGAATAATCCACAGACCTTTCCGTACAAAGAAAATTCCATCAAGCTCATACATTTTGCAGAGAGTTTGCTTATGATTCATAGAATGTATATTTCATACTTGAAAAGTCAATAACATGAACATTCATAGACAGGTATATTTAATACCGTTGTTATGAACATACTATTTTGGGTTTAAGTTAAAAAAAAGAATAGAGAATTGAAAATTGAAAATTTGCTTAGATAGCGCGCGGAGATAAAAAATATATAGTCAGGACAAAGTATGCGAATTATTTAGTAAGAACAAAGAACCGATTAATCGATAAATCGAAGGATATTTGGCAATACCCATCCATTTCTATTAATGCCACGAAAAAATATTTGATCTATTACATGCAAAACAATAATGATAAAAGAAATAGTTATTGATATTTCATTGTGGTACCAGTTTACTAGCTGACAATGATCAATTCGGTGATCAAGTACATAAATTGCATTCTGAATCATACTTGTGGTTATGTTGCGAAATTCCTGTTTGATGCCTTTCGATTGCGTCTGTTCTATTCACATTTACTTCGTTTTTTTTTATGATTTCATAAGGAACGTTCAGGTCTTCTTTAATTTAAAATGTTCTTTACCTGTATCCAAACTACTTTATGAATTCCGAATTTATTAATTTTTTGATAATGTAAAGGAAAAGAGTAGGTGTAGCGATATATCATGGAAATTGTTGTTAAAAAAAATATAGGTTATCTCATTAAAAAAGGTGTTAATAATGTCATGATAATAATTTTTAATGAGACACAAGAAGACATGAGCATTCTATGCATTGCTCTTAACATGCGGTGTATATTGCTTAAATGAGGGTATGTACCTTATAAAATAAATTGATAGTTTTTTTTTTATAAATATTAATATTTAATATATATGACTATACTTAATTTTTCTATTGTATTTCGAAGCAATTCTCAAGTATCGGGTTTTCTATTTTTTGTAAATAGGCATGGAAAATAATGTTACCTTTTTATATTTTTTAATCTATCGAGAAGGAGGCAAAATTATCCGATAAATTCACAATTTGTCATATATACTTACTTATTGGTTTTTCGTAAGAAATAAAGAGTTGAAGTTTTGTTTATGGACTTTTGGGTGTTGCGGGTCCATGAAAAGAGCAAAATAAGCACGAATAGTAAGTGCTTTACTTTAACCTTGTAAGTAGTTTATGACTGTATGTATTTATTTTGACGTGTACTTCCGTTGTTTATGGTGTATATTGTACTTGACGAAAACACACATGAGGAAACCGAAGCGTTGTCCTTGATGTCCTATTTATGTCGCCACCAGCTGTAACTGAACTTTACAGGGGCGAGTAAGACATATGTCTATAATATATAATTTTGCACCCTAGGATGTCACATTTAATCTATTAAATTTTTTATAGTAGAGAAAATCATTTGCAATAATTATTGCAGTGAAATTAAAAAAGGGCAATAAAGTATCTATATCAAAATATACATTATTATTAAAAGTCATAAATAATTGCGTGCGTTGCCACCAGATTAAGCTGGATGAAGTTATTGTTGGTATCACCATCACCGTATAGATCCAATGAATTACCTTACCGGTATTAATCTCCAATTTCTTTCAAACATCGTTTACAGGTCTATAGGTTTCACAAGAAGGGCAATCCATTTAAGAAAATTAAGTTTGCGTTACTTCGCCTGAAACCTGAAGTTGAAAAGATGCTCGATATTTCTTACCCTCCTCGTACAAATTAATTCCGAAAATTTGCAAATTTTGAACCTGCTTTGTTTCTGAAATACGGCTACGATAACTAATCTTAACGTAAATTCAAACGAATTGAACATTAAGA
Organism: Oryctes borbonicus; assembly: GCA_902654985.2. NCBI lineage: Eukaryota > Metazoa > Arthropoda > Insecta > Coleoptera > Scarabaeidae > Oryctes > Oryctes borbonicus. Next base: position 22,451,789 of record LR736857.1, on the reverse strand, counting down.
AAATGAATCTGTAAACAAGAGTAAGTTTAGTACATTATTGTGAATGTGGTGAAAATTACACTGTTGCTTTACGAAGATTTCGTACGAGAATGGGTTTGTGAAATAAAGGTGAGCAAGGTCCGTAATTGACTTTCCGACATTAAGAAGACCACGGATTAGTGATGTCCATCAAGTTACAAGTCAATACCAATCCGCTAGGAATTAGTAGTGTTAACGTAATATCAAAACCACTGCAAATGTCATATACCACTTTTGGAAAATATTGCGCAAACTAAGAATACATCCTTATAAACTGCAAAAACTGTTTGAAGTGAAGACGGTAGATTTGGCAATCTCGTACAATATTTTTTTGCTAGTAATGGCTCAGATTGAAACTCAATCTGATCCATTCATCTAACCCCGTGTTTTATGAACAGATAAGGCAGATTTTTCTCTTAATGCTGGAGTCAATACTCAAAACTATCGCAAATGGTTAACAAAAAATCCACAGGCAATTATTCAGGAAGGTCTTCATGACAATAAGATTATTGTTTAGTGCGGTTTTATAGTTAATTTCGAGTTACGAAGTTATAACTGTAATTGTTGGTGAACGATACCAGAAAATGCTGAAAGATTATGTAATTCCACAGTTGAAAAACGAAGACGCAATTGAATACACAACTTCTTTTTTGGATTTGAAGTTAAAATAATTAGTGCTTAAAATACGATTAAAAACGCTAGAAGAAGTAGGGAACTAGTTACTGTTATTCAACCCGAGATGTTGTATAAGGCGGTGTTTAACTTGGAGGAAAGGTTGGTACAAATTGAAGGTCATATTAGTAATGTTACTAGTAAAAGTAAAGTAAAAATTGAAGCTTATTAACTCGTTAAACTGTCATTCAAGTAACACGGTTCCCTGTTTTACAAAAATGAAAATAATTTTCTTTTAAATTGAGCTACAAATTCTAGTTGTTTTAATATATTACAAATCCTTTTCGGTTGTATTTATCGACAGTATATAGTCACATTTGAAGATATTTCTGCGGCTGTCAGTAGTTGTTATACTGAATCTAAATATTTCTTTTTTGAGCTAAAAATACTCTATTAATATCCGGACCTTGTTCCCAAACAATTATACCGTATTTACTACGCGAATAGAAAGTTCCGTAGTAGACAATTTGTGTTGATTACTGTTTTCACAATGAAAACATAAACCATTTAGTTGACTGGACTCGTATATTCCATTTTAAGGTATCATCGACATAAAGGCCGAAAAATTTAGTAGATTTGACAGTATCAATCTTGAGTTTTTTTAACGCCAAGTTAGATAATGTAAAAGAATTCCAATACGATTTAAAAACCATACGACATGTTTTGGAAGGGTTTAGTGTTAGTTTGTTACTAATAAGCCAGCTATTACTAACAGCAAATACTTATCACGTTCACTGGTTAGGTATGTACAATCATAGTTATAGTTAATAAGGAGACGGTTTCTATTGTCCAATACGGTGTACATGTCACTTAAGTGTATGTTGAACAATAGACGCCCTAATAAACCTACCTGTGGCATTCCTTTTTATTTTGATTTAAGACGGACAATTTGTTTCCTGTTACCAAGATAAAATTGTACTGGAAAATTCTTTGTATGTCGTAGGAGTTTTGTTAAAAGAATATCATAGTCAAAATTGTCAAAAGCTCTACTCGAGTCTAAAAAAAGACTAGCCACTAACGTACCTCGATCATAACAGAATACCATCACAATGTACTCCAAAAAGAGCGCTTTCTATTAATTTATTGTTCGTAAAATATTGAAACGTGTTGAACAAATTAAGTTTATTAAGAAATTAATTATACGGAGTGAAATTAAATATATATAAAATAATTTAGAGAAATTTGTCAACGTGCTAATTAGTCTAATTGTCCAATTCGTTGGACCCGCCGTGTTTAAAGAATGGATTAACAAGAACTAATTTCAATTTATTGGGAAACACGCCTGTTTCGAATGAATAATTCATTACGTGACAAAAAGGGTTCGATATTATATGAATGTGTTGGATATAAAAAATCCTATTATTCAAGAAATTCCGCTTCTATTGATTTTTGTTGTTGGCTCAATTTGATGAAGTTGAAAATATATGATAACCTTGTATATCAATCTTTTTGTTTTATCTTTATTTGGAGATTAAATGGAATAACCATACCGTTTACTCTGTGACTGTATGCCGACATGGTCCAACAGATTGTTATTAATGCAAAAATTATTAAAAGTAGATATTTAGTATCGATTTTCTAAACGAATTTACAAATGTGCTCACGGCACAGCACGTACATAAAATATTCATACATATGTGCGTATACACGCCGTTAATTCTGTTTTGTCGTAATTGGCCCTTGTTGGATAAATACATTCGTTAACTAGCGAAGTGTTTATTTTTAAATTTGTTGATAAGCAACAAATTTAAAAATTGCTCCTCCTGAACAAATTATGTCTCGCGCCCATCCGATTACAACGAACGCGCTTATCCGTATTTTTTTATCTGTGGTATTTATGCAACAGCAGTAGTTCTGCGCATTGCGTACTGCTGGGCAAAAGAAATACGAACGGATGAACGTGTCGGCCGTGTTTAAAAAAGCAACGCGTTTTGTTAATCCTTATACAAATAACAATGTATATGGTACGTGAACACAAACATAGTATCAAATTTATTGCTTATTACTACGAAAGTATGAATGTATGAATATACGTATGTACGGGCGGGTACGTGTTGTGGAAATAAAAGCAAGGTATATGATGCTGAAAATTGCAGCAAATTACGTTTGATAAATGAGCATTGTTGTTATTTAGGAATGTCCATGAAATGTAAAAGTGTTATAGCGAACAGTCACTTCTGTCGAGTTAACAATGGATGCTTTCATGAAGCGGTAGCTTTAATTCATCCAATTGTAGTACACATTAGAGCTTTTATCTACTACCAAACTACAATACATATATGAACTAACACATCACTTTAATTTATTTGGTTGATTGAGCAGAACACAAAATGCTAAAAAAACTAGGGATAGTTAATTTTAAAGAACTGGGGAAACAACTAATCTTACGTTATTAGGAATTTTAAATAAAAAACAAGTTCACAAAGCTTCAAGCTAAATATGCGTTTCGTTGCTAAAAGCATACAAACTCACAACAATTAGTTATTTAAGTGGATAATCCTTGCATAGATGAAAACGACAATAACCATTTTGGATTAAAACAGCTGAGCTTTAATATATGACAACAAAGAAACGAAAAAATAGAAGTGTTTTTCGCTATTCTATTCTATTTCGCTTGGTTTGTTAGATAATTTGAAATTGTTGCTTCAATACGTGACATCGTCAATAACGGTTGAAAAATATTTTACGTCAATTAGATTCTACAAAATGGTCGTCGGAATTGATTGATAAATTTTAATTCATGTTACCTCAATTTTTTTTAAATAAAACAGTTTGTATTTTTTTCAGAATCTGATAGAGCAACTCTTTTAGTTTTTTTCGTAAAATTATTTCAAAAACTGTAAATCAGAATAAAAACCTATCGTTCGCTCATAAGCAAGTCTATACACCAGCAGAGCCTCTTGATGGCATGCACAAATTAGGGTTATCGCTAGGGTTCGCTGTATTTGTATATATATTTTTAATTATTTAATTGCAGTTTAAAAACCGCACTGTAGGTTAAGACTTTTCATTGTTTCTAATGCAATGTCGACAGATGAAGAGCAATTTCTTTTCAACTCCCATTGTTTATTAGGAATGGTCGTAATGGATTCCTTTTGTATATTTTGTACGATTTAGCCAAGACATACATGTGATGCACAACAATGTATTAAGAAACGCAACGTTTTGTACCTTTTTCAAGTATTTAGCAATTTTATGTTATCTCCAGCTTTGGAAAACATATAAGTCTGACAAACTTTAGTCTTTTAAACTGTACCTCAAGTTACACTTTGTTTCGGCCTGCTTATAACGGCTTAGCACGGAAAAATGGATGGATAGATTTTTTATGGCTCTCAAATAGCGTAGCTTATAAAAGAACTTCAGTAAATTTGATTGTAATGTTAATTAAGGTCATTAGCACATTACTATCACAACCACTTAGCAGGCTTAATTGGGTTTAGCGGAAAACAGGACGGAGGACCCAAAAAAGAATTATTTATATATATTAATTTATTTAAAAAATAAGTTATTCTTTCTGTTTGTTAGCGTGAAAAATATTGTTTTAACGCCCCGCCGTTATTTTTTATGATGACTGTATGTGACAGCGGTTCATCTTATGATCACATACGGTGGCGTTATATAATGGAAAAAGGTTCAACAGATTGTAGCAAGAACTAAACTTACTTCGTCGTAGAGAATAGTCAGTCTAACGAACTCTAGACTGGCTCTCGAAATTCTCGTGGATCTTATGGCTCTCCACATACCTTTGGAAAGGGAAGCTGTTTACAGAGAACTATGGCCTACGTTAAGATGGAAATCCAGAGTTACCATTCGCATATTGGGGAATAATTAACTACCCTTCAGCGCGAGAGGGTGGGAGTAATAATATTGTGGAACACTTTATGCACGCCATTTACACACTATAAGGCTTCAGAAGTTACGACAAGCTTTAAACACTTACATACCTCGTTTGGCCGCGACCTAAAAATCTCCTTTTGGAAAAAGCAGCACTGAAACTAGAAGGTTTATAAGGTTTTTGTTTATGACATTAATGTTATGAATATTTGTACGATATTTGATCTTGTTAAATTAATTGAAACTGAGAAACAATACACGAGTTTGCATGTCGTGCCGTTTCTGAGAGTTTGTAAGAAGTGCTGTGCATATTTCTGAATATTAAATATATGATGCTTGCTGGTATCCTGCACCTTTTCTAATCTAACAAAAGCTTTGATCTAAACAATTCTTAAGGCAATTTCCACTTTCACAGTTGAATGAAGGGATTGCATCAGTTATGTGCTTTGTAATTAAATAGGTGCAGTGCATTTATTTTTGGCAATTTTCTATGCAGTTGCAATTATTGTAATCTCACAGCTTGAACTTTATGTAAGTCATTGTAAATCTAATTCATTTCTCAAATGATGCTGAAAGTTCCTTCACTTATCAAATTTACTCAAGATTTTCGATTCGAAATGTGATATAGTATATAGAAGAAACACGTGTTTGTCGAGTGCAAAAAATACACGATCCTAAGTCAAGTGAAATGAAAGAAGGAAATAACGTAATAACGTTCGTATGTTTCCAAATAAAGGCCCCATTCGGACACAAAAGAAACTAGAGTTTCATAACGGATGTAATTTTCAATGGCGCGTAGTCCGAGAGTTCCATTGAACAGCTATTGAAAGACGAAAAATAGAACTCCACACAATACGCACACACCCATACAATGTACTTACATGAATACGGCCACATACATACATACATGAATATAAGAAATCCGAATCGTTGTCAAAGAAGGTGCACAAAGGGTGGAGTACAACAATGCTAGAACGTTAGAATGGCAGAGGATGAACTTGGTGCGGATGTCTGAATATGCATCAACCCCTATTAGGTTGCAAATAAATCATTTTGATGGAATGAATACCGGCTCTTGAAAACGCATAGCAGGGTAAATATTGATCGTCCTATGTCGAACGATTGTATGTAGGTAAGCAGCGAACTTCCTAAACTAATTTACGCGTCGGCAAGATGAAGCTGTTGCATGGGGCGAGTTTTGAAGATGCATCTCCGCATCATCTTCGAATCTACCTAATCTTTAGACGTGCTAATTAATGGATATCAGACATATCTGTAGATGTACTTTGTCCTGGGAATGTGTAGTCATTCTTTTAAATTATTTAATTTACTAGCAATTAACGATGAGTTGAGAGATTATTTTATTCAACATTATTTTCAAATTCTTGCCTGTGTAATTTGCAATGAATATCAGTGTACGTTGTAGTGGGACATTGAAGTGAAGTACGTATACTTGCATCGAAATTGAGTTTATATAATTACATTCTGAATTTTCAATAGTTATCAAAATTCATTTTATATTTACGGAATTTGAATTATTGTTAATAACAATAACAATCTTTATTGTCCAGCCGATATTTGAATCCAGTTACAAGAAAATTGGGTGCCAAATGGCGGATGCATACTCCAGTCTTGAGCGGACAAAACTATAGAATAAAGTTTTTAAAGCAGTTACATTTCTCTATAAGACCTTGTGAGGAAACCCAACGAACGAGATGCAGAATTGACGTTTTCCATGTATCGCGTAAATTGCAGTTGAGAGTCAAACAGAATTTCAAGATGTATAATGGCGAAGCTTCTTGCAACTGCGTTAAGCCCCACAGTGTATGGTTAAGTTATTAGGTGCTTATTTTTAACAACTGCAGATTTGCTGACATTTAGTTCTATTTTATTGTTGTTCCACGTGTATTAATTAATGAAAGATTTGAATTTATTAATGATTCTTTAAATTATCATTTCAATTCTGGCATTTTGATAATTTATATGATGAATTCTTTGTTTAATAACATTACAGACATTAATATTACTTCTTAAAAAAAGTATTTTTTTAAGTAATGTTCTGTAGGGAATAATCAAAGTTAAATTATTCAAAATATTCAATAGTTTACCTATTATATGCTTTTGTAAAAAAACACAAAAATCATGTACAACACTAGTTACATATTATATGCAAAATCGCAACCGATCATCGTTAGGCCAAACATATAAATATTGAAGTCGTTGCACTGGCATTCCAGTGACAGCGAAACATAAACAAGAAGGATGACAACACAGACTGTTTTGATATACAGGTATGTATCAAATTACTATAAAATTTTTCAACTCCGCTTGTAGATGGCATTTCCAGATATGCTAACAGTTTTTTTTGTTACGTAGAGCTTCTTCAGAATTCCAAATTTGTCATTTGTTATATGAGGATGTACATTGTAAAACGCAATTGTTTACACAGTGGCATCAATCGTTGATATTCCTCCACTATCGATTGAGGCAAATATCCGTGAAAACCTTGAACAAAAGAAATTCAGCGAGGCTAAAATAAAAGGGAGAGTCCTAATTTCTCAACAAATACGACAAATAATGCAAAACCCAGGTTCTATCAGATCCGATAGGGAATGTAGGTATATAGGTAGAAATCAGTATGCACGGTTAGTAAATAGTACATTTGTTCGAACGCGCAGTTTTCGCCAATTGTGGCACATATTCAATGATTTTCTCGCATCAAAATAAAAAATATTGCCTGTGACAGCCTTACAAAGCAGCACTTGATTGTTAGCGTACGGCTCGCCTCTCACCAGTTAAAATTGCGTACCGTTTTCCACAAAAAATTCAAGTGATTGTTACTGTTTTATTGAAAGTTCGGGACCCATTACTACTTTAACCGATTAATAATTTTTATGTTTTGCGTGCTACTTTTAATGTAGTCGACAGCTTAAATCGCAAAAATTGCTCGCACCTTTAATTATTAAAAGCAGTTCTTTTTTTTCAATCCTCCTTTTTTCTGTAATTACTTTTCATTCTTAGTCTTTACGTTTGGAGAAACATAATTTTTATTGCAAGTAAGAGGAATTCTAGAAGAATTATTGGTCGTTTGTATTTCTAATACAAATTAAAATCTACATTAAAATTCTTACATACTTATTCTAGCGCAATAGTTTTTACTAAACAGGTCTAATTTAACGTCAATTTTTTTTTGTATTCAGTAGTGGAGAGGTAAATAATCTAATAACTTCGTTTGAATTCTTTTATTATATTACCAAATTTTCGTTAATTTATTTTTAGGTCACCCTCAACTATGAAGTGGAGGATGATTCGTGATAAATTGACCAAGTCTAAGTACAGTTGGTATTACAAAATATATACACTACATACCAAAAAAAAGAATGGCGGTAAAAATACCACAACAATTAGAATTTATAATTCCGAGATTATTTTTAAAAATATGTAGAAAGTACAAGTTTATGTTTAATAGCAAACTGTGCGAAACAATAGCAACAGTAAATTTGGTAAAAAAAAACCACAACAGTAAAGAGTAGACAAGATTATTTTACATTAAGGACTTTAAAATCGATAAATCTTCAGAATTAAGATATATGGTGTATCTTAAGTTTAATGAAAACTAAAAACTATACAGAGATACTACGAACAGAGCCTTGAAAATAAGCAAGTAGCAAGAGGTAATATTAAATAATTAAATCTATATAAATGTTGCTTAGATTTTCTATGTCTATCTAAAACCCGACAGGGTCTACAAACTTATTGATGTAGCACATCTCTAGAAAATTGCGCTTGAATATATTGTTTTCAACATTCAGTACCCTGACGTTAACAAAATCGAAAAGATGATGTGGTGTATATGCTTAATGTGGTACTGTTAGTGTTTTTATGGGCACAGTTCCATCAATGTAGTGCCTTTTGCAACCTTAAAATTGAATATAACAAATTACGTCACTTTTGTCTAGTTGCTTGTTTAGTCTGCTCATCACATCCTTGAGACTGGAGAAAAAGGATTCGTCCTTTTGGTTGGGTAGGAAACTATTTTTATGTTATGTTATTTCAATAAATCTGTTTGATTAGTTAGGATTTTCTGTAAAGAATTGTTGGATAAACATTGGCAGGGGGATTTGATGTGGCAGAACTAACGGCCAGTTTTGATTGTTCTTTTGTGGTATCCTGAAGAAACTAAAGAGAAAATTTGGTAATATAGTAATATAATAAGAGTTTGAACAATGGGTTATTAGATCTTTGGAGTTAAATTAAACTCGGTACTTCTGGTCTACTCTTTGATTTTTTTACAAAATCGCTTTATGAAATTGTTTTACTATTAACTGCATGTTAAATAGCTTTAAAAATACTAGTAGCCCGTCAGTTTAGCTAATTTCATTGGATCATCCTATATACACTTTTACGATTTTAGAAAAAAAAAATTGAAAAGCGAACCCAATGATACTAGATTCATATCACACTCTAATTAAAGAAATATGACATATCGTCATAGCGGTTTTGGTAATTTTATATTTCTGGAATTTGTTGGAACAAATAAAATGAAATAAAACGAGCAACTAAAATAGGAAACACATATGATAAGAATAACTTGCATTTTTAGAATTGGGAACAATATTGACAGATTGTTGAGATTAATAAACTCTTTACATGAAACTGGCTTTATATGAAATATTTTTTTCCCATATGACTTTACATAAAAATAAGAACAGATTGTGTAATACAAATAACAAACATCTAGTTACTATTGTTCAATAGTTAATAGGACTAACACAAAAAAAATTAATTCAGAGGGTTCGTTGATTTCGTTTTGTTGAAGCAACAAAAAGAATTATATTGACGAATAAATTTATTGCAACAACGAATTATGTTCATTAGATTATGGATATAATAAATACCCGTTTATTAACTTACTTTCTGATGAGCAAAACAAACTAGAAAATTTCATTAGACATTGATAAATATATTCTTTATATCAATAAGTATACAGTGGAAATATCAAAGCATGTGTTCATCAATATAATAAATAGCCATTTATTAAAATGGGTTGTTTGTTGGATCAATTTTGATAAAAAAATTGTTACATCAACGTACTTTTTTATTGTATGTTGAACCTTTTTCGTTCGGTGATAGAGGCATTTTAAAGTTTAAATCTGAGGTACTGTTGCCCTTTCGAATTTACATTCGGCATTAATCTAAACTTTTGCTCATTTATAATCTCGTACATCAGGAGGAGATTTCGCATAAATCAAAGATATTGTGCGAAAATATATAAGAGCGCAAATATCGATTGTTCCGAACGGTGCGACGTCAACAAAGTTTATAAATTAATTTGCGAGATAAAGTTGCAGCGTTCACGGCGGCGCGCGGTTGCATAAGCAAGAAATTTCCCCAACTAAATATAATATTCACAGGATAGGTCTGCGAAATACATTATAAATAATTGATTAAAGCAGGAGTAATTTGTCACATTTCTGGGGTAATTTTCTGCCTAAAAAGACGCCCTTAAGTGTACATGCAGGTGCTGAAAGGTTCATGCGGCATTAGTTTCCACATAAACATCATTCCTTAGAAGCATAAATTTCTATTATGCTATGTTTTAGAATGGATTCTCTCTGCACCTGAAAGATCTCTGCAGCTGGCTTCGAGGCTACTGTAAATTAAACTGCATAAAGAGATCTACGATGCCGCTTTAATCGTTGAGAAATTTCATAATCTCCCATTCAGGTTGCTTTATTCAACTGCTATATTAAAATTTCCTGCAGCTATATGAAATATTAATACTGATACTTCTTTTTCTTGCTTGCTTACTGACTACGTTAGGTATAGACGACCTATTTCAGAAATTTGCTTTTTGATGTAGTTTAAGAATTTCGCGTACTTGAGAGGTTTTAGTATGATCCAAATTACATTGTACTTTTTCAGTGTTCGAGTAGAAGAATAACGAATGCTATAATAACGTAGGCTTCCATGGTCAGAGTCAATTAAAACTAAACATGTTCCAGGTTTGAACCGTGTTATGGTTAATCGAAACCCTGACGTTTCGCTCATACATATGTGGGACTTCTTTGGGAGAGAGAACGGTGGTAGGCCGCTGTTAGCACGGTAACTCAACGCATAAACCACGTCCGAAACTAACTGAGCGAGAAGCAGTTGATCACGGTGACTCATGTGAATTATTCCTGAGGCGAAAATCAACTGTGTGATCAATCGCTTCCCGCTCAGTTAGTTTCGCCTCTGGCATAGTCTACACGTTGAGTTACTGTGCTAACTGTGGCCTACCTCCTGAAAGAGTCCCAGATGATTGTGGGCGAAACGTTGAGTTTTCGTTTAACCGTATTACGGTCCAAACCCGGAACACGTTTAGTTTTAACGAGGGCTATGTTTACATAAATGTGATTAATTAAATAATAATAATAGGGTAGGTAGACAAATGAATTGATCTTTATATTTCTATTTTTATGTTTCTTTACCACTGGCGCAATAATTACGTTAATAAATTATTACCGGAAACATTGTTTGAACAAATTGCAGAACACTAAAAATCTATGTATTGTCATACACAAAATACAACATATAGAATTGCTGTCATTAGCATCATGCCGATTGCGGTCTAGACTCTAGCAACAACTGTCAAAGTCAAGCTTTTCTGACTCCCTTTTGATTTTGTAGCGGCTTAACTAGCCTCTACAGCGTCTGTTGGCCGACGACTAACACTTCCGCGCTCTGTATTCTTGAGGTCATAAATGAGTATTTTTTTTTTGAATACGTAGAAAATAAATTATAAATCGAAGGAGCAGTGTTCAAGGAAAAGGACTAAAGGACCAAATTTTGGGCCCAAAATTGCTAATTATAGATTTTTCGCCTTTCATACTGACGGCTTCTTCGGGATAACTGAACTAAACTCAATTGAGTAGCAAATTCTATTTTCTTTTTATCATAATTTCGTTAGTTAAATATTACTTATGCCATAAGTTTGTTAGGAAATGTTCATACTTAATAACATACTACAAAGTGCATTAAATGTGTATAACAGTTGGTTGTGATTAATACTGAACAAAAGCTATTGGTAACAAAAGTGTAATTTCAAGTGTTGTAGTGTTAACATTTGACTACAAGCCCAAGTTTTGCTGTTTGAAACTTAGTATTATTTTGAGAACAATATTTTGAATAATATCCAAATTATGCGTTGCAGTAAGAAGTTGCAGAATAGTTTTCCATAAACATTTCTATCCAGCTTTTTTACTACTGAGAAAACTAAGTGCAATGCTTTAAATAAATATGCTTGATTTATACTGAACTTGAACCTGCTTATTGGTGTATTTATTTATACGTACTTGTTAACACACTAGACGGTATATGCTGGAAAGGTACGATTAGTTTACTTCGGATCCATGTTGATAGTGTATTCATAAAATAATGTTTTCAGATTATTTTTAAGGATTATTTATCGTTAGAGCAACGGAAGTAGATCGTATTTCGTCACGACACTCTCCGTATTTATATGAAAAACTTACCTCTCTAATTTGATATTAATTTACTAAAGAAGAACGCATTTTATGTGTGTGGAAACGAATATCAATAAATTAATTTAAAATGTACCACATCCTCTAGTAGATGAAAACTCGAATTAAGTGACAATCATAAGTCCCTGTCGTCTGATTTCAACGCTTTATAGTTTTAATTTATTTAAGTAAATGTTTTGTGTTTGTGGTTGTTTCTTTGTGTTTCTTTGAAATCCTGTTTTTCTCCCCCTTATTAGTGTCCCAAATCCTTTCTTTGCAAATTCCATATAGTTGTTTTCTTTAGCTTGTCGAATATCTCTTCAATTACGCTATAAACAGTTTTAAATGAATACGATGTCTTAATCGTTTATTGAAATTGAATTTCTAGTGTTCATTTTACCGTAAAGTATTTTTGTTTGTAAAAGACATGTTAATAGCAAACAGCACCTGTTAAATGCGAAACGTGTTATACCATGTTATAAATTTCTATATGACTTGATTTTTATGATAAGCGTGTACATTCCACAAAATATTGTAGACAATGAAGAATTTCGAAAGTTTTTGGGAGAAATGCCAAGAGGTCAATTACAGTTTAATTTACCGCAGGTGAAAAACACTATTACGGATCAAATCAAGGCAGAGTTAAAAAATAATAAAATATGGCTGACGGTGGATGAAACAACGGATGCAAGAAAGAATTCTATTTTAAATGTGTTAGTACGGACTTTAAAAAGCAATGTGGCATCCGTGTCTTTTATTTACGTAGTACAATATTACAGAAGACAAACGCGGAAGCGATAGTAGAAATTATAATAAATACATCAATATCAATCAATATATCGGTAACCCGATATGTAATGTTGGTTACAGATGATGGTTAAAACGGGGAAATTACTAAAACAATCTCATCCTCAAATGTTTCATGTAACCTGTTTGCTTCATGCATGTCATCTTGTTTTTATTAAATCTCCAATACGGTTTCGTAAATTTACACAGGCTTATCCGGGCATTCCTCAGACACCACAGCCGGTATTGATGCGATGGTGAACGTGGCTTAAAGATGTTTTATATTATGAGAAATTTTTGCACATTATTATACCTTGTATCTTAAATTTAAATCGGCATTAAATCCAAGCAATTTCAATAAGCCAGCGGCTGGTTTTAGATACCGAAATCCACACTCAAGTAGAGCAAATTTCTGAAAATTATTCAGTTCTTTTAGATACTATTCCCAAATTAGAGAACACCAAGCTCTCATTACATGAAACACTAAATATAGCAGATGACTTCAAAGCCTCGTTAGAAAATCTAACAGATAATGCAGTAAGGTTAACAACCTTACCTAAATAAGAAACCCGATTTTCAAACTATAGTGCGTATAGACAAGAGTTCAAGTGAAAACCAAGAGTGTGATTGTAATGCGAAAGACCTTTTTAAATTCGCGAATATCACATTGTTAGACGCAGAATGCTCATTTTCCAAATACACCAACATATTTTCACCTCGCCGTAGGAGTATGACTGAGTCATCAATGGAGCAATGGAAGCCATGCTAATGATACAACACTACAGCGAATTTTTGCGTCAGTCTAAATCAACAACACAATCGAACTAAAATAGTAAGTAATCACATACATTATTTTTAATATTGATAGTAACTGAGCCATACGCTACTGCGAAAGCACTTGTTTCTGCAGGTTTAGATAGTAGACATTTACACAGTACCTTGCGATAGTTACTAAGCTACCATGTCATTTGTTCAGTTGTTAGTAAATATATTGACAGTTTTGTGCTTATTTAAAACTTTTATGGAAATAAAACTGTAAAAAGGAAATAGTCTGGTGTTAAGTGATTATTATTTATTAAGTCTGAACAAATACTTTTGATTTCGGTAAGGTTCCGAAGAACTCTCAGCAAATAAATAGTATCATGTACTATATTTTTATTATTTAAATATAAGTATCCTGTAACCATACATTCTTTAGATAATTCTCTCTGCCAACTATAAATGGCACTGCGTTGTCTTCATATAATATGTGGTGCACATTCTTTAAAAGGGGTGTTCTGTGCTCGTTATCCCAGGTATGCCAACCCAATGGTTTGATAGTTTTTATGATTGACCTAACGAAGATCATTCCTGGTTTTGTAGATTGACATTGTGAATTTGGACTGCTGGATTCCACATAATGCGTATTGTGTGGATTTTGTATGTTTTTATTCAAGATGTAAATTTTCAAAAATAATTGGAGACCTTAATTATCCCCCAGAAAGTAATGTTAACGGACCATTTCTTTTAAATAAAATATCAGTAATTTCAATTATCAAAATGACAGAATTCGAATACTAACCAAAATATATTTGAATTCTGCAAATATTCAATTAAGTTTTGATATCTTACGAATATTGAAATTAAAATAATAAGAAATAATAAACTATGGTGTAAGTGTACGCACTTCACATCAATGACTAACTAATATGTAGCGTATGTTGAAGAAAGTTGACATGAATTGAAAGGTCCAAAAACGCGTTCTTATATAGGACCTTCCATTTAAAAAACCAAATTTGCATTGTGTGTAACGGAAACTGAACGCCGTGTATTCCCGAATATAATTTTATCTTGTGTAGAACTTGCCTCTGAATAAGTTTTATTTGATAAGATTTTCTCCAAATTGCTCAGAAAAAGAATTATCTTCCAACCATACACACAATCTGGTACCTATCGCTCTTTTCGTTTGACCAATATAGGCTTTATTACAGTCACTACATGCAATTTTATAAATTTCCGACCTTACTTCCACTTTTGGTTTATCTTTAGGATTACCGAGAAGGTTTTTAAGTGTATTACGTGACCATAGCTTGATATCTTGACCCTTAAAAATCTTACTCACACCTTTCGATGTGGTGAGAAAGGGGAGAATTTGTCACTGTTAGTTTCTACCGGGGTTAAGATCGTGGAATTTCTTACGTAAAGCCTATATTGAACTCTCTTAAGCATGCGATCGACATCTCTAGATGAGTAACCGTTACAAATAGCTACGTTTTTTTATAAATTTGAGTTCTTTGTTAAATCTACTTCTACCTAAAGGGAATTTAACTAATCTATTAATTACGAAACTAATCGTGGCCATTTTGTGTTGTCCACAGTGGTTATAGAATCATTCATAATGTACCTATTAGTGTTGGTTTCCTTTCTACAGATGTCAATTTCCAGTCTATTATTGTTTTTCATTAGTAAGCTCTCTAGGAATGGAAGTTGGATTCTATATATAATTGTATAATAGTTTCAAATTTTAAGTTGAGGGTTGCGAGGAAATTCGGAATATTACTTTTCTTAGTATCAAAAACCGCGAAAAACTAACCTTTTGCAGTAAGGCTGGCACATGGTTAATATTTTGGGTTATAAGAGAGACCTTCCCGTTTATTTGTCCATGTTTTTTGCATGTAGTTTTAGGGCGTGCAAGGGTAGAAATAGGCACTTGTAAACAATATTTTTTCTCGGAAGAAGGGATAGTATATGCATGTTAGTTTTTCGCATGTCGTAATTTCAAGGCGTGCAGGGGTACAAATAAGCACTTATAAACAATACTTTTTGTACGAAGTAGGGATAGTATATGCATGTTTAGTTTTAGAAGTTTCTCACATCATTCGGTTACCGGTTAATGATGCGCACCATTCGTGTTCTCGAAACGGCCGTCCCGGATTAATTATTATATAATTAATTAAACTTGTGTGGTGCGGAGGTTGCCGATACTTTTGTGTTGTTTACCATACTACGCCACAGTCCTTGCTATCATTGTTGTGAGAAATTGTTTGTTTTGTTGTGCAGGCCTGCTAAGCCCCGGATATGTGTGCGTCTACGTTGATTCAAATTTCCTATCTTGCAATAAGTTGGAGAGTGATGCAAATAAAACAGTCTTGAAAACAGTAAACAAAAGTGTTAAGGTATTTTTACGTCTTGTTGCATTGTATGTAACCATATAGGCTTTTGCCTGCAGACTCCACGGGTTCGTTTTCAATAACACTTATATTATTAAGAGATATAGACTGCTTAATAATTCTTTATAATAATAATTCTTCTTTGAAGCAGATACTTATGTGGGTTAGATAAAATCAGCACATTCTAGTCGATTAGTTTTATTGTAATATTAAGTTTAATATAGGATAATTAATCCGGATGACCTATGAGTGAGATCGTCTGATATTCTTGTAATAATTAAGAGCTATTGATGCTTATAATCTTAATACAATAGTTTTGTTAAAATATTAAATATCTATTTTATTACATAATTTACAATTTTAAATTTCTCTTCTTTCTGTCTTGTTAATAAATAATGTAAAAATTCATTATTCTTATTCACTGTAAAAAAAGGTCAAACGTTCCATTAAATCATTCTATCGAATACAAAGCAACATGTTCTTCGTAACTGAGCATTCCGATTTTAAAACAACCTTTTGCGTTGGGAGTGATTAGTTAAAGCTATTAGTTTTATCTCGCATCAGTAACTCCAAACAGCGCAGCGCTCATTAGTACAAACAAAATACTTCTACGACAAATGCGTATTTACAAACCCTCCGCTCAGTTAATCATTACGATCGACCTAAGAATTTACAAGCAACTTGTTTGATTAGTTTTCGCGATTCGGGTTTTGTTTCTCCGTTTATGGACGAATTTGCCGTAGATTCTTGCGAGCTAAATCACTTTTCTGTTTATAAAATCAGCCAACTGTTCCAATTTACTGAAAAAGGAAGCCAGACCATACGCTTGTAAATTCGAATTATGTTTTGTGGGCTGTAGAATGCAAAGTACTTCTGTTGGTTCAGTTAATTCGATTTTGTATTATATTTATTATATTTTCAGGAATAATGTACAGTAGAAATTGTCGTAAATGTGACGTTGTACAAATAAAAGGGACAGCAAATATTTAACGTTTAAAGCTTTTAAAACATATTTACCCTTTTGGATTAAATTTTAAGTAGGCAATTCTGTAGTGACGTGATGCGATGTTTTAAAAAGGGGGATGAATGTTTATCAATTTTAATCTGTAATATGTCTCGCTCACCTCTACTCACTGGACTCACTCTACTCACTGGAAAATAGTGCTGTTAATAGGTTATACGACTGATTTTGAATTTTCACTATGACCGCCTAGTGAAAATGTTAAATAGTAAGACTTTTTTGTTTTGCAACACGAAGGACCAGTTAGTGTTACATACGTTGTTGTATACTATACGAGAATACAGTCGCGGTTGAGATGTGAGATATTTTTTTTGGATATCCTGATCTACTGTTGCAAACTCTTTGTGGTACAGAGGCAACTTGTTGGAATATTAAGCGCACTAAAACCTGTAGAGTCATGCAAACCTCTTTTTCAAATCTTGAGCATCTTAGTTGTCCGTCTCTATACCACTTTAAAGCCATCTGCTACTACCATAATCACAAAGATGTGTATATCGCTATAAAAGATATATTGTACATCCCTACGATACTCAGCGAAGAAGTAGCTTACATATTTCTAGATGTGCGTTGTATATTATTAACAGAGGATTAATGAGCACCGGGGATTATATATCAGGAAGATAAAATAGAAAAGAAATTGAAGGGGCAATATATAGTTTTCAATATTTAGAATACACCAGAGCAAGCTAATAGGAGACAAAAAATTGAGCTTAATAACCGACTAGAAAAGGCAAATAAAGCTTATTATGTATGTAAAACGTGGGTTCTGTCAGAAATAGAATGAAGAACCTGAGAGAAGCTAGGGGAGTAGCTAAGCTAAATAAGATTATAAATGAACGAATTGAAACAAATAACCTAAATTAGAACAGATCTTAACATAAAACCTATTAAGAAAATATAGAATAACAACGTGGCTGGTAAGAGTACATGAAAAGAGTGAACAACACAAGGCCCGTGACAAGAATTTGGGAAGTAAGACGCCATGGAAGAACAGGAGAGAAAGGCTAAGGGAAACCTGGAACAACGCAGTTGGAAAGACTTTGAAAAAGAACACCAACTAGACAGAGGCGAAGAAGCTTGCGTTAAACAGAAAAGACTGGAAAAAGTTTATAGAAATATAACATTAATATAAAACCCATACACTTTTCCGGGTGTGTGTTATGTACTATGAGAAAAATTTAGAAACAGACGATTTTTCCAAATTAGTTGATTAAATTCAAGGTTTGTGAATGTTATTTTTTCAAAAATACATTGATGGCGAAACACAAACGGAAGCTCTTATTTTTAGAAGTAGCATAATGCAAATGATGCAGATACACTGATTCTCTGTTATTATACACTGCAAGCAACTGTACAAATTCAAATTTTACTGGCAAATAAGACGACTATCTAACGAACAATAATTATTTTGAAGTTGTTAACATCTTCTTTTTCAGATAGGCTCCGTTACCTTCCGTGTACTTGGATTTGCTTAGACATGCTATTAATAAAAATTTATTGGTATTACATAGTTGTCACTGTACATATTTTAGGTTACATGGAATCTTACAAAATAGGTCGGAGGATACTCCAGCCGATTTACCTTTTTCCTGTTCTCGTTTTATATTTCTTCCTAAATCGTTCGGTTTTTGGACTAACGATATCTTTTTTTTCCTATAAATTCTTTTATCTTCTCCATAATTAGCTGTAGATTTAGCATTTCCACGTTATTGTGATTATGGGCAATTACAATTGAGGTATATAATAGATCCGGCAATAGTCGCTTTGGTAAGTTCAATTTATTACGTATCCTACATTTAGATCGTGTGAATGCGATTCACTTACAAATAGAAATTGTAATATTTCTGTATCGTATATTCATCCATCTAATTATCTACACTGTTTGTGGTTAATAACATCTTTCCTTCAGGTTCGATTTTCTTGCGGTCAACTGAATTGACGTCCGTTATTTCGATAATAGTTGTTTAAATTTCCTCTTCCTATTTTGTTCGGTTATTTTGGAGTTAATAACACCTTTTCTTTGCGATAATTTCCGATAATCTTCCCCGTAGTTGGATTAATCTCGATAAAAATTTGTTATGTGTAATTGTCGCTGTTATTCGAATTCTTTGCTTACTTAGCAGTAGAAATTGTAATCTTCCTTTATTGTAAGTGTCTATCTAATTACTTACTACGTTATTTCTCCTTTTATCGTTTGATTATTATCGTTTGCTTCGTGTTGGCAAATTGATTGAAAAGCCGTCCGTCCGCCGATTGGGTGCTTCGAACGATTTTGAATGGTTTGTGGAACCTCGAGAAAAAACTCGTACCGTTCACGTATTAAACGCTATCAGGAAAAGAACGCGCGCTGACCGAAG
The DNA here is from genome assembly GCA_902654985.2 of Oryctes borbonicus. Taxonomy (NCBI): domain Eukaryota; kingdom Metazoa; phylum Arthropoda; class Insecta; order Coleoptera; family Scarabaeidae; genus Oryctes; species Oryctes borbonicus. The sequence goes on along the minus strand of LR736857.1, from coordinate 22,432,447 downwards.
GTGTAGGATCGGGCTTTTTCCCGTATAGATTTCGACCGTCGATGGCCCAGTGCGGCGATCTGATCTAAGCCCCCCGTCAACCCTATTTTTCCTTCCGATTCCGGGGATTCACCATACGAGTGGCCTAACAGCGTTTATTAGAGCAAATAAAATAGCGTTTATTTAAAAGATTATGCATTATTAAGAAACATTCTATATATTAATGTGAAATTAGTTAAAGTTGTAATAATCCGACAGTTTCTCATACCACAGTAAGTTATACTTTACAACGCTAGTCTATGCAAATACCCATGTATTTTCTACAGTGATTTCACCGCAAAGAGTTTTTTACAACCAGCATAACGATGTGATCGACGCATTTGCTGCTTTTGCCAGTGCATATCAAGTAATTAATTAAAAACGATTGAACACTTTTTTTATACTAGCTTATGGAAGTGTATTGAACGCTTTTTATTTATCTTTAATGCTTGAATTCCCTATTGTAAAAACAGGTCACGGGATTTTAAAATCGAATTACAACAGAAACATTCGAGTTAATGAGCACTGATACAAAATGTTGTACCACCATTGGTCTTTAAAAAATGTTTGCTCGTTGGGTATTTAAAAAAATACTAATGAGTGATTAAACTAGCAGCAGGTCAAACAATCTCGAGTTAAATTTGGTGTAAAATTGGGAAAACCTTTTGGAAACATTTTTGACTATAAATGGAACGTGTGTCTGAAATTTTAATTCAAAATGAAAAATACATACAAAACAATAAAGGGCTTACCACCGCTACGAATATTTCGAGGCACACTTCGCTCGTGAGACCATGACGGAGATTTTTTGTTTTAAAATGAGTTGTTTATTGAAAATTTGTGATGCAAATGTAGGGCGACAAAAAATCTCATCCGAGCTAGTTTGATAAACTTTTGGAAAATGTATTTAGAGATATATAATTTTATTTTTTTTATTCGTAATAACGACGTAAATTGCAAAAGCCGGAAAATCGTCGAAATTCAGGGGTAGCTTTCACCCCCTAAACGTGAGATTCTACAGCACTCGGTGGATCCTACAAATCTGAAAAGTTTCAATCCGATTGGAGAATAAAACCTGAGGGTGTTCCCTTGTCAGTCACGGACATTGGACACTAATACATCTGTTTTGCTGCTGAAGCAATTGCAATTCTGGAAGTACTACGCTACGATGCTAAAACTAAATTCAAAGGCACTGCTATATTCTCTGATTTAGGTAGTTATAACCCTATAGTTGCAGATATTTTTACATTGATGGTAGATGCAGATTAAGAAAATGTCAATATGAAGTATTATGTTGAAGGGCATACAGCGTTGCGGGAAAACACCCTCATACTGACCACACACTGCATTATCAATTACTAAGCTCTGGCTTCTAAAACTTTAGCGAAAAACTTATCGAATGCTATAAAGGTGTCCATAAAAATTGTCAACTTTGCCAATAGTAGCGCTTCAAATACCCGCGTCCTTAAAAAAGCTATGTGCTGGCTTAAATTTCGAACATGAAATGCTACGATATCATACAGAAGTTCATTGGCTCTCGAAGGGAAATATATTGGAGCGGAGCTAAGAGAGAAAGTTATTTTTGGACGAGAAAAATGTCTGGCATGTTGAAACAGTTTTACGAGTCAGAATTCCAAATGAGTCTGGTTTTTCACATTTGAATAAGTTGAATTTGCAGTTTTAATGTTCGGGAAATATCAATTTAGAGGACGCCGAAAATATTTCTGTATTTGAAGATAAATACGCCTTTATTGATAAAACTGACTTATGGATTAATGAAATCCAAATAAAAAATTATTCGGTCTTCCCGAGCTAAACAAATTTGTTGATGATCAAGATCAATGCAATGTAAATATAACGTCAGAAGTCAGTTAAAGGTTTGTCTATCACTTTTCTCGCTACTTTCCTGAATTTAATGCGGCTGGAGAGTTATTAGAAATCTATTCAACGTTAAAGCAAGGGGTCAAACAGCTTTGGGAGCACTTTCACGCAGCCATGAAAGTGCTGTAAACCATATAGTGATATTTTCCACAATTTTTCTTTGTGAACAAGGATTCTGCCCTTTACTTTCAATAAAAAATAAAAACAAAAGTCGGTAGGATGCAGGTTCCGATATGTGAGTAGCATTAAGCAGCAACACTAGAATACATGCTCACAAATCTCATTTTTGCCTTGTTTTGCAGTAAAAGTTTTATACGAAATATTGTTTTTATAATTGTATAATTATACCTGAAAGGTCCAAGGTAGTAATCCGCCATTCCCGAAGGTTGGGAACCACTGGCATAAGCTGTTTATCCCAACAGACCCCGGCACAGTACACCAACATAAGCAGTAATTCCACCCCTTCGAAAAGTTAATATAAAACGAACTCGCGTATGGCATTGGACAATCTCGCATAGGTGGGTAAAATTGTAATTAACAATCTGCTGTAATTTGCCATTTTGCATTCTGTTCGTTCTGTTTCGCAATGCTATCAGCGTACAGAGTTTGTAAAAGCGTCCTTGACTCACATATTCCGCGGTTACTACAGCAAGTACAGCTGAAATAGGAATTTTTATATGTACGAAGTTGGTGCACGTAAATTAACCAAGGCAATTTCATAATTAAACTGGGATTAGGTCCGGTTTTGCTAAGTCTTGCCCTACTGTGATCGAAATTCATAAACATTTATATTCTCCAGGTCTGGTTTCCCAAAATCATCGAGGAACTTCGAATCGATTTACCAATTCCAAATCTGTTAATAGTGTCATCTTGCTATGAATGAGCGATAACTTACTTTACTTATGGCCTATTGGATAACGGAAAACAGAAAAGTAATCTTTTAATTGAAAATATATAGAGTAGCTATAGAAACATGAATAATGTATTTATACTCATGGTCAGATTTTAAGTCTCCCCTAAGCGAGAGAGTATATCGAAACTAATACGGCTTTCATGTACTCTTTTGCTTAAGACGAGAAATAAAATCCGATCATAAATATATATGCATGCGCATATTGAAATCGATTGATAAAAGAGAATATGTTGAAAGGAGGCAAGTATAATTTTAAATAAAATAATTTTAATTACAGACAAACAAAGCTTTCATATTGTAGACTGAGTAATTTAAGTGTTTCATAGTTTGTGGACACTGTGTGTTGGTTTAATCGCATATTGCGCTTTCAGTTCTTGGACGGACAGTATCGAATACCTATACTTCATACAGTTGCATCCATAAGTCTTTTCGGTTTTTATCTCATTAATTAATACTTGAACTACTACATTTCGCTGTATTATCTATCTAGGAATACAATATCTATCGATGTGTGTGGATTTGGATCTGTCGGGTTGGATAAACTGCGTCTGGTTTCTCGAACTGCTTCTTGCCAAACCCTTAGGGTTTGGGTTTTCATCTAGTATATACTATAATGACAAACAGTGTCTGACAGATATTAATGGTGTGTATCATGATCTTAAAAAATAATTACGCCAACTTTAAGGGAGTAGGCAAGTGCGTCTCGATATTTATACGTAGTAATAACAGTAAATAATGGAAATAAATGTCCGTTACTGCGGCAATAGCATTTTATACTACGTTTTATTGACATTAATGGAAGCTTCTTTAAGTTGGAGCGGCTTCGTACCAGTCTTGCGAGGGTTTAAACGTAACAAACTTTCCACAATTGATGCTAATCTTTCAAACTTTTAACGCGAGTCACAAGCGGAATAAGAAGAGGGAGGAGAATAAGAAGTAGAAGAGGACAAGTCGTACATCATAATGTGTACGCTTTGAATGCTGGTCGTAATACGGTTACTAATTTCCCCAAGTTTCGTCAAACTCCTTAGCATGTTTTCTTTTTTTTTTTACTCTTGCTCCGCTATAGAAAGTTTATGTAATCTCACTTGTAATTCCGCACAGGAATCTTCGGCATTCGATGGGCATTTTTAACTAGAGTACAATGGTTTGCTATTTATGATTTTATCACAAATATGTTGAAGGACAATTATGTCAAGGAAAAGAAAATCCCATATGATAAATTCTATTTTGAATATCACAGTTTCCTCCTATTTTTTTCTTGTTAATTTACGTTTAATTGAAATTAACCTTTTCGTGGACAGATTTTCAAGTTGAACACTCTTGCCTTAGTTTCTTTTCCTCTGGTTTTGTCTTTATTCAATTCAACTTTTTATATTTGTTTTATTTATTAGCTTAAATTTTTGATCTGCCTGGCACTAAATTTTATTCTGCCTAACTTTCTTTTGCTTCATGGGATATATTTTCTTTTGCTAACACCAAGTGTTTTATTAAAGAAATTATAACTACTTATATCGAATTTACCCTACCGATATTACAACAAACCTTGCTCTTTTCAGAAAAATAGTTTATCAATACCATTAGTATAAGCGTTCGAAATTATGTAAACTCAATTAAGTAAGATCAATTATTCTGCTTATCGCAATAACTCATAATCATATATCATTATATTCTAGTTCGTGTTGAATTAAAACTATGTAGTGCAAATGCACTCACACGCAACTTTCCCATTAAGAAGGCTGAACTTTTATCGAGTCCGGCAGTGTTTAATATCGTTTAATTATAACACATCAAAATTAATAAATTTATATTACAACGTTAAGCCGGTGCGAGCCGTTCCGGTGAAACCGCTTCTGCAAACCCATGGAAATTAATGATGATCGTAGATTAAAGACTAGACCATTGTTATAGCATTTACCGTAATATGAAAGGAAAATCGAAAATGTAATCAAATGCCAAAAAGAGATAACATGCCCTTTGTTCTCTTTGTCAGTTTTCCGGTCCCCTTCAGAAGAGAACTGGCGACTGGAGGTGGGTTTCGAAGCTCCTTTATCTACCTCTCTTTCTTTCTTCTTTGTTCTTCCCACTCATATAAATCACGTCAAGTGAAAACAAGGCTGTCACCATCGCGCCCCTATAAATTGAATATTTATAAATTCCGCGTAATGATATTTTTCGAGGAGCTGAGAATTTAAATTCAGGACGTCGAAAATAGAAGCAAACTGTGTGTGGTAGAGCGGATCAGTTTCCTGTCTATCCCCCGTAATGGATTCACGACAAGCAAAGATAAAAATAAACAATGTATTTGGTGTTAATTTGGATTTTCTGTTTGGGGTAGATAGGTGCAGCTTCAAGGTATTGAATCAAGAAGTATATATGTATCCTTTCAATGTACAATGAACTTTTGTTGCTGATAACTCCATGCTCTGTGTACATTCTTGTTTTTGTTTCTCTGCAGTTGTATCGGTAAGTATCATAATCCACGTTATCCAAAGCTTTTAATAAATCTATAAAAATTACGTCCAATCGAGAATTATCAAGAATTCGAGAATACTAACAAATTTGATTCAGTAGATCTCCGTATGCTGCTCGTCAGATAAATAATGTTTAATTTTTGCATGAACTTTCAAAGATTCCAAAAAGCAGCTGATCAAGCCGAAGTTGGACGATAGTTAACGACAAAACCTTAGGACCCAATCGACAGGAAATGTACTGTTTTAATATACAAGTCAAATATATGGCCAAGAGACGAAATGAAGAAATCAATATAACCTTTATAAATATAAGCTGGAATGTCTCATCAATATTAATCGATGTATTAGGTTTCAATTTGTTAATAGCAGATCGGATTTCTTCCTCGGCGACTAAATCAATATTAACGGAGTTAATACCAGACTTACGCGAGAAAATCTAAGTATTCTGCGTTAGAGAAGTATGATGAAGAACTCATAATTATCCAATGCAATAGAATATTCAATGTTATTCAAAACTAAAGTCTCAGTCGTAGCGAGACTTTGCTTTATTTCAAAGAAATGACCAAAATTTGATATCATAGTTTTCAAATGATAGTTCAACATTGGCACAGTATATACTATACGCAGTGTTTATTTTAGATTTTAGTTCTGATCATATTATTCAACACTAAGTGGTGTATTTTGATGATAATTTAAATTAGAATTATAATTTCTTCAATAAACCAGAGTTTTATAATTACCTGACTTATGAACAAGATATTATAAACAGATAGCGATAGATCTGGGAATCATTCTTAAAATTGCTGTGATTATTAAAGTTATTTATAGAGCTTCTTTTTGAATTGTATGAGATCTATTGGCAATATGCACTTTGAGAAACAAAGGATGATGCAAATTAATGGGTGCTAATGGAAAGTCACACTTATCAACTCCTAAGTCCAAATCAGTTAAAGTAAATATTCTCTAGTTAATATTGCGAACCTTCCTCTTTCACATCAATATATTATAATTTAAAAATTTACCTAAATACTGTAACGATTTGTAAATATGCCTTCATATATGTACGGTTAACGTTTGCAATGTATGAAAGCAAACACTGAATATTGAGATGGTGAGCACTAAAAAACTTGTGTATTTTATAAAGAAATTAGAAAAGTTTTATTACGCTAGGAATGTAGGATTCTCGAAACCGCAGTACCAGCAACCTGGCGTTTTCTTTCTTAATGTGTTGGAATTATTTGTACGCTTCGTGCCAAGTAAACATTCATCTGCTGCAATAGTGCGATCCAAAAATGTTGCTCGTCTATTCCTGCACTTAACTGCCACTTCTACTAGACCAGTAAATATTATTTATTTATATTATGAGCGCATGCTAGTACCACCGTAATTTTTTTTATATAATGCAAACTGTGGTATATGAGAATAATTATAAAAAAAGGATAGTGCACGTTTGTGCCATATACAGGCAGATTCAAATTAAGTGCGCGCCATTGCTATCTCTGTTATTATTGATTCTATAAAGTAAGTTAAATAAGCAATAGAGCTTTTAACGCTGATCAATATGCAGTATACGAAAAAAACAGTTGTACGACACATTTCCGAATTTTTCAAATTTATAATTGTTTTAAATGGAACATCCTATATATCTTAATAAATTTTGAAAGATCTTTTAAGTTATGCAATTGTTTTTTCATGATAGAACAAAACACTATTTGCTGATTTAACCTACTTTCTAGAATCTATAATAACAGCGATAGCAATGGTTCGCACTTAATTTGAATCACCTGTATATAATGTGTCAAAATTACATTTTTATAAGAAATCTCGATGTCTCGAAAATAACATTTAAGAAAGGCGCCATTACAAATTCCGAAAAATGTTGAGATTTTAATGTAAAACCAGGCTATTACTCCTAAGAAACCTTCACTTATCCTCTACAAAATTCTTTTCGCGGCGTGCCTTACTCATTTTCTGGTAAAAATTATGAGATTTATAGTAATTCTCAATTTGAAAACATTATTGCATTTATATTAATAATAGAGGGTTTAATTGCATACATCCAAACCTAGGATGCAAGTAATCACAATAACTGATTTTAATTTTGCTATAATTTGCCACGAGGTATTGATCTGATATACATTTAGCTAATGTCTAAAGTCTCCGTTGTTATACAGAAACATTTTTACCCATCCAGAAAAAAAGTAATCACTACAGTATATAATAAAAATCAAACAAAATCCATGAGTCTAAAACCTAATATTGCAAAATGAAATAATTTAATAATTGAAACTGAGCGCTTTGTTTTTAGCAATTTCAAGGGCTAGGAAAACCAGTAAAAGTAGCGAGAAATTTAAATTTATTACTTCAATGGCCAAACGGGTTTTTTGAATTTTGCAAGGGAAGGAAGATATAAAAAAATTGGAATTCAGTTTCGTTTCGCGAATTATTTCGCGAAACGTGATTGCCTTGTCAGCCCTAATTACTACGTTTTGGATACAGGTTTACACGCGACTACGAATAGAACTGACGGAAGACAGTACAATAATTAAGTTAAGTTTTATCAGTATTCATGACGTTTTGTTTGAAAAGCAAAAAACAGCAGTGCGAAATCGAGCAACGAGCACACATAAGGCCCCTGAACGTACGTATATTTTGGGGGGTTCAGGACATTAATCATTCGATATGACGTTTGCTAGATAATTCCCCGGCTGTCACGGGCTGAAATAGATTTCTGGCATCCATTATTCTGAAATATATTTGCGCGAGTAGGTATATCCTGTTAGAATTAACATATCAGTGCCGTTGATAAACAGTCTCTTCCCTGCTATATTATCTCCGGATATAGGTAAATAAGTATGTTCCATTAGAATAGAATGATTAATGAACAATTCTTGCACGTTTTCGTTTTTAGGAAGTAAAATTGCCTACTGTCACAAATTTATTTCGTATATCACGCTTTCAAGAGGTACTGTTAATATTTACTTTCCGGATGGTACAGGCAATTCCATTCGCAAATTTGAAATTTGAAATTATGTTGCTTGTTAGAAACGTAGTATTAACGATACTTACTCTGATAAATATAGAAGGTGTATCAACATTCGGGACTTGTAAAATTGTACCTATTGTATAAATAGTACGAAGCTAAAATTTGCTGATGGCATAAGAGACTTCACAGAGCGTATCTTCCCCACTTCGTTATTTTAAATAGAACAGTCTGTATATTATTACGTTCTTGGTTCTTGTTAGAATAGTTACGTATTTGGTATAGTATGTAGTATAAATCTGACACGGTAAACACTGCAAATGGCTTATGTGGCAGAAGAGGGGTTCCTAATTCTATACCCTGAGTAACAATACTGTGAATTTCTCATTGTGGTCAACCGACTTGGTCTTACTCTAGGATAATTTTGTCCAAATGCGTAGTTGATAATAGTATTTTTATTTTCATAAAACGTAGAATATTCATCATATACTCTTTTCTTCTGAAGTGAGATTTCAGGATCCTTTTTCAGACGTGTTTCGATCTATATAATAGTTTGAGTGATTTCTGTTCTATTACCTAGAGGATTTAAAAGTTGCTTTGAGGGATCTTCATTAGTTGCACTTTCAGTAGATAATGTTAAATATAAAAGCAGTTTTTCTATTGGAATTAACGTATTTACTTCATTTGAAATGCTTTGAATCTTAATTTTTGATTTAATTCTACAAATGTTTGAAAATATTAATTTTTATGCTTTTAACAGTGTGTACATAGACTGGCTGCAATTAAAAAAGCACCACCCCTAAACTGTTGGAGTACTTCGCTAATATTTTATTATTGTTAAGTGTATTTCTGAAGCGATTGCTTATCATGCATTGGTCTAGTTTGTTTTCCGGCATTTACAAAAGCCACATGTCCGGCCCGCACATGTTTTTATAGGAACGCCTGCTACAATCTGATTTGATCTGAGTTGGAATCCAAATGTACAAGAATGAGTAAAATGCGTGCAGTATGTTTCAAGCAATCGTGAGTTACGCAGACGAGAATATGCATCTAATAAACAATTAACTCCATTGGGCTACATGAAAACAATGTTAGTTTCCGGGAAATTGCGCGTAGACATAATCGTAATCATTCGACTGTACCGGATTCAGTCGGTCACATTTTTAGCGCAGCAGTGGTGGAACGCTATTGGGCGTAGAACATCATTACGGACGAATAGTGCGTAATGGGGTTCCGTAGCTACCAGCCTTTATTGCGATTACCTCTAACACTTTGAGCATAGACGTCCTAGACGAAACTTATTTATTTTTCTTTTGTTGAATTCTTTCATTTGCATGTTTGTAAGTAGTTTATAAGTAGCATTTTTGATAATAGTAAACATGATTGTGCAAAAATTGTTTGGTGGTGCATTTTTAATTGCAGCCAGTGTATATCCCTTCAACCGTCTTCAACAACAAAACATCAATTTACCAAAATAATATTAACATGTAGTTGCTAGTACGGTATTTGAACAAATAATAAATTGCATTCTAAATTTCATATTTTTCCACACATAAAACTATATTAATTGATGCTTCAGAAATAAGCAGCAAATGGTAAAACTCTGTTTTATGGTTATCAGCTTGTGCCTAAAATAAAACTATTTTCCTACTACACGTCAATTGGAAGGTATTAATTTACTTATTATGGATGGTACTCAATATCTTGAGTGACGATGTCACTGCACGATGCAACTGGAAACATTTGTCAAAATAAAGATTTAATGCTACTGGAAATATTAATTCCATTGATGTATATATGTTAATACGCGATTGGGCTGTTAAGAGGATTACCGTCATTTTTACACTATATCGATCTATAAATTCACAAAGTTTCATTTTAATGGGTGAGACACACTTACCTGTGTTGCCTTGTAAGTGTAGTTGAGTATATTAAATTACAAAATAAATTTTTTATTTAACCCTCAAGTGCTATCGTGGGGTGTTTCGGAACCCCAGAGGTCATTTTTTTAAAATTTTTTCTAAAACTATTTTTGTCACATTTCTAAGGTTCCAGGTATTCGCCTATGCAAATGAGATATGTAATATAGTGTAATTTATTATTTACCATATTCTACAGTTTTAGCAAAAAATAGCTTTTGGGGTGTCTCAACACCCCACGATAGCAATTACGTTTGTTTTTTTCAAAAATAGCGTAGTGTATTCTAACCAATGATTTAGAATTTTATAGTGATAATAGCCCTCGTCCTCTTTTGGGGAAATCACAGATGTTGTTGTGCATGTAAGTATAGGGGATTCACTTATATACGTTCCAATTCGGCGATTTTTATTATAGTACCTACATGTACAGGGGATTCACTCATTTATGTTCGACTTCGGTGATTTTTTACAAATCAAATAGTGGCATTTCCCCTGATTTCTGTACGGCGTATAAATATTCGACTCAAACAAATTTCTTACTCAGTTCCTCACAAACCAGAGCGTCGTCAACTTGTTCCTTATTTCCCTTCTATAATACGTGTATTGAATAGTAAAAACAATATGATAAAGTTTCTAACTGATGAACAATTAGCAAATCTTGCCGAAAACTTTTACGATGATGTTAGTGAAAGTGAATGCCCTGATGAACGTGATGATGATTTGAGTGATGCAGCAAGCGAACATAGTGATCACGACACATGTTCAGAATTTGAAGTCGAATCTGAAAACGAAAGTGAAGAAGACTTAGGTGATGTCAGTGCAAGAACAAGTTACTTCTATGGACGAAATCGATATAAGTGGTCCAAAAATCCTCCTGCTACTTCACGTACCAGATCTTCTAATATAGTCACTCTTCGACCGGGAGCAAAGGGTCCGGCAGTAAATACTCCTCCAAGAACACCTTCTGAAGCATTTTCTCTTTTCTTTACGGAAGAAATTCTAAATGAAATACTAGAGCATACAAATGCAAAAATAACGGAAACGAGTTCTTCTTATGGACCAACGGCAAGTTATGTTGAACATGTAGACATGATTGAATTGAAAGCATTTCTGGGACTTGTAATTTTGGCAGGAGTGTTTAAATCAAACCACGAAGATACTAGAAGTCTTTTTGCAACGGATGGTACGGGACGAGATATTTTTAGAGGTGTCATGTCTAAACAACGGTTTTTGTTTCTTTTGTCAGTGCTAAGATTTGACGATCAAACAACTAGAAGGAACAGGATTGACAATGGTGATAAACTTGCTGCCATTTCAAAAATTTATGAAATTTTCAACGCAAACTGTACGAATAATTACAGTTGCAGCGAATATGCTGTTGTAGATGAAATGCTTGTTGGATTTCGCGGCCGCTGCTCTTTTCGCCAATATACCAAGAGTAAACCAAAAAAATATGGCATCAAAATTATGTGCTTATGCGATTCGAAAACGCATTATCTGATCAATTCATTTATTTATACAGGAAAGACAACCGAACCCAATCCAAACAAACTTTCAGTTCCAACACGTAGTGTACTCAAATTAATTTCTCCGATCATCAATACAAATCGAAATCTAACAGGAGATAATTGGTTTTCTTCTATAGAGCTGTTGAATGAATTGAAACGGGTTGGTATAACGTATGTTGGAACACTTCGTAAGAATAAGCGCGAAATTCCGCCAGCATTTTTACAAACTAAACAGCAACCAATAAACACCTGTAAATTTGGATTTACGCACGATAATACGTTGGTTTCCTTCATACCAAAAAAGAACAACTGTGTCTTGTTGGTTTCGTCTATGCATCACAATGGAAATGTTGAAGTAAATGCAAAACCTGAAATAATAAATTTCTACAATTGTACCAAAGGGGGAGTTGATGCTTTAGACCAGAAGTGTATGACGTACTCCTGCCAAAGACGAACCAGACGATGGCCAATGGCTATATTAGGAGCAATGGTAGACATTTCACGTGTCAACAGTTACATAATTTTCTTAGCCACTTCAGACCATACAGTTAACATGACACGAAGAGAATTTTATATTCGTCTAGGAAGAGAACTCGTCAATGACCACGTAAAAAGACGATACCAAACAAAAGAATTGTCAACTAAGCTAAACTCAATTATCAAAAATTTACTAGGCTTAGAAACACCACAACAACAGCCACAAGAAGCAGAACCTTCAAGAACCTACAAAAGGTGTCACATCTGCGGGCGAAATAGAGACAAGAAAATAAAAACCACGTGTCATAGATGTCATCAGCATGTCTGCAAGGAACATTCTGAGCAACTTGTAAAATGCGCAGAATGCTTACAAAGGTAAATTGTAAGAAATTTATAAAAATCTGATTACATGAAATAACACATTACATGTTTTTTGTCAAATAAAATGTACGCCTCACAACGTCATTGTCAGAATTTTTATGTGAAATGCTAGTGGCATTTTCTTTTACAGGGAGTAAGACCATAGTTTCCAGTAACAGAAAAAACCAAGACATCTTAACAATACAGAACACAATTTTGTAAAAAGAAAAAATTGTACGAAGAAATACTTTTTACATAATTTTTATGAATGTAACATTTCCTCCTAATTTTCTGTTTTGCTTTAAATAAAGTTTTGTTTTTCCTTACAACAATCGCAAGATAAAGGTCTAGTTATTACACTGTGGGTTTAAAAGTGAAAAAAAAAAGATAACTAACAAAAAAAAGCTAAATTTAAAGAGTGGGGTGTAAAACACCCCACGATAGCAGTTGTGTTACCTGAAAACACGATAGTACTTGAGGGTTAAAGCTGGCACTAAATTTATTCACCAGTTGATGTTCTGGGAAATTAGTTTCACATAACGAGTAAATGTTCACAATTTAGTTTTCTGCATTTCTTTCCGTCTAAAATCCATTCTGGAGAGCGAAAAGGGACATCACGTTAATTGTAACGCCATACAATTAAATTATGGTTCTGTTACTCCTAATGGAAGACACTGCCAAATAGAATGCGACACCTACAAAAAAACTTGGGATAAACTGAGATGGAAGTAATCCAGGTTGGACATTTCTTGATGTACTTCTAAAAGGGGATATTTGTTGTGTTGTTAGCGACGAGCAAATTTCGCGGAATGAAAAACTCGCCGTGTTCCAACATTAACCTGTCTTGCTGTATAAATAACTACGTGTGGATATATAATTCTAAACCGACAAGAGTTGTCGAAGTACGTCATTGTAAAATAAGTTATCTTCAGATAGGTTTTCAAAAGCTGATGATTTTTGAGGGAAAGGTACATGTCATCATCGTAGACGATTATAGAATTCTAATATAAATATGAGATCTACTGGTTTTCATTGGCAATTTTGCTATAAGAATTTGGTTAAATTAGATTTTGTTAATCGAAGATCTAATAACCATATCGACATCATGAAACAAAAGGCAGCACGATTTACGAAGAAATTAAAATTAAATTTAACTTGAGACAGATACGTATTACGACAATCGTGCATTTTAGAAAAAAGTTCAAATATACCATATATCCAAAGACCCCCTTGATGAACTTATTTGAACGACCTATAACACCTACTACCTGACTGACTGATTACATAATTATAGCCATTAATAACTATAAGACTATTGAAATATTGTTGTATATACATATGTTAATAGAAGTAAATGTTCGAAATATTCTCTTTACTAGTTGGCAATAAATTAACCTACAGTAAAACTGGTGCCAAGCTTTTTCTATTCTAAAGCTAAAATATTCCTTACTTCAATTCATCTGGCTTTGTTACAAATACTTTATTTTTGAAGGTGCCGCATAGAAGAAAGTCCCATGGCGTCGAATGTGGTGATCTAGTTGGTCAATTAACATTTCCTGTTTGCCTTATCCTTTTATTAGAAAGTTTCATTTACAACTACAGCATAATTGGACTTGCTAAAACCAAACATTTTCAATTGGTAGAGGTCTGTTCAGACGTTAACTTGTATTGAGGATATTGAAAGTATATGCGTCGCAAGAATCAAGAGTTACCTCATTTCTATCCAGCTAATATTAAATTTTCGCAAAACTGTATTCTACGATCATTGTCAGATTCTATTCGATGAGTTTCCGTTAAATATTGTATTGTTAACTAAACACAAAACTAATCTTCAAGAGACAATTTACTAAATGTTACTATCGCTGTAGGAACACCTACTGAATATGTTTTGTTGTTTAGTTACCCGGGTTGTTTTTATTTCAGTGCAAAAGGTGATAAACATGTTATGCCTGAAAAAAATTCCAAATTATCCAACTTGCGAACAATTACGCGCGCCAAAATTAATTTTACTTCATAAGTGGTTACCGTACTGTATATTGTAATGAGACTCTATAAAATTATTTAATTACTCTGGGTTAATGTTTTATAAGTTATTTACTTTTGTGTGGGATCTCACTTGCTTTATTTTACAAGGAGTAACGAATAGAAATTAAACAATTCATAATATTAAAGAGTTACGTTGTTAAATTTGAAAAGTTATAATTCTTTTGACAACATTTTTGAATTTATGGCATTGACCCACAGAAATCTTTATTAGATGATATTTTCTTGTTTATTAAACCAAATAATTGATGCTGTTCACTTCATTCAAAACCAAGTATGTTCTTTTTTCAATTTTTGATTAGCTTCATAATTTTATTGTTAGAAGATCCAAATAAGTTTACTAATTGATATTTATGACTTTATCATTAAAATCGTTTTATATTAACCAAAAACTGTTTAGATTTTATCAAAGGATTTTGATATCAAATTTGTTATAAAAAATTATTTATTTCATCTTATTTTGTTTTTCAATCCAGAATCAGCTCACTATCTCAATTAAATCAATGCTGTTTTCGAAATCGATCGAAAATACCTTTCGTTCCCATCCAAATTTTTAGGTACGGTAACGGCTACCATTAATTTAATGACTGCGTGTGAATAGCATGATGCTTGTCCATATATATCATTTTGAAATTAGAAAATGTAATCGAACTTTCTGTTGGTGAATTTAGTTTCTCGCATTAAAAGTTGTTTACTGGACTCCTTTTTTTTTAACAAACATATTTTTTACCTACATGTACAAGACAAAAGAAAAATGGACCTTGCGAAGATTGAAGGAAAAATGTCACCTTAGCTTCACCTCGTAACAAAAGTAACTAAATGCAATCAAAATATCAAAAGAATACACTTTTTAATGTAAGAAAACAAGTACCATAATATATAATCAACTGTTAAATCTTACCATGTGGTATTCTAACCATATGACATGACTACAAAAGACGAAGAAAAATAGTCAAGATCCTTCGAAATACAAGCAGTACAATGCTTTTAATAATAGTCAAATGCAAGTGTTTTAACGTACTGCATTTTATACTTATAAATAGCATCTAAATCTCTATTCACCACGACGAGGGATTATTGCAATTTCAGTGGAATTTATTTATTTTTCTTTTTTAACTATGCTTAGCTCATCTATAGTAACGATATAAGCCACGTTCTTAAATCGGATAACAATGGAGAGCACAAATTGTAGAAACTTCGAATCAATTCTACTTCCTTACTTCTAACGCAAACTATATTCAGCAAATTCCAAGATTTTATTTGCATTTTCCCCGGGTGATGTGATGCGATTTCGTTCGAAATTGTCTATCATGGTGGGTCGAATCAAGCACCTACCTATCTACTGCAAGCAGTAAATTCGAACGGGATCAAACGTACGGAATCTTCCATTATACAAAATAGGAAATCCCGATACTAAATTGAAGTTGACGTTCTCGAATAAATGTTATACATTTGGTTTTGTTGGCTCTCGGGAGCTATTTTTGTACACGTACCGGGACTGTTTGTTTATTTTACGGGTAATGCACATCTCAATATCCAGGTTACATAAACGTTCGTAACACATGCTTCGTCTTAATTACATTCGAAAATTTTCGATCGAAATTGAAAGTGAAAATCGTATGTTTACTTTCACGTTTAATTTTAGCGCCCTTGCGCTGCTTTAACAGCTAAGACGACTTGTTATTTATTTTTACGGTTTTATTATTCAAATACGTAAGGGTCTTCAATTTTATTTGTTTATAAAGTTTGATTTGCTTATCGAACCTTTCGTGAGAGTTTGTATAACGTGGCGCTACCAACTCTACTTTATCTATTGCAATATACTTTTCAAATTTGCTTAAAGTCCATCAGACTTGTACTATATTTTCAGATTTTATTTCTTTTTTCAGAACCTAAACTAACATGCGTGTTATAATAATAATAATGATTTATTTCTGAACTAAAGAGGTATTAATATCGCAAACAACGTAAAGCTTCACCCGATAGGTGGCTTATGAGATATTCTTGTTGATCTCTCTCAAAATAAAGTCTGGTGCCCCACAAGGAAGTATACTGGGACGACTTGTGCACACCATGTACAGCTCTAATATTATGAAATGTCTTAGGTTTTGTAAATACCATATGTACGTTAATGACCTTTGGGCCTTTATCTGGATTATAAAGTGCGGTTTACAGAATATGTTTCGCACCTAATTAGAAGAGGTTTTTATGATTTGAGGATTCTGAACGGCAGTAGGGACTGTTTAGCCATAGTTCATAGAAAGACACTTTGTGAAGTACTGGTGCTCTTCCATTTTAATTTTTGTAGTTCTATATATTATCTCTGCGTGTTCAGAACACGTTGTATACGCACACCCAAGATTTATATGTAGGATTCGGGGATGTGATCAACATTTTGGATGCTCTCAAATGGGCGAGATGGATGAAAATGTCCATTAGCATTGAGTGCCATGCAAATGTATTTCATTACAATTTAATTTACTACATAAGCCCTAGCTTCCTTTACAACTGACTCAAACTTCGACTGACTTTCATACATTGAATAACCGTTTAACGGACTATTATCGCCTCCTTCGCATTGTCCACAGTTATTTAAGCATTCCTTTTCATATGAGATTGTGAAAAATACAATTCTCTTCTATGCGATCTGCGATGTTTTCAGCTACGCAGTTTCCTGCATATCTATCTCCAGCTATAAATGATCAGTTTCTCTACATATGTACATATTTTATTTAGTGTTTCTAGTATATCTAATTCATGTATTTTTGAAATAGTTCAGTTTGATTTGTTGATTATTATGGTTTGTATATCGCAAGAACTTAATTTGTCTTTATTCTGATGTAAGAGGAAGAGCAACTGGTTTATGAAGCAGCTGATCTTAAACCTTTTGAGAATATAAGCAGCCCTCAGTATTACTTAGTGTAATTATCGATTATTTCTCAATAAATATACTATTACTATTATTATTATTATGTATTCATACACAAAAAAACATTTGTGTATGAAATATTTTGTCTGCGTACTTATAGTACTATTTTGAAGTACCCGTCGACAGAATAAAATTTGTGTTGCAACAGTAACATCTTGATTATTTTGTTTGAATTTGTTTTCGTTAAGTAACTTAAGTCTATTGGTCAGATGACTATTTATTTTAATAGTCAGATACTTAGTGAATACCTACTACTTTTTTAATGGTATGGTTTGCTAGCGAGTGTTAGTCAGCCAAGCGTCGACTGGGTGTATACAGTAGCGAAGATAAATTGAAAGTTATATTTTGTTAATCGTCAAGTACGTTTTCGATAGGATTGTAATCGGAATTAACTATGGTATATTTTTCTAAATTGTTCATTGTAAATTGGTTTCGTTGGTAAGTTAATATATTTTTAATTCTAGAGAAAGATCTTTCTACGTCACATGAAGTAACTGGTGCGAAATGGAAGTATGCAATTAAATCCTTATATTTTAAACATAAACTTTCATTCTGGGTAGTAAAAGTGTTATTGGAAATTTCTTTTAACAGCACATAATCTGGATTTCTTTGTAAAACCGCATTCATTTTGTTCCGTATCTTTTCGCCAAACGATCCCTCTATACGTTTTAAATTACTAAACAATGATTCTAAGTGTTGAAGGGATTTAGTTAATTTAAAATTTTTGTTTTCTAGAAAATCGTTTTTGTTACACTTGAGAAATGTTTATTAATAAATTCTAATTGGTCGACTAAATTTTCTTTTACAGTCAATGCTTGGACTGGTGTAACACTGGAAGCATCTCGTTTTAACTTTAATACCAAAGGTTTTAAAATACGTGTTGGGTATAAAAAAATGCGGCTTCTAACCATGTACCCCATCGTGTTAATACAAGTTCTGGCAGCAAAGGTATATCCGGGCACATTTCTTTATATAACTTTATCCTAGTTGGTGCTTTCAATAAATTTTTTTTTAATGAGTTAATTAACGGATTAACATCGGGAAATTCCTCACGAATAACTTCAGCAATGCGATATATTCCATGCACAACACATGTTTGAGCTAACATGTTTGGAAAACGTTTTTTAAGCTCGTTACCTGTTTTTAACATTACGCTTGCAGAATCTGAGAGAAAGAGTAGAACTTTTAAGCTACATTTTTTACGCTGTTAATGATAATGTCGGTAATATCGTTTGCAGTGACACGCAATCTGACTTTTGCAGCTACTAAAAATAACACCGGAGGATTTTCCGTATGCAATGTGCCAACCATTATATTAACAACGCACCTTCCTTTAATGTCTATCGTTTCATCTGCGCTTATCCAGAGATTATTTTCACCTAGTTCTGACCTGATTTGATTTATTGTTTTGTCGAATTGCTTAGGTACATAATATTTTCTAATTGTCGATGGACGGAAAAGTGGATCCTGTAATTTATTTAATGGGATATTGGCACCAAGAAAAGCTGCGCATAAATTGATTACAATTATCATGTGAAATATCTCTTTGATACTCAATACGCTTCGTATTTTTCAGATGTCGCTATGTAGTATATTTGCCCCTGAATCCTAATTTTGCAGAACAAATGGTGCACTTCTAAAACAGTACAGTAACAGTATAAACCAAAACTAAAACTTCTACAGTAGGGCAGTAATGAAAAAAGCACTCTTAAAATCGCACAGTAACAAAATATACCAAAAAGGACACCTATAAAATGAAATGCTAACGATATATCTAGATATTTTAGCTAAACGTCGCTACGGTGCTCTCCAGTCGGTTACTCACTACGTACTGGCCAGTACTGCCGTCGCTCTCTGCCTATCTCCTACGTGGCGAGTTACACACATGCGAGACTTAGCCTGCCACCGAACGTAACGCCAATGACAAACTGCACGCAACGTCGCCACTCTGATTAGAACTTACTGCAAATATTGTGTTCGTGAAGCTCGGTATGTGTTACGTAGTTCATATACCATTTGCTTTAAAAAGTGATCAAGATGGTATTCTCTAGTCTACGTTGATTAAGATTCTAATTGCTTCCTTTTATATTAAAAATACCCTAATCGCCTCAGATGAACATTCCCATATCAGGATATTATCCGTATTTTTACTGTGAAATAGAACATAGTATGATTCATATGTTACTACCGCTATCATCCTCATCGCAGCATAGGCGTCAATTCAACTTCTTTGACGTTTGTTAGAAATATGTATAGCAAATAAGTGTACACACTCTTTTTCTTAGGTAGGTTTTTAGTAGATAGTAACAGTGTTTTTGTTTTGTTCAAACAAACGGCGTTATTTTTAAACCATTTCTCTGCTTCAACTACCACCAATTCCGATATTTTTCTGCATATTTCTCCCGGTGAATAGCGTGGTATCATCGGCATATAAATACATTTCATTACACTGTATACTATATAATTAGCATATATTAAGAACGGTGTTGGCCCAAGATTGATCCTTGAGGAAGAGCATTGTGAACAAGACGTATCTTCAACTTCGTATTTTGTCACACAACTACCAGCCTTTTCTACGTCAACTATTAGGTACTATTAGGTACTGCAAGTTGATTTTCTGCGTACCCTTAAAACGTTATTTTATACATATCCTCTTTATTTGCTTTGGCAAATAACTTAACATGGAACACTGTAGAAAAGTAAAGTAAGCTTGCAAATATCTCCCAAAAAACTAATTTATAGCTTTCGAAACAGTGAGAAAACAAAAACTCTTTCGAGTGATTACATTTTATTTAGTTATGCTAGCCTCTAAAGCCAAAATAGTAAACAGGCTGTTCTCAACCTTCATGTTGGTCAGATGTAAAAATCTTCTGATAATATAGTTCCGGTCCAAAAATATACACGGTGTTCCATACTGAACAACAAATGTTGCCAAATTCAGTTATTCAATTATTATTTTGCGTTTGGATGTTGCATCCAAGTAGAGTTAGCTGTTAGTGTTTTTTGAAGCAGTTATTTACGGAATGAGTTTTATAAAAGAAGGTCAATATGTATGACTTATCTCCGGTAGGAATAACACGAGCATTACGTAAGGCAGCAGTTATTAGGCTAAGAGAAAAAAAGAACATTTTTTTACAACCGTTTGCAGATATGTACCGAGGTAGAAGGAAGGAATTTCGAAAGCTCACTGCACTTAGGCAAATAAGTAGGTTTAAATTACTTTTAGATGTTATTGTTTTTAAGATGTTTTGATCTTAAATTTACGTTTACATATCTATGTGCATCACTTATTGCTGGTTCGTATAAATTTTTATTAAGTTATTGTTTCCCTTGCTTTCTTTTTTTATTTCTATATCAGCAGAATGTTTCAAGTAGCAACAAATCCTAGCTTTAATTTGACAAATATTGTCGTCATTGTTTAGGTTAATCCAACTTTTAGATCCAGCTAGTTCAAAGGCGCCATTAACTTTCATTCTTTTCTAACATATAAATTATATATATTTGCCAGTTTTTCTTACTTTTCAGCGTTTGTTATGCCATTAACAATAAGGTAATGTCTTTTAACATACAATGTAATGTTGCTGTGGCGCAAAAGAGACGATCTCAGCTTTTAGTAGGAAAAGTAATAATGTTAGTGTTTTTTTTTTTTTTACCAAATACCATGTTCTTTTGTTAATACCTAAAACTCAAGCTTTACGTGAAAATCGGTTTACTGCATTTACTGGTTTTGGTTTGTTTTCATTTTTGTATTAGTGTAAGTGCGTGTTGTCCTTACTATTCTTTCATTTATTTCTATATTAGGTCTATACCATAATTGTTGGTCCTTGTTGTCATCCTTTTGCTTTAAGTATGTAACATTACTTCTATTTTCTAGACATACTTTTGGAGATTCTATCATGACATTTTGACATGGACGAGACCGTCTAAACACCCTACTTACTTCCATATGTTCCATACGTGGATTAAGTTTCCTATGTAAATGTGAATTCATGAACACTTTTTTACAAAATAGTAAGAAAAGCAATTTTTAGGATAGTATTGGCTGCTAACGAAGGGTAAATTGAATTAAGTAGCTGTAAGTGTTCTGTTATAGTGATGCTTGACAGTACATGTTTTACAATTGCTTTTCTGTTCAATATAAGCAAATTTAAACCCTTACAGATTATTGTTTAAAGGTTACTTTAGAAATATTTCAGAAAACACTAAAAGAATACACTCTGGGCTGTAACTCTAATGCGAGTGCATTTAATGGAAATTTTTTCAAGAGTAAAGTACAGATGCAACTATAGAATTAGAGTTTCCAAGAAACGGTCTATATTTTCCAACGATAACTTATGTACGTTTGTGAAAAAATGCCCATTCTGGAACGGCGCCAAGGTGCAGTGATTAAACTCTTACTAAATTAAGTTTGTTAACATTCACTAAAATACATTTTTCCCGAGGTAATTCAAGGCGGCAGGAGCAAGACGTTAATATATTTTGGTTGGAAGAAATTGAGCTTTTCATGTAATTTTACTTTACAAAATTAGCCATAACTTAATTAGGAAATGGAATTTGCCTTAAAATTTATGAAGTTGCGTCCTTAATTTTTAAGATTTTTTTTTGGCATTAGTATTGTACTTAATTATTTCCGTGAAAAATATGGAACTTAATTATACAGCGTTACCATGTATACGCCTAAATTAATTACTCGCATTTTAAAAATTCTCTAATTAACCTTGAAATATTTTCATTTGCTTACCTAATGAGAAATACCAACGTTCTGTTTTTGAATTTTGAATGACTGCAAATTAATTAAGTCGAGATTATACGCTACCTTCCACTACCAACAATAAGCCAATACGAGACTATAATAAAGCAACATTTATAAAGAAAAACATTACAATACAGTGAAATATAAACATTAACATAAATACATAAGTAGATAAAACTGAAAACATTCATAAGTGAATTTCTAATTGCTACAATATCCCCAAATGCAAAAAAAAAAAATCAAATTACAGTCATGAGTATATTCATGACTGTAATGCCTTAATGAATAATGAAATGGATCAATATGGGCAATTGGCATTTTTTTCGTGTTTGCGAAACTATGTCGCATATGCAATCTACTTCAAATTATGTTCTCAAGGAAAAATTATATCTGTTATAGTTTTGGAGAAATTTACAAACATTTAAAAATTGTGTAATATTTTGAAAGGGGCTTTACCCTGAAATCAGGCGATTCGGCCGCTGTCCTTACACCAAACACTTTTTTTACTTTCCAACATTTCATCAAAATCTGAATATTCGGTTTACCAGTGTTCCCTTGTAAGTAAAGATGGAGAATCTACATCGTAATTGATTAATCCAAATCGAAACTTTCCAAAGGATATATCCTTACGGTGAGACAAAGACTCAAGTTAGTACCTCTGATGTAAACTGTAGTAATCAGCTCCCCGAGGAGGATACACACCGTCTGATTTGTATAAGAAGTACTTAAGAAATCTCTCTTGGACTCCTTCAAAAAGTAATTGATGATGATGATAGTGAGGGCACCAAGTATTTTATTTCCGAGCGAACAAGAAAGTAATACACAGCTTTTAATACACCATCGTTGATAAAATTCTTACAGATCGAAATAAAAATCCGGGTGGTTTAGAAGCTGAGGAAGAGATAGCTTCCATGTGTGAAGAAAATATTTGGGATGGTAGCACTAGATACGGCGTAAAGACATTTTTCTGGATGAGAAGAACGCGTAAAGGCAAGGGTAAGTGTGCAATATTTATTAACATTTAATTGAATGTTATTTAAAGAACACAAAGTCATTAATTAGTGTCGCGCTTCTTTGCAGATTCAAGGAGTTGGACGCTGAGCTAATAAAAATAGTACTTATAATAAATTTTGAAATCATCAGTATAAGCGAGAACGTTACAGTCTAAGCAATCCAAAAGATGTTAGGAAGAAGTGGTTCTAAAGAAAAATCACTGGACGCAACGAATGTGTTGGACAGAAATCCATGGCAGTGAACGTAACATAACGATCATGAAGATATTATCACATAGCAGTAACAACAGTAATACAAAATTTATTTGAAGAAAGTTTGGATATTACCATCTTATGATTAGTCGTGTCCAAGGCTTTTCTGAAATCTGTTTAAATTACATCCATTTGAAGTCATTTATAAAAATTCTTGGTAATATTCTGGGTAAGCTCCATCAAGCTGGTAGTACTTGACGTCCTCTAATAAATACATGTTAGTGAATAGAAAGGTAAGGTTTGAGGCAGTTATATAGTCTGTCGAAAAAAAAGGTTGGTAAAGAACCTTAGCGTAGATAGAATACTAATTAGCATATAACTGTAAATATGACCTCATCTTTTTCGAATACGGTTATATTCAGAACTTTCATTGGTAGAGGTATTTAGAATTTTCCGACCCTTGTAATTAATGAACAAGGAATAAGTTATAAAATTTTGGAAAACCTTAGTCCAGAGCTTCCCTCTTGACCCCATTTTGCCGCACTTTTTGTACTATGATAATATGTTGTATATATGAAAAAGTTTTCCAAAATGATTGACACTACTAACACTTCTATTTTTGTCAAAAAAACCAAATAAAGATATGTCAAATTATACACGTTTCTCGCTGGAACATTTATTAGTTCATTGTTGCTTGCAGTCGGTACGCATTTGTCAGGCCTGTTGATTGTGAACAGAAACATTCTTCGTTCGCTTCTGAATCGAAAATCTGCAAGGTAAAATGTTGTACTATGCTTCATACAACTTCACGAGTTTCTTGAAGTTCGGTGTTTATTGCCTTAATAAGCATTTGTGTTCGATATCTGTCAATACAGATAGCTGCAACTTTGAATTTAGACGACGTTTTAATCTTATTTTTTCGTAAACAGTTTCTTTTTGAAATCAGAGTCTGATTTCAACGTTTCTTTACTAACATCCTCTTATGAAAAACACATTTGGCAGCGTTGTAGGACAACGAGTTTGTATTCTAATTTGATTTCAATCAAAGTTAGAGGAAGAATTAACGCGCAGTATTAGTATTAGTATTAGTAATTAGTATTAATAATTACACCGGAAAGGCTCGAACGAGTAATACAGACAATACCTATAGATTGCAACTGGGCTTACAAACAGGAGTTTCTCTTTTGCTATTAGTTTACAAGGTAACACTTTATATGTATTCAAGTATATTTATAGGGTATTGA
The DNA here is from genome assembly GCA_902654985.2 of Oryctes borbonicus. Taxonomy (NCBI): domain Eukaryota; kingdom Metazoa; phylum Arthropoda; class Insecta; order Coleoptera; family Scarabaeidae; genus Oryctes; species Oryctes borbonicus. The sequence goes on along the minus strand of LR736857.1, from coordinate 22,407,740 downwards.
ATATGTCGTGTATTTATGGAAACCCTTGCGTTTTCTTTCTATTTTTCAAAGAGAACTTATATTTTATCGCTATTTCTAATATTTTCGAAAATATTGCACTTTTATTAGAAATAATTAGCAGTATTTAATATTCGGGGCATGATTTTCAAACAAAAATTTTTATCTAACGAAAGTGTGCCTGTTTAAAACTTCCAGATAAAGTTACCTTTCGTAGTTTCTCTTTGTTTTCAACGCGTTTTAGCATTTGTTATAATTTTGTAAAGACTCATCTATTGATTATGTCCATTACTAGTAGAGATGGCAAAGGCAGGTGAAATTATTACTTTTTTCCTGCCTGGTCATCTTTAATTATTAGTTGCTACTACATATTGTTTTAACCTAGATTTAACTTAGATTTTTTATGTAATCTATAAGGTATCCAATAAAAAATGATTGAGTTCCGCTACTAAATTTATATTAAACTATTACATTTTTCTAAAACTATAAAACTTAAATACTTAAATAAGAAAGATGCTCAGAATTCGGAGTGTCCTAATCATTATCTAATAATCATCGCGCAAGTTCCTCGAGGAAAAATTGTTTCTAAGATGTTGCTTAAGAACTTGTTTAGGACTAGGAAATAACTATATTCTTCACAATCTGTATAGTTCTGCATAAATATACTGAAAGATTTCAACCATGAATAATTGTTCAAAACAAAAATAATAAGCGTGTATGTATTTCAAGCGACATAAATTAAAATATTGATTATTCGCTTAATTGGCAAAAATATGGTAAAGAAATCCGTGAAAAGCTTTCCAAAATGAAAAATCTAAATCCTTTTGCAATGATCATTAGCTGCGCTTTGAATCAAATGTACCAAACAGTGAAAATGCTGTAATTTACAAAACTGAACATCTGAAGCAATATGAACTAGGAGCATGTTCCTATATATCTCTCTTTTATTCCAACAATTCACTGTCAACGCTAAATGATTAATCGTTGGCATAGTTTATTAACTTTTACGTTTTTTATATAAAAGCATTATTCCTGGTTTTATTTTGGATGCACACTGCGTGGTTGTCCGCCTATCCATCTATTACCGTTGAAACTATGTGATCTATAAGATGCTCTCAGCTAATTTATTAAGGTGGTACGTAGCGGTCACATTACCTTATCTTCTCTTTTTGGATGCTTCTTTACTACTAATTGACAACGTAAATAATGACGAAAAGCAGTAGACAAATGACGCCACTTATCCTTATATAGTACACGTACGTAAAAATTCTAAGGGACCGATTAGTTCTCGGTATTATCGTAATCTAATTACGCGACCCGCATTTCTTTTTCGTTGCTTCGCTTGCTACGTAGAAGAAAGTTTGTTCGCATGACGAAAGGGATTATACGTTTGATTAAGAGAACATCACAAAAAGTAAATCAATTCGGGGAAAATATTTGGGTATTAGTGGGAGCTGGTAGGACTTGCTGACGGAAGCAATTTTATTTAGCGAATAAAATTATCTGTGAAATTACGGGCTTAAAAAGTGTTTCACTTTGAAATTTCGAATGTTAGATTAGTTACTCTTTTTCGTTTTACTTTCCCTTCCATTTCGAATATTTTCCACTCCATATTTACATGTTAACGTAGATTTCTTGTTTATTACAGCTATTTCCTTTCCTCTGAATTTTTAATTTCATCAAACAGTTCTGTAATCGGGTTAAATAGGAAAGCAATTTCAGATTTACTGTAAACTAATGAGAACATGTTGGTTACAAATACATATCGACACACGCAACATTTTTTTAACTAGAAACGTGAAAAAGCGATCGAAAAGAAGGATTATTCCAATTAACAATTGATTGAATTGCAGTTTTTATTAGTTCCTTAAAGGCATTGTTAATATTAGTCTCTCTAAAGTTGTTTATTTCGCAGGGAGACAGTTATTTGTTTATTGCTCTTGGAAATCATAGTTGATCTGTTGTTCCTTCGGATACAACAGAATAAATATTCGACAAATATGTATACTGTGCGTGCCCATCGAGTCCTTTATTTCCACACGGTATGTCTACCAATCACTTAAGTATAGTAAATTATTTTATAAATTTGTAAGAACTGTGGATGTTTAGAATGTAAATTTGGTAAAGACCTATTGATTAATTTTAAACATAAGAGTAAGGTAAGTCACACAAAAATAATTTCTATACTGGCTACAACCTACTACTAAGAGGTGACTAGTCAATACCTTAAATATTGAATATAGAGTAAGGCAAAAATTAACCTTAAGTTTACTGTAACCCATCGTTGAACTTGGGACGAAGAAAACATAGCTTCAGTTTGTCAAATTATACGCGATTTGTCTTATTCCGCGGCTCTTGAACTAATTTTGGCTATATAGCCAAAATTAATACCTCTATTTTGAAACAGTCTTTTGCCGTATGTTCTAAGATTCCTCTGGCATTAGATCATCTTTTTGTAGAGTTTCCTATGAGTAATAAACTGTATTATTACTCATGCTATATGTTATTATTTGAATGGTATTAATATATAAATAAGAACATGAATCGATATTATTCTTTAAGAAAATTATGTTTCTATTTCATCTAGCTGTGCATGTTTAAACAAAAATCGTGGCATTTATAAAATAAGTTATTATAAGTTATTTACAATAATATGTACTATTTTTTCTTTTTTCTTTTTGGTAGATTACTATAAGGAATGTGGAAGTTTTGTTTGGATAAACAAGAAAAGAAGGGGAAAAATTGAGATTTCATAGTATTTGTTAAGAAAAAAAAACGAAAAGAACTAAAGGTGACCAAAAGAAAAGATTTACAATTAATGACATTCAAAAAGAAACTAATAAGGTAAAAAAGCGTGATTAGAAAAAAAAATTAAAACAATATACGGGGGGTGTTCGCTAATTACCTGGTTTCGGCAAGAGGTAGCGGCACCAGAATTGAAGCAATTCTATTTTCCGTAAAAGTAACCTTTGACAAGCGCTCCAAAAAGTTTTCAAACAGATTCTTCGATTAGTTTGTGAATAACAACCATTTAAAAAAACTTTTATGATTTAACAACGTACACTTTTGATGAAGAACGTTCAGGTCGTCTAAATAAGGTCACCACATCATAAATGATTGAAAAATCTGCGACATAGTAATGAAGATCGAAGATTGTAAGTGCGCGAGATTGCCGATTAACAACTTACTTGAATGTGAGGAAGCTTCTCGCAAGGTGGGTGCCGAAATTGCTCGTAATTAATAATAAACACGCATGCGTGTCAACTTCAAAGGAATGTTTGACCGTGCTAAAGCCCAATCCGAATGATTTATGGCGTTGATTTATAACTGTTGACGAAACATGACTCATCACAGTGCACCAGAGACCAAAGGATACTCCAAACAGTGGATTTTTTCGTGGCCAACCGGCGCGAAAGGGCGTCAAAGCAACGTTATCAGCTAACAAGATCATGGCCACAGTGTTTCGGGATGTACGCTGCATATTTACAAATAGCAAAATGACTATGACGAGTATTATGCCAACTTATTCGATCGTTTCAACAATGCCGTGAAAAAAAAACGCCCACTTTTGGGGAATAAAGAATTCTGGTTCATATTCGTGCTCACTGCCTTGGTCAAATTCCGCGAGTTAGGATACGAATCAATAATAAACAATTAATTGATCAATAATCTTATTGATTATAGACCAACCAGCCAGCAAAATGGCAATCAATTCCATGATATTATTTGCACTAACCTGTGCAATAATACGATATGTTGTGTAACGTTTGTATTGAATGCGAAGTTTGCGTTTTGGTTTTATTTTATTCGCTTTATACGGCGCTCAGTTAGTAAGATCTCGCCGTGAGACTATTTTTTATCCTCACATAATTGTCGTTCGTTTTATTTACTGTATTTTGTTCCCTGGTTCATGTTTCCAGAACGCGCGCGCAGTGCTACTTCGTCGACTGTTGGCTTGTCGCTGCCGGGCTGCCGTTTTAATTAGTTTTATTACTGCATAGAACGTATCATACTTACGCGAGGTCGCAGATAGTGATGCTAGACTAAGTCCAGAAGTGCCAAAACCATTATAAATGTATGAACTCCACAAAAGGGAAGCGTATTTTTTGTTGGTTGCGACATGAAGTGCCATTTGATAGTAACGAATCCTTTGTACGAAGGTTCTTTTATTGCAAAACTCGTATCATCTCATTGTATATTTTTGCATAGTTGCTTTGTCTTCGTGTCGAACAGAACGACAAGTTATTGCGGCCTAAGTCATGTGGGTTTTTATAACCCATTCTTGCAAATGTATTTAGTAGCAAACTGTATTTTACACAACTGTATTTGTAAGTAAGTCGTAATAAAAAAACTTGTGTCTCTAGATTTGATATTCAAATGGAGTAGAGCTAGGTGAAAGTTTTCCATGATTTATTTTTAGTAAAAATACGGATAAGTAAATAAATAAAATCCATAGAATCGACATTTTATTGAAATTTGTTTGTCTCGCCGGTAAAGACAAACACAATATTTGCCCACGAACTCTCAGTGTAAAAAAATAATTTCACGAGTCGGACGAATATTGATTGAAAAAAATGCGAACTAAGTTTCAGCTTGTATTTAATTGTTAGACAATTAATTGTTTAACAATAGAGAGATATATGTACCCAACATATGACGGACAAATCTAGAAATTTGAGGAGGTGGGAAATTGTTTTTACATGGAAATAAATTCGGGTTTCTGTTTTGCTAGATTATTGAGTTTTTTCAAGAATTAGATAGTAGAAACCTGGTTAGCTTGCAGAACTATAAATTTTCATTTTCCGTTTTTGTAAATTTGGTTTATTAAAAACACCTCTAACATTTCGTAATTTTAGTAATTTGAAAATGAAAGATTGCGTACGTTTAAGAAAAAATTTTAAATCATTTTTGAAGATCTTTGACACCATCGAGATAATTTTTTTCATGTTATAGAATGAATATAGCAAGTTTATATTGCAATTCGTTTCTCTATTTCCTCCTGTTACATTTTCAGTGTATTCGTCCATTTCTGTATTTATGTAACCTTCTTTAAGGTGGCTAGTAGCATTGGTAGATTTGATATTAGCACACATGCTAGGCTCGACAGACAGCTTCCTTTTGATGTCTGTAGTCGCTATAGGTGTATTAATCACCGCCACTGCGCCTATTATCTGCTACTAGTATAATTTTAGTCGGCTACCTTACAATGGCCTTAATGGCCTACGACAAGAAAAACGTGCATTTTTTGTTAATATAAATACTTAATCATAATGAATGCGTATCAAACACATTATATCATTTGTTTCGAGTATCATGGCTATATGCTACTTATTGAGAATGATCATCATCTGTATACATAGATCATTCAACGACATATAAAACGTTAGTATTGCTTTGAATCTTTAATGTTTGACTATCTAAATTTGTTATGGAACATTGATTTATACGTAGTAGTAAGTTTATTCTTATATTGATTTCTTGTTTATTTTTTCGGAAAATGGTGTGCGTCATCCTCAACTATGCAATATTTACTTCAAATTATCTATATTAAAAAATAAAAAAAAAACAACATATATATAGGTCCCTCATTATTTAATTTCTTCCGAAAATAATAAAAAAATATCTGCTGTAGTTTTTGAGGTACTTGCAAAAATGTAAAAATTGTGAAAATTTATATGAGTGCTGTACCCCGAAATCGGGGGATTCGGCCGTTTAAAAAATTGTGTTGTTCTTCTACCATTTTCGAGTTGCCGGTGTTTCCTTGTGAGTGACTAGCCGATGTTTGTGAACAAAGTTGATATTTTCTTCGTTGTGACGGATTTTGTATTTTAACTGGGTACACGTTATACGGGTGGAGCAGTCAAACTGCACCTTTTATATGTATTAAAGAAAACGTACAAATATATTAATTTCATCATTTATTGTATTGTATTCTAGTAAATAAGCTTAAAAAAAAACACTTTTTGAATAACACTCCAGGTAGATGGCGACCATCATTTTGTGCAGATTGTCTGAGTCTCAAGTTATGAGCTCTTTCAAATACTATCACGTATCAACGTAGTTCGAGAATAACTTAATGACCATAAGCATGTATGCTAATAGATACCTCTTTACGCCTACGGTGAAGTTGCACATAACTCACATTGTTATAGGCAACGGCGCTTGCAAAAATAGATGTGATTAGATAACCACCGAAAGCTTGGAGCTTATTTTTCGGTATAATAAGAGAGAGTGTCATTCACTAGAAGACTTTTTGTTACAAAATTCATGCCATAATCCTTTTTTCTATTCCTAACGAACACGACAAAAGGAAACTGGCATGCATATTACTCTGGTAGCGTAGTCTCGCTCGAAAAATGAATTCGCGTCTATTCTTCCGTACAATTCGAACGCATGCATTTACATCGCATGTACTACTTTAATGTAAATTTTTCATTAATATTCAGCGGATAAGTGGTAAGTGAAAAAAGCACCTGTTTTATATTTCCTGCTGCTTTTATTTGTCTTATTTGAGATAGCGCAATACTTGAAGGTTTTTCCTTCTAAACGAAAAACTGGGGGTATAGCGGCGGAAGATGGTGGCAGACAGTGAAATATTAGTTTGCTAGAATTTTAGTAACATCAACATCGCCAACATATAAAGTGGTCTTTATGCTTTTTGTTGTCTCGGCACGTCGGAAGAGATTTCCAGTTTTGCTTTATATCTCTGTGTCTTTCGGTAAATGTCGAAACGAAGACGTGGCGCAATTTCCTTTCATCGCGAGGGATTACTTCGAAAATTAATTTTGTTTTTATTGTACTTATCACACATACAGTATGAGTACAAAGCGGAGAATATCAATACTGAAGCCTTTATTCTTAATTTTACGAGAAAAAGTTCTGAACAAATGTTGAAGAACTAATTATTTGTCATAATTGGATACTTTTAATTCTTTTACCATCAATCAAATTCTGAAATTTTGTGCTGTTTTAACTACTCCTAATAAAGTTGTTAAAATAAATTAAAAAAGTATGTCACGTTTAACATATCGAAGTTTTGATGATGATTAGGTTCCGTGACAAGAGAAGGTCCCATAAAGAAGTCTATGGTTTCCAACAGCGAATCTATTACGTGGTTACAAAAATGCATTGTAAAATGCATAAACGATGGTTATGTTAAAGATTTAAGTAAAAGTGGGCGCTCAAATCTAGCAAACGGTAAGGTATTGGTTAGAGTCTGCTGAAAATCCTCACCTGTCTACCAATAGTTTACTTTGGATAATAATGTTAGTCAGAGATAAAACTAGTGCAAGAGTTATCAGAGGAAGACTTTGACAGATCCATTCAGTTTTGCAAAGAAATAATGGACATGCTCGAAGACAATTCAGCTTTGCGAATAATTTGTTTTTCTGACGAAGCAACGTTCTCTCGTGATACTGTAAATTGAAATAATTGTCGTAGTTGGGCCCAGCGGAATCCTCATTGGATGGAAGACTGTCACAGACAGTACCCACACAAAATCAATGTTCTGTTGGGGATTTTAGGAAACAGAATTTTCGATCCCCTTTTTCTTGAAGCTAAACTCAATGTACGGTAATGTTTCTAAATGCAGCAAATCCAGATATTCCCAACGAAACTATCTGGTTTCAACTAGATGGGGCTCCACTTCACTATGGTATTCGAATAAACCAGAAAATTCGAAAGAATTAAAGGATCGCATACGGGACCAAATATATGTAATGCTTGCGCATTGCCAGGCACTTGATGAGGCACAGTATAAACATTTATTGTAGCATTGTATTATTTCACAATTTTGGTAACAAAATAAATTGTTTCATTTTTACTAACGGAAATTCAAGTGTTGGAGTAATTATAACTTACGATCTTTAAGATGCATTTTTTCTGATTGTTTCTTATGTAACGGTTAGAATTTCTACACAGTAGGAAAGAAAGGACAGTATCTCTTGAATACAATTCAAACAAAACGTATGGGTTGCTATTTCAAAAAATTGCTAATGACTTCATAATTTGAGTTGCAAAAAAATTAAAAGGTAAGTACCTAATTATGGCAAATAGTTGGTTTTTCAACAAACTAATTGTTCATTACTTTGTATTCACCCTGTTACTAATCTTTAATAGCATAATATGTAGCATTTTCTTTGAAATGTTCTTTCTTACCCTACCGCAGAGAAAAGGCAATGTTGAATCGCTGAACATTATTCCTAAATCAATTCGTTAACCATATATATCATCGTTTGAGTTTAACGCTGGGACTAGAGGTGTTTGCATTTGTGCACCTGCGATCGGCACAAAACTGTAGTTTTATAGTTTTTATTTAACTGAATGATATTAATCAAATGACGTGCTCCGTTCTACGTGACTCTTTCTTCTCTTGCTGCACGCGTAAATCGGGGACTAGCTGAATATATCTCAATACGTTTAAAAAATACATTCGTTGATAGGGATTGGAGAACGTAGAGTCTATAATATTTTGAAAATATATGAAATTCATCGCGAATCCTAGCCGATGAAAGAATGCCACAGAAAATGGTATGTGTTAGCTAATAGCCAAACTTTTAGTAATGTGCAATAAAGATATTTGTTTTGCACGTTGTATTCTCATACAGGTTTTACATTGCAGTTTAAAAGACAAAGATGAAATTATGGAAACGGGGAAAAATACATGGGAGTTAGTCACATTAATAAGCTTTATGCAGCGGTAGTGATGCGTTAGTATCATCTCTTGATAAATGCGACTAATGATTGTGGGACTATCATCAATAAGAAGATATGGTTTGTTTGATATTTCTTTGTTCATTACAACTTTTGATACACATATATGAAGGTTTTTGATGGAATTATATTATGTCGTGCTTGCTTATATGTTAATTCTTGTGATTATTTTGTTACGAATGAATAAATTCTATTTTCTTTGTTTAATAGGTGCGTTTTTTAATTGCTTGAATCTTTGATCGGACAATTCAACCAACACAAATGCATTTCGAGTTCGAGCAATTAAAAAACACGCCTAATGATGTTTATACCCGTGTGTGTTATTACGTCAAATTCTATGTTGTTGTTAGTTTTCTCATAGTAAATAATATATATTTATTTATTAAATGAGAAAAAAAGAAGGTATTCATTACAAATGTTGGGCTTATCAATCTCAACGTCAGTCCGGCGTGCTACTGTACCTATTTGCCGGCGTAGCACAGGTACCATATTTCAACAACGCTAAGTGATTATTTATTCAATTACAGATTACTGCAGATGTCTTAAAGATCAATGCTAATTGAAGTCAATGGCCAATTTTATCTCTTCGCAAAAAATGTCTATGGGTTTTTCATTGATATATTGTTTCTTTCAGACTCCACTAACTGTTCATTACCTTTAGGAAAATCGCCAAAACATGGTATTAGAGGCATCGCTCTTGAATGGTATTCATGTTTGAAAACTATATTACAAAGAATGGGATTAGACATCTGACGAGCGTATTGCTGGAATCCGTTTAGGTCCGATCTTTTATCAACAGTTTTCATTGTCATCATAAACAATTTTCATAATTTAGAAGATCTGATTTGTTATGTGGATAAGTGTAACGGTGTTGGCCGAAGCTATAGACTTGATTATAAATGTTTTTTTATCAACATTGAGCGAATAAAAATACACATAAAATAAACTGCCGATAAGTCAGTTGGTAGCTGTTGACTTTTAGTAAGAATATTCATATGATAGAATTGCTGTAAATTCCTTTTTCTACACCGCCATTAGGGCGGAAGGAAAAGGGATTTGGTGGGAATTTGCATGTCGCATTGAAGTGGAGACGACTCACTTCCCTATGCAACCGCTTAATTTATAGATACTGTTATGTAATAAAAACTATAAGGCACGAATATATACATTACATTGGGTTGGACGATGTAGCCCTAACATCTCAGCAATAGAAGGCAAGCTGTTATTTTAGATACTACAAAGCAATGAATTACGTACTAATTCTAGTTTTCTCAAGAATCCATTTTGGGTCCTACACTATATTAGTAGTGGGTCGGTATTTTAATAGCGGTACGTTGTTGCGGCGCGTCACGCTCCGCCATACCAAAATTACTCCTTACTTTGGAACAATGAGTTGTCGCGCGGCACAGAAACAATAGCGATTGAAGCAAAGTCGATTATCCCCAGGAACTAGTGCTGTAGGTATCCGAGAATATAAGAACCAGATATTCGGGTCCAAAGCTATCCAAATCCGAGGATTCGGATCCACTATTCGATTCTCGGATCTGAATCCGTTGTTATTATTCAATATAGAAAGAATAAAGAGAACAGCAATGCAATAGTTCCTTGCGCATAATTCAAAGTTGCTTTGCTTTACAGAGATGTTCAATAAGTCTAGTGATTATTACAACTATATTGTTTGATAATTACTTGATTTATTGCAGGGATTTGCTCGAAAAAGTTGTCAGACAGCATGGCTGAATCCACGTTATTGAATCGGATAAAGAAGCCGTATTCAAGATTTCAGATAAACATCTAGATCTCAGATTTGGGTAATGGAACCAGGTCCGAAATTTCGAATAACGGATCCGGATCTAAGATTTCGGATAGTAAATTATCCAGATCAGGGACGTTAAACAGATTCATAAAAAAGAACACAGGGGCATAGACTAGTCAATTTCAATTTAATGCTAGCTAAATCTGAATTATTTCAAATTGTTTGTGAAAACGACAGAGTTGGGTAGTCTGTGTGTTTATTTATGTGTTTGTAGCACTGGTAGTCGCAATGAATGATGAAGCTTCTTGTCTGTCCTATACTACTAAGATTACCTTTTTACGTACGTAGCACATATAATGATTTATTCGGTGTGTAGATGGAGTTGAAAAGCAAAAGTTTCACTAGGACACTAAACTCTATCTATTACTCAACTTTTATATTAATTGTATATTACTATGTTCGCTCAATAAATAAAAAAAATCCCGAAACACGGTCTACATTTAAATTGGATTTAATTTCCGTAATGAAAATTTGTAATTCTGACTTTAATTATCGATCTGCAACGAATTTCGATCATCGACGAACCCAATGACAATTGAACTACTAAAAACGGGTATGTTACGATGTCAATTAATCGCTAGCACGTTGCTGCATATAACCGTAAATGTAAATCAGACCAACGGGAGATGAATTTACTGCCCGTGGCCCATGCCGGCAATTAATACTCATGAGTATACGTGCACAATAATGTGATAACAGTGTTATCCATGTTATGAGAGTTAGTTATCCACGAGTGAACGAAATGTTTATTTGTTTTTTTTTCAAATCAAATGCTAAAGAAATGTCCACAATTCTGGATTGTTTAAGCAAAAAAAACTACGTGTACTTCATACCTATCGAGTGTTTTTTTATGTAAAATAACAAAAATTTCTACATAATAATATATTTTGTGGAGCTTCGATTCGCCTCTCCAATTTGAAAACGTACAATCAATGCCATTGCAAATTAGTTAGTTAGTTCTGCTACAATGCATATAAACTCCGATGTGAAATTTATGTTCCCAGATTCGTTCCCTTAATTGGGTATTAAACTAAAATAAACTTGAAATCAAAAGCCGCTCATCATTTACAAATTATATAATAAGAGAAATTGGAAATTGAGACGTGCGAAGCACTTATTCTCATGATTGTCTGTTTGTAGTGGCTTACCGTATGTTAAATTGAACAATCCACCAAAACTCAAACAATATTCACTTAAAATGGTAAATAGAGAACTTAAAAGAATTCAATAAAGATATATGCAAAAGAAAACTTAAAACGAAAATAAAAAAACTAAAAAGAACTTACTCTTACCAGTGTTCTTGGCTCCTCTCTCGTTTCGTATGAGCACCTCATGATCATCTTCTTCCCAAATCTCTCCTTCAGCTACTGTAAGGGTTACGAAGAGAACGGATAGAACGAGCAGTACGAGCCACTTCATCTGAAATAAAGAAGTACAAATCAATGCTGGAAAGACAAGAATAAATTAATTAGGCATAATAATTTAACAAGATATGAAAAGTAAAATGTAGTGAAGAAGACTGGTGTGTTGATTGTCTTTTCAAAAGCCATCTGTCGTTCAGTAACTAGAAGATGACAGAAATATTATTATTAAGTCATTTCATTTATAATTATATAATATAATGATAATAATAATATATTCAAGGTTTTTATTTACATCATACCGTTTGCGTCTTAATTCATATCTGGTAATTATAACAAACGACACTTGTTTAATTAAAACGACTTTTGTAGCAATAAAATTTAATGCACTCATTTTAATATACATACTCACTTGTACCTTTACAGGTATGAAATGCAATATTAGTCTATTTATAAAATTATAATATTTTAACGGAAAATGGGCCATCATTATACAAAGCGCCAAACGATTGTTTGTGAAGTTAACGCAGCGTGTTTTCGGGAGATTGTAATAAATTTGTAATTATTAACTTCATTAACAGCACAATATACTCTTTATCTCAAAATCTATATTAGACGGTATCAATTAACAAATTATCAAGCAGTGTTAGCGAATTATAAAAAAATATTTTTTAAATCAAAGACACGTCAAGAGATTTAGAGGATATTTTTATTTCGTTTCTAAAAATGAGTGTAAATTCCACAGAAATTAAATTAAGCAAACAAAATGTTGTGTATATGGTTGTCTACTTACAAACTGTGTATTAGAGGTGGGAAATTATACTGACCAACAGTGTAACTTGGTGTTGTTGATTCCATATTTGCTAACAGTTTTATCACTCGTCTTGTTCTTCATTAAACTCACCGAGGTTTTCTGGAAATCTGTCCAAATGGTTATGCAAAAAGTGTAATTTAATGCTCATATTAGAACCTGTCCTCTTAAAATTAACCATCATATTTTGTACGAGTTCTTGACAATGTTCTGCCTTATTGCTACCCAAGAAGTTCTTAACCACAGTAACAAAATAGCACTAAGCAGAAGCTTCAACATCAGTCATGGCTTTTGGGATATTCAAGTCGTTAATGAGCTTGCGAATTTGAGGAGCATCAAAAATTCCAGCTTTTAATTTCTCTAAACTTACATTGGGGAACGGTCTACGAATATATTTAAAGCATTCCTCTTGTTTATGTAAGGCTTTAACAAATTGCATCATGACTTCTTCCAGCTTTTTGTGAGGTGGAGGCAAAATGATTTTATCGTTGTCAAGCAAAGACTTTATATTTTCGTACTCTTCTTTGAGTTTCATTGAGTGGGTAACTGGGATGGCTGCATAGTGATTTCCATTATGCAATATAACAGTTTGCAAGCTTCTTGTAGAATTGACAATAAAAAGTGGCCAATCTTTTGATTCATATTTAGGTAAACCCATTTTTAAAAGAAGTCCTGGTATGTCACAGCAGTAAACAAGTTCTTCGTTTTCATTTTTGAAGTATGAAAGAATTGCAAGCTCTTTTGTTCTATAAGCTGTTATTTTCTTTCAATCTGGATGCTAAAAGTTCAGATGATTATTTCGAGAGATAAGGATCACTTAGATCATTCAGCTCCTCCTGAGCAATCTGTTGTGGGGTTGGCAAACTGTCCTCATATTTATTATCACTGGTAGATAATGTAGTGGTTGTAGTAGGCCTCACAAAATTTTTAGTATATTTGATGATTAACGAATGTGATCGGTTTTGTGCGTGGAGTGTATCTTCAGGACAGAACTATCCATTCCAGTAAAAAGTTTTTGTCAGAATGTTAAAAATATTAAATTATAGAATATATTTCTGAAGTTTACGCAATGAAAATTACTTGTCCTTATCAAGAAATCCAGTATTAAGAATAATGTAAATGGGGACGAATACGACGTATTAAAATGAACACTGATCTTACAATAATCGAACAGAATAATTCATATAGTTAAGATTGCTCGTTTTGTCAATATCCCTACCGACTTAGGTATACTATGGACGTTAGATTGTCCTACGTCTATGGTACGTGACTGCTCTAGGTGACAGTAGCTGTAGTTACAGTGATTTAGTCGTGGCATTAGGAGGGGTCCACTATTAGATTATGGAAAAATATCAAGTGTATACCCTTAAGAAAACTGAAATAACATGAATCAAACCTGGTAATGATTTCGATGGCCATCTTCTTGAAGAACGACCTCATGAATCATAAATTGAAAAGGAGCATGTAGGTACAGATGTAGTATACGAGGTGTTCAATTTATTATTTAAGTACAAGGTGTTCCACTTAAAATCCCCTATTGTCTTGGATGATTTGAATTTATGTTTCTCTTGTGTTGAACAGAGTATTATTACAGATTCACTATCAAAGCTATAAAAGTCATATAATAAGTATGAAACTAATGTGCACCGCTGTATTTCTTTTGGGTAATTATTTTTCGTTGCCGGAAATGTAATTGACACCTTGAAAAATTCTCATTTGTAAAGACCTTTACGCAATAAATTTGCAAATGTTAAAAGCTAAACTTGCGTTTGGCACACTCCATATCTCCTAATGCACTAAAGAAATTGGTGGTGATTTCTTTACATAAGCCTACAGCGCCAGTGCCTTGGTTTATTGAGATATTTGAAAGCTCTCATTTCAAGAATTACTAATTTGACGAACCTAACTTATTTAATAAGTAAGTGTTAACTTGTGATGATTTCAGCTATTTAGCATGGTTTTGATTTCAGAGGGCATGTTAGAGCAGTATTTTTCAAATGTCTAAGCCTTCGACTAGATTTCTTCTAGCATTTTGTTAGATAAATTATCTTACAAGTCTTATTTTAGACAACATTGCTTTTCTTTTAACGATCTATTGTTAGATTTTTACGATTGCTTCCCCATGCTTTTGGGCTAATGGCTTACCTCCCTTAGATTTAGTACTGGAGTGTGTATAGTCGAAGGTTAGTGATTGTTATTTGGCTAATAAGTTTTCATTAAACCAACAAAAAACACAGATTGAACATTTCACGTTGAAGAACACATTCCTTGCTGCAAAGTTACTCTTATAAAATTAAATATCCACGATTTTTTGGTTTACTTCACATTTTAATGGCTTTAGTTACTAATTGTTGTATACTTTCATTTTCTTTAATGTTTTTCACCTACGTAATACTAGAATTCCTCATTGTTAAGGTATATTTTCCTTGTAAAAATGATTATAGTCTTCACAAAAGAATATAAGTCAATAGAAGAGTAGACGTAACAAATACATACAATACAATATCTTTTTTAGAAATACTACGTTTTCAATTATATTTCACTTGAACTTTTGCATCGGACAAATCTAACAGAATGAAGAAGAAAACGCTCAATTTATAGACAATGAAAGGTAAGTACATAAGTTGAAGATAGCCTCAAATTCGTTTTGGTGTCGATTTTGTTTTTTAGTAATGTTTATCTTACATTTCTAAAAAAGCAGAAACAATGTGTGTAGTATATAAATATAAATATGTTGGTTTGATACCTTATATAATAATGTACTAATATATAACAATATGCTCAATTACATTCTATTGTTTTGTTTTTACTTAATTCGTTAATGAAGTTAACCCATTAGCGAGGAATATTAAAATAGTCAATAGTTTGGTGCTGCCCTCTAGACGGCAGAAGCGTGTACCTATCAGCACTAGATGGCACCAAGAGATATACCTGGCTCGTCGTTTCGAAGGAGAGGCATATGAGCCGAGAAGTAAAGAGCGAAGTGAGGCACCCATCGTAACCTCGCCCAGAGAGGTCTTACGAGTGATCAAGCGACTACTGGGCAGAAAGGTCGGGGAAAATGGTACAATTCTCAACTGCTTCAAGTGACGTACTATCCGATCCATTGGAAGTCTGCCAGGATTATTCCCACTTTGGAGCCCAATAAGAGTCCTCTCTAGACAATCATCGATCGATATAGTTGCTTTTGGCCATCAACGAACGATCTTGAAGATAACCACCTCATGGATTACAACCAGTTCGACTTTAGACCAGAACACCCCATAACTCGTCAGTTGTAGTGGATAGCGGACCAAGTCATTATTGCCTTCAATAGAAGCCAGATGACTGTCCTGATATCCCTGGACCTAGAAAAGGCATTCGACATGAAGGATAAAGGAAGCGAACTCAAGGATTGGAGATTTCATACCATCGTGAATGGAACGGAATCTTCAGAGAGATATATGGTATTCGACGTCCCTTAAGCATCGACGCTAAAACCAATTCTGTTCAAGATCTATATTCCAAAGCTAGATGATTTTCAACTGCTAAACGCCGTCTATGCGGATGGCACTGCAATCTTGGCTACCTTAGAAAGTACTGAGTTAGCGGTTAAACTTCCGTAGGCGCATTTGGTTAAAACCTGTTCAAACTTCTTCAATACTTAGAGCCTCACGATCAACCGCAGAGAGATGCAAGCGATTGCATTTGCCTGTAAACAACACGGTTTGCTTCCAAAAATCAAAGTCACAGCGAGAGTGATCGACTGGACCAACAAGGTTGAGTACTTTGTGATTGTCCTAAACAAAGAGTTATCTTTCGTAAAATACCGCAGAAGAACTCGAAACAGTACACTTGGTGCACTCAGACAGCTGTGCCCCATTCGCTCCATCTCCGACTTAATCTCAAA
Organism: Oryctes borbonicus; assembly: GCA_902654985.2. NCBI lineage: Eukaryota > Metazoa > Arthropoda > Insecta > Coleoptera > Scarabaeidae > Oryctes > Oryctes borbonicus. Next base: position 22,391,154 of record LR736857.1, on the reverse strand, counting down.
ACGGGCGTTATACTATAAAAGTCGCACATAAGTGCGATACTAACTTAGGCTAGTCGTATCTAAATCACAGTGTGGCGGCTCCTTCCCACGTTAACAAGGGAAATTCTTCAACTCTGAACTATTTTATTTTTTAAAGTTAATTTATAACTTCCAGACATAGATATTAATTTTTTTGAAGTCAAATTACAATATCCGAATTAATTTCAGGTTCAAACTTGTATATCATCGATAAAGTCAAATACAAGACAAAAGGTACGGAAGAGAATAAATAATATTTCACCCTTGCGAAAATCTTAATAAATTTTTCGAGTGCAAATGAGTTAAATCGTTTTTGTCATGGCCGTTAATTAAACGAAAAGTTTCTTCTCCCGTCTAGAATAATTGCGAAACTTTAGAGATTCGAATAAACAAATTATCCAGCGCCGAACTTTACGCAGAAATTTATCAAACCGAAACGGCATATGACTTTATAACTAACACCGGCGAATGGCTTAAAAATATTTGCCAAGCGGGATCGTGCAATGCAGAACTTTTTAATATTTCAGCGGGGTAATGCCGGTTTCCTTGGGAGATATCTCTGCCGCATCAATTTATTATTTAGAGTAAGCAAACGAATGTGCGCCGTACACGGTTTTCTTCCGCAACAGGATGCAGTGCATCCGAAGAGATGCTCTAAATTTTACTTAAGTAGATAGCCAGATAGGAGGAAGTGGGGTAAAGTTTTGCGCTTCTTTCTTCTTGTTTTCTTAAATTACAGGAGCAATAGTAGAATCACATTTTTATGCACTATAATTGTAATACTATAAATTAAAACTTAATGTGTGGGATGGTTTTTTTTTATCGTTAACATGGTGAGTTGGCAGTTAAAAAAAACTACCGAAAAACTAATCTTTTAACTTGACGTTTTCCGTGCCGGCTCCGCACGGAGACAGACATGTTTTCAGACTGAGAAAAATATTGTTTTCTTAGAATGCTAGTTTAATGTAAACATTTCTACTAGTGTAAAGAACACGAAAGTAATTGCGCCAAGAAAATGATTTTTTTCATAATAATTATTTTACTCTGAGGAGAAGTAGTTTGGAGGAGTTGTAATTATAGAACTAATGTCAATTGTATTTTTCTTTTGTATATGCAATAGGGAAATGAGATACAATGTTCATGTTCATTTGATTTAAACGCTATTCTCCGGCAGCAATATATGAGGATGATTTAACCCAGCGAAAGTGCTACCCAAAATAGGATATTCCGTACAAACCAAAAGCATTATCAAGGTGCTTCTTGGTGCACCTTGCAGCTGCTACTGTGTGAATTTTCGTTGGTGTAGGCGTATGCTTTGTGAGTTATTGCTGTTTGTGAATTTGACAGAAAGTTCGAGTTTTGCGAGCGCCTCTAAAATATGTGCAATGACAATGACCCATATTTGGTTTAAAATATTGTTTGAACCTACAGTCTCAATAAAAAAAAAAGTAGATTATTAGTACTGATCGGACACAAATACTCATTGAGCACATGAGGGGCATACGTAAAACTAACAGAAAGTTAACGTATGAGCAGGCATTGTTGGTAATTGGACGCTACTTTTTGTAGGGTCAGTAATGGGCAATAGATATTTGCGATTCCTGGAAAAAGATCTTATTTCAGCTTTAGCAACAAGGAATCCTATTCTACAAAATCCAGGTTGGTTTTAACAAGATGGGCCTCCACCTCATTATGCTGTTGAAATGTGAACCTAATTAGATGAAGTTACTCCAAACAAAAAGAGTTTGTAAACAGACTTGGTTATTACTTGGTTAAGTATGAAATAGTGAACATTCCCAATATCAAACCAAATGTTATTAAATTACCTTTAGAGTATCCAATATTATGGATCACCTATTATTAGTGTTAATATCGTCAATTTTTCTAAAATTTAGTACTGTTTTTTTTTTTCGTTAAGAATAAAATATTTTATTGTTTGTTTTTTCTTTTGGCAGCCTGTTTGAATATCAATAAATCAGTGGAAACTTAGGTAGATTTAGTTTAATTAAGAATTAGTTTAGTTGAAATATATAGGAGGAATGATAAAAATAAATTTTGCAATACATTTACATAACTATTAAACATTCAAAACTTCTATCATGATGGAAAAGATTTTGTTATAATTAATTATACAAAAAACAAAACTATGAATTAATATTCAGCCTGAATAATTCTCAAACTACTCGACCTAGGTATATCACATGTACTTAGAATCCGAAAATGTGAACGTCTTATTGGCCACGCATTACACTCCGTGTCCTTTGATAATTTACTTTCAAATTAATATTAGACAATAAAGTTGGAGCTCCATGCTGTTGGAAAAAAATGTTGTGCTCTGTCGGTGGCATATCATCTACGGGTTCAACAATACGTTCCTGCAATATTTGAAGATTTGTAGTAAAAAATTAGTAACCAAATTTTCATTATAAATATAATAACTTAGCACTCTGTTGCCGTTAGAATGGTCTAAATAATATTTCGAAAAGAATCCCTACTTTCTCCAAGTTTACCCATATACACTGACATAATTTGATTTGCCTCTCTTGATCCTCGGGATGCAAATTATGTACCTTTCTTATTGTGTAAGGCCGAAACTTGTGGAGCTAGAGAAGTTGTGCGACCGCAAAAATGTGACAGATTAGTCCTATCTGTCACTTACAGTTAGTTTCTGAGTCAACTCGGCCGCACCTAACTTCGGTATGTGCCTACCGTAAAAGGATTCTAGGAGATTTGGTTCTAGATATACCGACATTTCTTTCAATTTCTCTGTTTGAAGATTCTGGATGGGCAGCGAGGTATGCTGTTGTACTTATTGCTTCATTTTCTTTGCTTACTTTATTGTAAATGTTTAGTTTGGAGAAGCATCCAAAATTACAAAGATCTTTTGAACGACCTACAGGGTATCTCTGGTGATATAAATTTATATATTCGCTGCAACTATATTATTTTTACTTTCTGTGTTCATAAATATAACATTTATTGAAAACAATATTTTTCCACAGCCTTCTCTGAAATAGCTGAAATTAAATTATGTAGTTTAATAATGGGTATGCGTAGATTAAAGAATCCGAAACTAATATTATTTTAAAAATCGGGAACTTACTTTGGTGGACGATTTAAAAAAAAATTGCGAATTTAACATTTTGATGTATTTAAACATTTACGTAAATGAATACGTAAATAAGGAAATTAAGAGATCTGTTGGAGCTCCTTACACCCTCATTTAGCTGGTAATATTGATAATAGCAATTAACAAACTGTTAATATAATTATTTAGTTAATGATTCTAAAAGCAGTTGATAAGAATTTTTTTACTTACGCAATGTACTAAAGCTTTAGGGTTATTTTTTAAAATATATCTAAAAATTATCTGAAAAATATCTGAAAATATTAATTCAGGAAGAATATATCGTACACCACTGCGTTCTACATATTTTATATAAATAATTTTTTTTTGGTAGCTCTTATGTTATTTTCTCTCTATCTTTCTCCGCTTAGCTTATAATGGATTATCTTGTACATTCGAGGGCCAGCCAATACGTTAATTATAACATTAACGTATTGATTAACAGTACTATGATTGTTATTTTTATGTCAAATTCAACTATGTACTTAATTGTTGATGAGAAATCTATTTTTTTCGTATGACCATTGTATCAAATTTATTCTATCCGAATAACAAATAAGAGCTTTTTTTTAGTTCAGTTTTCAATTGAACGCGATACAAATAAAATATTTGAAAAGTTAATTTACTATTAATTTACATACACAGATGGATATTTACATAAATACTATTTACTGTGTATATGTTATGGCACTGCCTTGTGTTTCAACCGAATAACCAATTTTATATGCACAGTGTGCAATAACCACAGTTTTGAATGTATTTGTGAGTTGAATACGTTGCGGGCTGATTTAAAACATGTTTGATGCTGCATGGACACATTTTCCCGGATAATCGCAACAAAGTTTCATCTACGAGCTTTGGGGCTATGGGAGTTGAATAAATTATATATTAAATTAAGTTCGCCTAACGTAAAAATACACTGAAATACAAACTTCCACTTACATTCAGCGCAGTTTGTAGAATTGCGTAAGTCTAGAAGGGGTGCTATGTATTATATATTTGTTTGCTTTCAAAGGTTATTACATATTTTTTTGAATAAAATTATTTAACTTAGTAAAATAATTTTACTAACAGGCTAAAAAATAAACAACAATAATAACAATGATAACAATGATAATAATAATAATAATTCATTTCTTCAAATAAATGGATGCAAAAAGATTATATAAGATATTAAAGACACAGTCCTAAATAAAAATTAGTGAAATCTAAGTTAAATCAATAATTAATACGAAACTAACTGCACCGGCTTCTGTGGGCGCGTTACGCCGTTTACGGCTCATCGGCACAGCATTGCCAGCATGGGTAGTCGATGGTAGGAAAGTCGTGTACATACGAATTATATTATATTAGATTATATAGATATTATTATTATATTTATATTATTATTTATAGAATATCCAAATCTAGATGTTCTTATTAATACTTGAAATCACATTCATATTACGGTTATAAAATGTTAAATTCTAGGAAACTTTTCAGAAAAAGCCGTAGCTCTAGACATCGCCTTTGTAAGGAAAATTTTCGCTAACTCCGTCACTATCTCTCAACTGAATTGAATAATGCCGGAACAAAGAAAGTTTTAATCGAAAATTGCCGGGCGATATCTGGAAATGAGGGTCGAATTAGGAACACTTGTTGAGAGAAATCGCCGACCGTTCCGCGTCCCGATTTTAAAATAATTTTCCTTTGTACTGCAGTCTTAAGAAAAATTTGTACGTATGGTGACTGAAAAAGATCAATAATTGCGTATCATTTAGATTTTTCACAAAACCGGAAAATTTCTACCAACTGGCTTTAGTTTTTGCGTTGTTACCAAAATCTGGATAATACTATCGCATTGGGGAGAAAATATAGGATATATGTAATTGTTGGCAAAAGAAGATAAATGTACCTCTGATTGTTAGACACGTAGAAATTCTATTGCCTAAAGTGACTTTTTGTCCGTTAAAATATTGTCTTAAAATTAGTGATAAAGAAAGATTATAATATTCGGCAATGAGGTTCAGAATTTGGTCATAGGTGCGGAATCAAAATAGGTACTTCCTAGTTTAAAAAATCGTTTCGGTAACTAGTTTCGGCCTAAATTATCTTCTTCGGGAAATTCTGGAATGAGTTATGAATAACTATAAATACAAATTATTGTAAATTAATTAGTATAAACAATTTTTATAAATGAGTGTGTACGCATGTCTCAGAGATTAACTGTCATCAACGTCACCCACACATCACGTTCAGCGACTTCGCATTGTCCATGTAGCTAAAGTGAAGGTTCCTCTAGTGATTAACAGATCAAATTCTAGAGAAACATTTCTTTTTCTGGCCTTATATTTGTGGGGTGCGAGAGTTAGAAAGATATTGTAAGTCCAGCCAACGACGGTGTTGACTTTCTATTCAATATTCTCTTTTCCCAAAACCTTCAAAATCAACATACAACAAGTTTCGGTGTAAGTTTAAGCATATCGAAGTGTGTAAAATTTCATGTTGTGTGTCTGAGTTGCATGTGGTGTAAACCGCCATCGAAAAGCATAGAATTTTTGCTACAGTTGCGTCCTTACATTTAAAATAAATAGTTTCCGAATGTATTTTTAAATAGGAAAATTATCAAAAAAAAATTTACTGTGGAAATGAAACAATCGCTGGCGCGGTTAAACAATGGAGTGAGGTGGCACTAACTTTATGGTTGATTTTGAATTTTTCTGTCATCGAGGTAACTTGTGTCTGAATAAATTTCTAATAAGAATGTGTTAATCTCCAACATTCTAATTGTAATTCAAAGGATCACGTTTATTGTCCAAAAGTAACCGATTTCGAAAAAGAAACCGCGTAAACATAGTGTTTATGTATCAGAACTTCGTTATATAAATTTAGTTTTCGTTTCCAAATTTCTAAATTTTCTGAAGTTTTCCCCTTCGCAAAACATTACAGTATATACGTGCGTATCACGATCACACACGCTGTTTCCGTTTTAACACCAACTGAAAAAAAGGACTAATTCAAATATTTAAGCTTTATTCTCTAATGATATATATACAAAAGTACAGAATAGGTAAGATTAAGTTAACAAAAAAAATTACAGAAAAGAAAAGAATATGTGGATACCTCCTCCTAAGTACAATTATTGCGCAAAACATCAAAACTTACATGGATCGCATCAGTGAAAGTATCACACAGTTGACTCAAGTTTTAGTTGCTGTACGTAGTCACTACAGACGTAAGATAATTCAGTTTTGCCGTGTAAAGAACTTTAATTTAGTTAAAAGCCAAGGGGAGTCGTTATTTAAATGAAGTTATAAAAAATGTTAAACTTGTTACATTACGCCTACTAGTTAATGAAACAAAGTTAAATCTAGTAAGCAATATAAAGTGATCATATCTTCTAGAAGTAGAAACACGTCAAATACCAGGTGGTATTTTAAAAATCGACGTTAAACGTTCGTCATATTATTATTATTATTATTTGAATGTGTGGAATAAATAAGATACCACACAAGTGAGCCATATTCAAGCTTGGCAAATGAATAAAGTAAGTATTTGTAAAGTTTCTTCGGTTTCTATATATGGTACCCACTATTAACAAGAGGGACATATAATTTGCTCAAATCCAACATTTTATTTAATTTGAACATTTCAAAATTATACTCTCTAAATATGAACTTCATCTATTGATGGCATAAGTACAGTAACTTTTAGTTGTGCAATATGAATTAGAAGTAGATGTGCATAGATTTTCAAATCAGAATTTATGATAACTGACCAAAGTTGCAATAAAATTCCGAGTTTGTATAGTACGATCGTGAATATTTCGAAGATAAAGACGATAAAGAAAACACGTTTAAATAAATATTCCTCCTTTTGAAGATAAAATCTGGAAAGGAATATACGGGGTACTATTTCGCATATGCTGATACGTATTCCGCTATCCGGTATATTTAATTCATGTGAAAATATCCTTGAAATATTGCAAATGTACGCTCGAGATTTGCATATCTAGAAAAAGGAAAAATTCGTTGGCGTTATATATCTACAGTCTACACGGAGAGATGTGGGTAAATTCTGTCAAAGCATATAAAATGTTATATATATTCATATCTCTTGCAACGATACGGTTCGACTTAAATAATAAAACAAACGAAACGCACAATAACTGGAAATTACATCTACATTTGAAATGGAATAAATATTTCCGGTTAAGGGATATTATTAGTTATGCAACGGATCGATTACTTGAACTTGCGAACGGAAATTGGAAACCTGTTAGCAACTAGATGGAAAGCTATTACAAAATCCACGAAAACGTTTTACCTACCCTGTTAAGATTGCCTTGCGCAAACTAAGGGAGGATCGTTCGCGGGAAATACTAAGAGCCTTGGCAGAGTCAGCTAACTACCTGTGGAAAATTACCAGAGAGAATGGTATCGCTTATACGGAGTAAGTCCAAGCTGAGATTCACACAATATGGAGCAGGTGTACCTTCATAACTCAGAGGATGGCCAAGTCGCTGGATGAAGTATTTATAGACGAACTCTAGAATAAAATATGTAGATTAAAGGATAATAGCGCGCTCTGATTCCGCTGGATCACGAACAGAACGCTGAAAAGACTTCCGGGAGTGGCGCTGACTATCCTGCTAACCTGATAACTGATGTGATTTTTAAACTACATAATCTCCGAACATTTGGAAGCATGCCACTGTGATCATTATCCTAAAACCTGGAAATGGAGGCAATAAGGAATGAGTTAGATACTCTTCTATCAAATGAAAAGTTTGGTTTTCGTGCTGGGCACTCATCGAATTTCCAGCTACTCGTTTCACAGACGCCATGCGAAACCCATTTGAACGACGTAGGATACAGCATGGTATATAACCATGTAGGATTATGGTCAGTAGAGATCTGGTAGGCCTAGTTGCGTCCTACTTGCGGAGACACTTTTTTTTCGGTAAAGTCTGAAAGTAGCTTGTTAACTAAGCGCGGCCTATTTGAACCGAGGTTCCGCTGGGGTCAGTAATGGCTTGTACACTCTTCCTTGTATAAGTCAAGCAGTCTGTCCATGCCGGTGACAGGGCCGTATATACCGCCAGCCGTAGCGAAAACATTGAAGTCGGAAGATTGTAACGGACAATGAATTCCCATGTGGAATGGTTGGCAGAATGCAAATTAAGGTTGAACAAAGAAAAATGTGTTGCAGTTCGTTTCACCTCAAGAAGTAGACAGGAAATAAATAGGATGGTGGTAGATGAAGTCAAAAAGTAACTCCTACATTGTATTGACGACAGATGTATCATCGATTCTTTCTTGAATTTCATTCGTGCATTAATTAATTAAGATAATTCGTTACCTGAATAATTTACAAAAAAGTTTTTAAGTAAAATATATTGATAAGTGTTACATAACATAAAATTGAATTGAAATGTATAGGATGTCTAGCTTATGTATGGTATAAGATTCGTGTTTTAATGCCTCTTTTCAATTCCTGTCAACCTCCATCAACTAGATTCGCTTTATATATGTATGGTTTAAAAAGACCTGAACATGTTTCATATAAATTTGCAAAACACGACTTTTCGTCGTAGCCGTTGCTGGTTGTATCAGTACTACTTCTTTAGTACAGAAATATCATCTTTACTTTTTTTAATATAATAGGTGCATAGCCTTCGCATTTTCCTGCAGATCTTTTGACTTTCTGTTCTTTACGGTAAAAAGATTACGTATGTAAGTACTTGTACAATTATACCAGAATTTATCCATGTGCCGTCTTCCTTTCCTTTCAATGTTTGTAATAATTTTTGTGTGTGTACGTAAAGTATTATGATTTTTGGTGTAAGGACATGTATGCCGTCGCCAATTATTCACAACTTAATTCCTTTTTCTTTAGCTGCGGATTAAGTCACACAATGACGGAAATTCCTCCTCTCCGCTTCTTGATTTTTCGTTATACGAAGATGACTTGCGTCAAGGAAAACAACGCAATTGTTTTGCATTTAATAAATTTATTTCTTGACATAATCTCCTTGTAGTTCTACACACTTAGTCTTAGAACATTCCAACTTTTTTAAGTCACCCAATTAATAAGATTTGTCGAACACGTCAATGTCCCATGATTTTCTTCTCCAAGTCCAAAAAGTAGAATTGTTTTCGCCTTCTTCTAAACACGTCCAAACATTGCGAACAAAACGATTCAGTTTTTGATCAATCGTCGGCATATACGCCACCCAACCGTCCGATAGCTTTCATCAGCATCAAAGACGGATGTTTGGCCATGCTTAAATGCATTGAACCAGTTGTTGATCCTAATCGTTGAAGGTACGTAGTCCTTATAAACTGAATTCTACTTCTTTTTGATTTTACGCGTTTTCCCATCCAAAGAACGAAATCAAATGACTGACCGGTATTCTTTCCATGATTCCACAAATATATAAATTTGCTCGCTTTCAACAGCTCTCGAAACAATACTCCTCAATGAATCTGCCCGAAATTTTGACAGGCGTCGACGAAAGGGTAATACTCACAGTCAGTAATACAGATTTTGATACAAAGCGCCATCTGTCTTCAAACACTCATATCATCCTGGTACTTGTATATAAGTTACATTGTAAAATAAAGAAAATGCTCGGTTTCAAATATACATTACTATTAAGATTTATATTGTGTTATAGAACATGTGACACGACATCATGGATGCTTTTGTAATCTAACATTCCAACAGGAAGCACTATGGAATAGTAAAATACGTAGTGGAAGAAATCGTGACTAACAATGACGGTGCTACTTCCATTTTTGATAAAAAGGAAAAAACACTGAAAATGTATTTCAACAAACAAGAGCTGATCGATACAGCTCCATCGCCGTTTTCCAGATTGTTAGGTTATTGATGGTCCGTCTGTTGACAGCTAACGGCCGATAGACGTTGCACATATATTACACATTTATATATCGTATAGTATATCAACGTTGTTGCAATAATTTTCTTGAATCTTCTTCCGTATTTTGTTTGCTTGAAAAGTTTAAACAGGTTTACAACCCACCGCTACTCTTTTAAATTGTATTTTCCATACAAAATATACAGCTAGCAAACAAATTTGCATCTTCTAATAAAAGTTATAAACTCACACGAGTTGTGGAAGTACCGGGACTGTGTAACAATGTTATTGACAGTCAAGCGTAAATTGAGGGACAGTAACATTTTTATCATGATAGCCCATATTCAACTTCGGCAGTGGTAAAAAAGGCAACAAGTTTATCTTTTTTTCAAGAAAAAAGTCAAATTTGATATGTACAGGTTTGAGGTGTAAAGCACGAAAAACGTCTTCGTTTGTTGCAGGTTTTGGCAACATTTTGTAGCATATTGCAATATGTGTTACCTACAATTAGTTCGAGCTTTCTAGGTATTCTGGAAGAACTGTGAACTGGCAAAACAACGTAACATGTAATATTCTTATCATGAATTATTATATTTAGTTAAAGACATATAATATTATTATTGCAATATGGAATCTATATATCAATACTTTAAGTCCAGTAATTTCAGGTATACAACTAAGGCTTGTAGAAAGGTGTGTTTCAGTATTATTATCATAATTAGCTCCTTGCCGAGGCCAATGTAGTAATTAGGCCGAATTCACTATAAATCTCCACAGAGAACAAAAGAGAAGAAATGTTTGAAGCATCAGCCAAACATTCTTATTACGCGAGCCGACAAAGGTAACATTACTGGTTGCTTTTGATAAGAATTCGTACAATAATTTTCGGGCCCTACAATTTAAACAGATTACTACCAAAGATCCGTCCTTTAAATTTGAGAGAATCAATAATAGTATCATCAATCAACTCAAATAAGAAGAGCAATTCCCTGACGATGTTGCTAAGAACTTTAAGGCTTATAAATGGATAATACCAAAGAAAAGGAATCCTTAGATCATTTACTAGATCGAGTATTAATTGCCGTATTCTACTTCTCGGCAAATGTATTGCAGTGTTCAATTATTTTTCATCTATTTTGGAAAAAATTTTATGATCGGAGACCATTTTAATTTCTCCACTAGCTAACGATATCCGTTTACCTGCAGACCTCGGCTTCTTTCGAATTCGTTCCTTTTTTTACTAACATTGCTTCGAATCATCACGAACATATTGTATATAGCAACATTTTTAATTCAATTTCCATCTTTCCTTGTTTTATTAAATTTATTTCATTTAGGCTGCCCTATAGCAGTTGAAAATGCTATGCACAGTGTCTTATATGTTGTAAAGCCTAAAAAAGTTATTTTCATTGTTCGTGTAGTTCTCAAAACGTTGATGTTTTTTCTAAACTATGATTGAACATCGTAGTATATATTTCTTTAGCAACTAATTCTGAAGGAGATTGAGTTAAATTATTCGAGAAAAAACGTATATCGGGTTTTCAACCACCAAAATGTTCTTAAACCTAATTCTTACCTAAACTCCTATAATATTGATGTCGGTCCTACTTTTGTAAGTGATAAACAATTGCTAATTGTATACTGTCTCTGAATTTGTGATCTATTATAAAAACTAATATATCCATCGGCTTTCCAAAATATTGGCGCGTAGTGAGCGTTGCTTCCAATTACTGTCAAGTTAATTGTGCTGTATATTCCTGGTTGGGTCGCGAACCGTCAACCTTTGGTCAGAAGCAGGACTTTTGCTACTATACCGACGAGCTCTTTATTAATGGTGTTCGACATTTGTCGTAATGAAACAGATGAAGGGACATTTGATAATGGAATACTAAAGGAGTAAATTCAAACAAAAGCGATTTTGCATCTTTGCGGTTATTAAAATGTTATAGTCCAGTCCACACATATATTAATTCATTCCAAAAAAGTTAACTCATTTGGTTGCTGTATGTTAGCGCTTATCAACCTTTACTGTAGTTATCACTGCTCCACTTACGCCAACCTCACCCTCATTATATGTTGTAATATTTTATTAAGAGGAAAAAATTTAGAAATAGATGATTATTCCTCCCATTACTATATAATGCTCAGGATGTGCGGATTGCGCACGCTCAGGATATGCCTTGCGCAAACTAAGGGAGGATCGTTCGCGGGAAATACTAAGAGCCTTGGCACAGTCAGCTAACTACCTGTGGGAAATTACCAGAGAGAATGGTAACGCTTATACGAAGTAAGTCCAAGCTGAGATTCACACAATATGGAGCGGGTGTACTTTCATAACTCAGAGGATGACGGACTTATGGCCAAGTCGCTGGATGAAGTATTTATAGACGAACTCTAGATTAAAATATGTAGCTTAAGGGATAATAGCGCACGCTCAGGATGTGCGGATTGCGCACGAAATGTACATACACATTTGAGATAAAGTAGTATTTGTGAAGAAAACATTTTATATGAATATAGAGTCTATATGTATTGGAATGTAATTCGACGTTAGTTGTCTTTTAAAATTTTAATTCTCGTTAAACTTTATCAATTGATATTTATTTGAATTTAAATTGCCGAAAGAGTATTTAGGATTGCTCCCGAATATAGAAATCCTAATGTCTAATTTAATTAATTTCGAAAATTTAATTTTTCTCCCCTGTTAAATAAAATGTTACACTATCTTTTAATGTCTACAACTACATCTTTCTTCATCAGTTACATTTGGGTGTACGCGGACTATAGGTTAAGAAACTCTGCTGTATTTGAGTAAATAGAGAGTGATTTTCACTTGAACTTCTGTCACTTGCCGCATTTTCATACTTCAGTTTTTTTCTAAAACTACAAAGAGCTTTGATCTTGTTGTTAATTTTGTATTGAATTGGTCCACAATAACACCGAAATCCAGGCATAGCCAGAGTAAATGTCATACTTTTTAAATATACATTTTTAATGTAACTAATGTAATTCAGAACTAGTATTGCACAGTCTGTGCACACGTTGTTGCAATTCGCAATTCAATATATTAGTCTGCGATTACCATAAACATTTCTACCTAAACTTAGTTATCTTTGGCAAATTGCTGTGCACCAGAATAACTAATGGCATTGAATTTCTCTTCATGAATATCGCGCGTCTGAATATATTATCTCAACTGTATACAGCGTTGTTACAGTTGAGTTGATGTAGAAAATCCGCATTAATAACGGGAAAACAGTGCTTAATCGAGCTGCTTTAAGTCAGTTACGGTATCGCTGCAACGAGGAATAGATGTTTCACTGACGCGTAGAGGGAGCAACTATCACTCTATCTGCGAAATTAAATACGAGGCCTTTATTGAACCTGAATTGCACTTTCGGGCGTAGTTGGCGCTTCCCATTGAGGCGCTGTGCTGGTTCTAATTAGTAATTTTCAAGATTAAAGGGAGTAATTGCGGCAGCAAAGGAAACAACCTTTCAGAAAATTTTTCGTTTCTATATTAAGCAGCTTTGCATTTTATTTTCTACATTCAATTAATTGCTAAAATCGCAAACAAAAATTCATGAAATGTTACACAGTTAAAGCTACACTGAAACGAAACGGTTTTCTGGCTGAAATAGATACCATGAAAATAATTATTTGATTGCCGTAATTCGTCATATAAAAACAAAATTTCATTCAATATATTAGCTAGACGGTGGTAATTATGTAATATTAGCAAGGCAAAGGCAAAACAAATATATGAAACTGTTGCAATAATATTTTTTGAATAAAGTATTTAATTTTGTTAGCAATCCTGCTGATTCAGCTAATGCCTACAACATTACATTGTTGTGCAATGTTCCTGCTTCAACTTAGCAAGGGATGGTAAGCCTTCACTCAGCCCTTTTTTTGGCAATTTCTACTACAAGCTACCGCGTGCATACCCGACAAGAGTAAGTTTTCAAGGGCCAGATTTTGAGTTTAATGCAACTTTGTGAAAACGTTAAGCATACTATGGGATGTGCGTAGAAATTTTTCATCTGCTGAAATTCTGACAATTTGTTTAACAATTGGTGCCTTAACACTTATTTTTTTTTATCGTCGGTCATCGTTTAAATATCTATATATTTGTTATAAGAGCGGTTATGTACCAGGTGTACAAGCATGAAATGCGGATTTTTTTTTCTAGAAAAACATGTTAAATTCGGAAGATTAAAAAAAGGTGCTTTATTCAAAGTATGCTCCATCGCTTGTTATATGTACATTTTTTCAATCTTTCAGGCAATTTGTGAATACCACGCCAGTAAAAATCTTCTCTTTTGCTGCGAACCATTCATCGAGCCATTTCTTCACGTCTTCGTACGAACCAAAGCGTTGCTCAGTAAGTGCGTGACCCATCGACGCAAACAAGTGGTAATTAGAAGGAGCCAAGTCTGGTGAGTAAGCCGCATGGAGTAGAACTTCCCAGCTGAGTGCTTCCAACGTGTTGGGAACTGGTTTTGCCATATGTGATGCAGCATTGTCATGAAGAAAAATGACGTTGTGTTGCCTCTTTCGGTATTCCGGCCTTTTTTCAAGCAGCGAGCGGTGCAAATCAGTCAATTGTTGTTGGTAATGTTTAGGTGAATTTTACAGTACGCAAACTAACAATACATGTACATGTGTATTGAACGTTCTATTCTGTTTTATATCCTTAGCGATTTTTCCTAATCATAATCTTGAATAATTCTTCTATTGAATTTCTTAGGCGCTCATGTTTTAAATATAAAGGTGAATTAAAGGATTGAAAACAGGCAAAATTTATCCCTTAAATTCAGAACGCATAGTACCGGAGTTGAATGCTTCTTGTAAATTAGAGTTCAGAACTATCGAATAGAATCAATTACAAATAGGAGCGCTGCTTGAATAATTCATCAATTTAATTTGTGCATTCTCATTCAGCTAAAGAAGCTCGAGTTTCTATTGGAACTAATTCTACGCTTAAGTGCGAAGAAACATCTCATTTAGCGCTACTTGACGATAATTGTAGTCAATTTGTTTTCAAAAATTAGAACTAGTTTCAGTTGTTAAAAATAATCATGTTTGGTATATATTGAGATAGTTGAAATAAATTAGAAAAATCAAGTTGATCTTTTATTTTTAATCTTTACACATAAATTTTTAAATTGTCTACACCGAAAGGTCCCCATTTTGGGTGCGTGAGTGTGTGTAGGTGTCTATGTACCTCTTCTAATTCCGTTTTAGATACGAATTGTTAAAATTTTGAAAAAGTCAAGATTACTCTTTAATTTGGCGTAATGCCCATGTGCAAAAAAATCTACTCTCAGTAAGTCAGCGTTTGAAGAGGCTGTAGATGCTGTAGGGATTCTCGCAGCATCTATGGACACAAAATTGGATGTGCTCCCATCTCTTGGCAACAAACACATACTGGTTCTCAACATCTTTTAGTAACTGTTAATCCTGTGCTGTCTCCGCAGCACGTGTTTCTACATTTTGGATTGTTTTGACGGCGGTTTGGAAACCGTTCTTTATACAAATGCCTCGGTAGCACGGAGGTTATCATGACAAGCGCCTAAAACTTTTATCATATCGACGTATTCTCTGTTAGTATACGCTGTCATTTTCAATTTCACAATACTTTTAAAGTGATCGTTAGTCAATAAATGATAGAAGATCAATAAGCAAAATAATGACGTTGATGTAAAATAGACCCATGGTAACTCGGTTCTACTTTATATAAATACGAATTCCACTTGTGTGTGGTTTTGTTATACCGCCGTAATCAATAGCAGAACACATATCCGAGGGCTGGGGAGTGAATACTGGCTTACCCTGTGTATTTTTGTTTTTTATATAAAAGTTGGCGCAGTCAAAGTCGAATTTGACTCTGCCGTACATTAAATGGTCCATTATACTGGAAGAGTTAATAATAACAGTAGTTATTTCACGAGGCAAACGTACACACAACAATAGGTGTCTGGAAAAAAACAATCAGGGTGTATCTAACTGGTCAAACAAAATTTTAAACTATTGGAAAAGTAATCTAAGGACATTCAATTGACCCTTGTTAGTTTATGATTTCTGCAATAAAGCAAACTAATATTACAATTTAACAAATCTCATTCCGTGAACTTTTCTAGATCCGTACCTGGCCGTATTTTGGTTTCTTTGGTCCACTAGGTACATCTCCCGACAATGTATTCCCGTAAGGATCGTATGCTGATTTATACGCGTTTAGCGCCTATTCGTTTCAATTATTCAGACTATATGCACACAACAAAATGTTTTATAACCCCTGAAGGGCGAAGCGTATAGAAAGGAAAAAATCATGCACAAAAGCTTTCTAGTAGGGGCTTACATCGTAGCACACAGTATGTAATGCCTACCGGAAGGTAGATCATAAAAAGCCACTAGGTATTATCCTTCGTATGAAATTTATAGTGCCCAGAATGAAGTGGTTTACACGGCCGTTTTACGCATGTTTCGCGAAATAATTCAGACGTCACATCGTCCTTTCCCAGGGATGGTGGACGTCTCGTGGAGCAAACATAAAATACTCTTGTCACAACAGGACTTGAGACTTCGAAATAATTTATCAATGTATTGTGGAATACCGATAGCCTACATCAGAGCAAACATAAATTCATACCTATATATAAAAAGGTCTTTATATGTGTAACAAAATGTTGCACTACCGTTAACATTTTGACCACTTATGTGTTGTTATGCTGTTATGCATTATACACAACCAAACAAATTATATAAATCCTGCAAACAGTTAATTCCTGCGAAATAATTACATTTTTTAATTGCAAAACATATTTAATTAAACGTATTGTCGAGGAAAACAATTAAGTTTTCACCTGTAGTAGCCTAACTGTAGTAAATTTTGTAATTAACAACACATAAAACGTATAAGACAAGCAGAACATTTAGAACGAGTTGTAAATTTAGCTAATAATACAAAATTGGTGGAAAAAAAATCCTCTATAGTATACAGTGGTGTGTGGACAAAGAGAAATCTAATTCTAACTTTGAATGTATTAAGAGGTAGCCGTTTAATATTGTTCGGAACATAACTGTAGATTTTTATTATTTGATACTTTACACTATGTTATACTTTAGAAAGTTTTGTTTGAGACGGTTTTAGAGATGCACTTGCAGTACTTCTAGTATTATACGTGTGGGTGGGTTCGTACTTTTCAAACAGCTCTGTATATTGGCGCCTTGCGAACATTAAACACTAACAGCAAATACGGTAAGTACAGTGAACCTCGCAAAAATACTCCTACAAGACTCTTGCGGATTTAGGGCGAAAATGCTGCGTATACACCTCTTTTGCGCAACGAATACACTAAATAATACCGAATGAGAGGCGTAACTGGACATAGGCGTGGTATGCTGATATAGCTGCCTCTTGGCTTATGGTGAACGAGGTCACTCTGAGTGCATAACCAAAACCGCTTAATTTGATCGTCAAAAGTTGGGTATAGGACTACCATTTGCATGGCGAAGACGAGGTTAAATTGTTAATATAACCGTATGGATTGGTGTCATCCTGCAGCCATTTTACATTTTATGCTTTAAATTATAGTTTTAAAATTTAAAATTTTAACGGGTTTTAACTTTTGACGGTGTCAGACTATATTCTCTTGTTTGTTAGATAGACTGTCTGATGAAACAATAAAATATGCGAAAGCTTATAATTTCATAAAAGACAGTCTTTTTTATCGGCAGTAATCCGCAGTATTGTTTTCCATCTTCAGATATTGTTTTAACGTGTACAGCCAGTACTGCTCAACTTAAGATAGTTCTTTACGTCATCCGCAATAATATTTTTTAGCCGTGAAACTAATAACCATTTGGACTTAGTTGCTGCTGTTAATATTATTATTTTCCTTTCTACCTGTCATTGTTAACCTCCTTTACTTGACATCCGTAAGTTTTTTATATTCTTCGCTTGTTCAGGTTTTGAATATTTATTTTCGCTATGGCTTTGTTTGCACTGAACTGTATATCTTGTTGATTGTTTTTTCCCTTGATCTATTTTTAAAGGGGCCTCTTGGTTTTTTCCTTGTTTCTCATATTTTCGAAAAAGGAAAAGAATATTTTGAAAACATTTAAACTTGTTAAGGTAATACAAGGCCATTATAATAAGGCGTAAACAGCGCGGCGCGGTATTCTTATGTTATCATTTGCAATTTTAAAAAAGCGTAAAAACGTCCATTTCTGAATTATCATCAATATCTTGCTGTATGTATAACAACTAACACACTTGCCAATAACCCTAACTATTGGATTGAATTCGAGAAATCCTTTTGAGGATAATATTACGTTTTGGAAAATCTTTTTATAGACGCGAACAGTTAACTTCCCCGATTTTTAAACATACGCCTTGTCGCCATACTGTTACCTATAGCTATGTATTGACGCAAAACCTGTCACTGTCTGTTTGTTGGACATACTTATTCAAATTTCTTTGCCTTAAAATATTTGTTTCGACTCGCCTATATAATACTCTCTAATTCAACCGTAGCATGGGGATTTTATCTTATATGCTACCAATGCTTCATCTTCTTTATTCGTATACACTCTCCACCCCCTAGCATCGTCTAATCAAAATGTTGATTCTGGTGATCTCTACTTTTTGATAAGTCCCGCTTTTCAATGTAGTTCAAATAATTTCGAGGCGTTTTGTTATGTTTTACAGTTTGTTGAAATCAAATTTTGTTTGACCTTAAAGGAGTCTGCATCACCGACCCTTTGTGGATTTGCTCTAGACGATTTGGAACGTAAACTACATCGACAAAAATAGTTGCGTACGCAAAAAAATGTGTTTTTACGTCGACCTAACTCAAAATTCGATTACATTAACAGTTGATTATATTTGATTCAATACCATTGTCGTGTTCACGTTTTGTGTTGAAGCAACACTATTTTATTTTGATCCAACACTAATTTATCGTTAATATTATAATATTTCTACCAAATATAAGGCAGTCCAGCAGTTTGACTATCCGTGGCTACATACATAGCACGAAACATGTTACAGTTTGTATTTGCAGAGGTAAACGGAAAGCAGTCTTTTGCGTCCACATCGACCCAGTTAGTTTCCAAATTTAATGTATACATATTTAAAGCATATTTACTTTAGCAACAAGAGTGGCTCTAAATCTTGTGTTGCTCCAACATAAAACAATGTTGATGCAACACTAAATGTGAACATAATTTTATTGAATCAACATGCCAGTTGCGTTGTTTATATACATCACCAAAAATGTGTTGAGCCAACACTTTCTTCTCAATGCAGATTGATTTCCTGGTATATATATTAATATTTTAGGAATTCCTTGTCTTGTTTCAGAAAAAAATATAATCCAATTTACATTATTTTACAAACAACATATTAATGATATTAGCTACCATCTTATCCACCATGTATAGACGATTTACAGCTAGTTAGTGTACCTTGTGAAAGGTAATAGCTATTCGTAAAATTGTCGTATATGAAGTTAGTGACTACATATGTGAGTAAGATTATCTAATTAAGGATAGTAAATTTTCATATATCGACCTCTACAGAAGTGAGCAACTAGCCATACCCTGCAGTTTTACGAAGGGAGTTAACTAATAGCATATTCTCCAAAGGAAAAAATAATAATATACAGGCACTACCTGCTAAGTTGTGTAGAGATCGATACAGGCAATTAATTCCGATAATTTGAGTGATTTGGGTATCTTTAATCAGATACTTTCATGTATATAAAATATTACTTTCAGCAATTTGATATTCAAACCGAGACCTACCTGACGACTTAACCGTGTCAACACATCTAAAATAAACTCAATTTTAGCTTAAAAACAAGCTTAAATTTTAGCTTAGAAGGAAGTAACCTTGAGACACAAGCTATCCCGGTCTTCTGGAACTGTAGAATTGTGGCTACTGTCCTAATAGTAGAAGGGCAAAATTTACAGATAGTGTAATATACACCATAAGCTATGTTTCGGAAATATTTCCGGATATACAGGATAATCGATAAGTAGCGAACCAAGTGCCTACTTTGTTATTTTAAGTGGAAATAAATCACTTAACACGGGTTTTATATGTTTATTTCTAACAGATGGTCAGGGTAGCGCAACTTATGCATCTTGGTAGCTTTTCTTTCTTTTTCCTAATACATGAATCATACCTGTTATGTAATTCTTCTTCACTTATAATACAACGGGAATGTACACCATCTGCAATTTGAATGAATAAGAGACATTGAAACACCTACGTTTGAGGTGCCCTATAAATATACTCTTACGTTATAAAACAAGTGAATGATACTGCCTATTATTTAAGTGATTCAGATCACCTAAATATTTTTTACTTAGAAGAGGTCATGAGATTAGGGTCATTTATTTTAAATTGATAGTATACCGACTCATGTTCTTTATGAACGAAAATTGATGTTACATCTGTCCTTTTTTTTCTTTCATTTTGTGGTTCCAGGAATACGTATATGTTGTATTTTCTTTAGAATTCATTATATTTTCTTTTGTACACTTTGAACTGGAATTTGTAAAGACTTTTGTCTAATACAAATAAACCATTATTATTATTATGATTAATTCTTCTTCACTTAGCTTCGAAATTTTAAACCAGCAGTCTAAGATTGTGAATGACAGTAAGTTTACTGTTTCTTGTGTTTTGTTTACTGTTATCACGGTATCTAAACAATACTAACACCAGGAACCACTTTTATACAATGTCTAAATGCAGGAGCCGCTTTTCTTTCAATATTGCCAGATATGCAATCATTGTACAAAGGTCATGAAGATACCGATTTTCTATACGACGGTCATTATTGATCATTATATACGACCGGTACAGAAAAAATTAATTAAAAACAATCTTTCTAGTTCTTGAATTTGGTTCATTGCTGAACCTGTTTTAGTGCCATGTCGAGACAGACCCAAGAATGTAATTTAATTTCATAAAGATTTACGCTAAAGTGTATTTACATTTGAGATATTTTGAAGGAAATAACTATATTTACCTTTAGGCGATTGAGAACAGAATTACAAAATATCTCGAAATCTATTAGAAAAAGAAATATGAAACTCATAATATGTTGGTTTATTTCCAGAAGCAGAAATCAAAGACGTGACAATATATAGGGCTGTTTCATTGAAAATAACAAAGTAAGTGCCTCGTTCGTTATATATCGATCACCTTTATATACGAAGATACTTTATGACGTTTATTATATTATCAGAAAATTTATTGGAATTTATTCTGGATTGATACCAGAACTGTTGATAAAACTCTTGGACATGATGATAGATGAAGGGTCACAAAATATAAGAATTTGTAAGAGAAAACGTATAAATCGAGTTATTACTCGACTATGAATCACTCTGTGTATGAAAAATTATTAAGAAGCAAAACCGGAAGTTAAAAACAAAAGTGAATTTACCCCATGGAAATTTTAAATTCGTAATTTTTGATAAAATCAATGAGGTTTTCTATTGAAATCCGGCATATTTCAAACAAAGATCTCTTTTTGTACATTTTCGTAATGCTCCTTTGAGGAAAGAAAAGAAAAAATGCACGTGGCAAACTTTTCAGACAGTAACCACTAGCAGATCAAATACAATGTTAAATGCTATTTTTACGTTTTATTTTACTGAAAACTCATGAAGGTACGCAAGCGCAAATTCTTGGAACAGCAGTTGTAATTTTGCGGAATATTAACGAATGTTAGAAGTTGAGTTAACGAAAGTTAGAGGTTGAAATATCCAGAATAGTATATTTACACAGTGAGAAAATTTATAACTCTATTACGGTACCATTTTGGGTAAATAATCTAACTAGATGAGTAAGTTCTATTAAAAGTTCTGGCAGATAGTTGCTAATTATAACAAGACTATGTATCCGATGTTTAAATAAACAAAAGATCATTTACACATTAATTTCAGTGAGAATCGCATGCGGAAAGTTTCTAGTTTTGTACCAAGTTCTAATGCTTGCAATGGCAGTACAGGTAAACTGGAAGTTATACGGATAACTACTATCTAATGCTTGTACAGACAACTTTGAATATAATGTACCTAAATTTTCACATTTGTTCCTATATTGTTTGCTTTTATGCAAATATGAAAATTATCAAAATTGCAAAATTCTCGACTACAAAGATCCTTACTGAGAATGGTGAGCGATTCTTTCCTTTAACTCCCACAATTAACATATCAGATATAGAAAACGACAAAAGACGAATTTTTATACATCGTAAATCGATTAATAGTACTCCTTTCCTCGGAACGAACAACGAAATACAGTGAAGTAATTTTAAGTGAAAAATTATAAAAGCGAATTATAAACTATAAAAAGCTCACTATGTTTAGTTTACAATTACTAGAATAAGACAAGTTGTAATTCATATGTATATGTATACCTACAAAGAGGCCAAAACAGCTAGATTATCTTTAAAATGGCTACCAACTTCTTCGCCAATTATCACAGACAAGAGGAGGTTGAATTGGATAAATTAATTAAAGCTTTGTTTTAAAAGTGTATGCGACCTTGAAGGATATTCCATGTTATCTTACTTATAATCTACGTATAGTTCGCCTTGCTTGGTTTTCGACCTTAAGATTTCGCTATACCTATCTCTTTTGAGAAAATTGGATCCTAATGAATTTCAAAGTTTTGTTGACAGCGGAATGGTCAAGTCAATAACTGAGAAAGTGAAAGTTACGAGATTGAAATTATGTGGTAGTACGAGGGGAGTTCGATAATTACCTGGTTATGCTAAGAGATGGCATTACTAGAATTTAAATCATTATATATTTTTTGTAAATGTAACTGTTGACAAGAGTTCTGTTAACTCTTCAAACAGATACGTCAGTTAGTTTGTGAACGGTAGCTATTTCAAGTGAACAACCTCTGTGATTTAAGAGCAATGAAAAAATCGAATATAGAACAGTGATTAAATATTTGTTTTTGGAAAGGAAAAGGAATGATGAGACAAAGGTGGAACTGTGAAGTTTATGGGGACTCTGCAATTTCGTTATCGACCATAAATTATTGAAGAGGTAAATTTAAACGTGTCCGTACCAGCATTTGTGATGAAGAACATCCAGATCGCCCAAGTAAGGTCACCATATCAGACATGATTGAAAAAATTCACAATATAGTAATGAGTGGTTGAGGATTGAAGGTGCATGAGATTGGTGAAGCTGTGGGCATCTCAATTGACTGTGTATATAATATTTAAAAATATACTATTCTCTTGGAAAGGTTGCCAAAATTGGGATTTGAAGATGAGAAGAGACTTGAAATACATATAAAAGCTTTAGAAAAGGCCGGATTTGCTCCTGATTTCACATCAAGCAAAAAAAATAGCATATAGATTCGCTGAGAAACTGGGGATTGACCACAGATTTTCGCACGAAAATAAGACAGCAGGAAATGACTGGTTGCGAGCGTTTTTATGTCGCAATACATCGTTGAGCGTACCTAAATCTGAAGGGTTATCATTAGCCAGGACACAAGGCATGAATCACGAAGGAGTTGAACAATTCTTTAAATTATTATTGGAAGTTTTAACAACAAATGACTTACTTGATAAACCTGGTAAAATTTTCAACGTTGACGAAGGTTTGCAAATTAATAATAAACCAGGAAAGGTGGTAGCTACCAAGGGAGCTAAAGACGTTTATTCATTAACTAGTTCAGGAAAGGGAAAAAAATGTATCGCTAATTGCCTCCTATAACGAAGAAGGATATTTTATACCACTAGTGTTGATTTTTAAAGGAAAAAATAAAAAACCTGTATTTTCTGACGGACTTCCTCCAGGTTCTTCGGTATTTATGAATCCAAAATCTTATTACATCAACTCGGAGCTATTTATTCAATGGTTTAGAGATTACTTTTTGCCAAAGAAAACACCGGGAAAGGCAATATTAATTTTAGACGGTCACTTTACAACCATTGGATAGGGCATTCTTTAAGCCATTGAAAACATACTTTATTAAGAAACAAAAAAATTGATGATTCAGCATATCAATAGAAAAATTTCAAGATTAATAGGAAATGCATGGGAAAAAGCAGCATTGGTTTCAAATGGCGTGGCAGGGTTTAGAGCATGCGGTATCTATCCCTATAATCCTCATGCGATTCCTGAACACTTTTTTTCTATTTTCGATAACAGCCTTGTCACCCCCAATGAAGCAAACACAGATATTGGAATTTGTACAGAAGTTGGCGAACTGTCTACTGGTCAGGCACATATTAGTTAAGACTCTCCAACAAGCAAGAAACAGAATGGTTCAGGAAATGGAAAAGAGAACGAATGGCCATCTACATATTTGCGGGAAACTAACCCAATTCCTGCAATTCCTATGTAAATGTCAAAAAGAAAACAGGGAGCTCTGGAGGTGACATCTGCAGAAAATAGAGCGAAATGAAGGATTCTTGCAGAAAAGAAAGTGGTTAAAGAGCAAAGAAAATCAAAAGATACGAAAGGGCCAGCAGGCAAGAAAAAAGTACTGAAGAGTACAGATCTTAAAACTAAAAACAAGGGTAAGAAAAATAGAAAAGTTTCTTTTAATTCCGAAGAAGACGATCTCGTATTGTCTTCTCGTACTGACACCTCTAACGAATCCAATGAGTACTGTGATCAATGTCGCGATTGTTACTATTCAACAAAATCCTAAGTCAACTGGATCCAATGTATCCAATGTAATCATTAACTGCATGAAACATACACCTCATATAACAATATTTGCAATAGCTGCGGTAAAAATAACACATAAATTATATATTTTACGAGTGAGGCGCTTTTAATATCGTATAGGAGAAAACGTCCAAATTCCGTTTTAAATAAACTATTGTTTTCTTCCACAGTTACTTACTTCTTATATATCTTGTTATTTTTATATGTTGGTACATATAGTTCTAATTCTTCTGGTACTTAAAGTTCTAAAGAGAAAAAAAGATTTTATGAATTGTGTTCCATTTTCCATTTATTATACATATTTATAAATATGGTGCGTATTTCCCCACTACACCCTAATATCGCTGTTTCTAACTTGTATGAAATGATGAATTGGCAAAGCATTCTTTTAATATTGAAAAGTATCCATTCTCATACGGAGTACTATTGTTGAGGGAGTAACTTTCAATTTTATAGAAGATACCTTTTAAGCAAAGTGAAATAATACTCGAATATATTTCTTTCCAACAAAGTAAAAGATGTGAACGACACTGTATACATACATACGTGAAAAAGTCAAATATAAATTTAAATTTATTAAATCATGAAAAGGATATTTAATTGCAATCTACAAAATTCAGTACTCGTTTAGCGAGTGGGGTTCTAGGGTAACTAAATATCCGAGTCTTCTCCTTAACTATGCGAATGTTTCGACTGATTTCACAAAACAGGTAATTTATTATAAAGTTTTAACTAAGAACAGTGGTGACCTTTTGCAGTGAGGGATAATCTATGAACAGGAAAAATGTAATTTAGGTTTCGATTCCGCGCATTGTAGTCATCATCAGCCTTGGAGCTCGAAAAACGTTTATTGTATCTTACTAACAACAATATACATTCGTAAATGTAAACGCCATATACGGTTAAATGTTTATAATGTTTGAAGACATTTCTACATTATTCCCTATAATTAATTCCGTACATTATTCGGATAACGTTTTTTGGGCAACAAAGACCCTAGTAATGTTCGTACTCTGTCCCAATAGTACAATACCATATCTTAGATGACTGCCGAAACTAGCGCTATATATAGTTCTCAGAGCAACGATATCAACAGGTCTTTTAATTTACGAATACCGTAGCAGATTCAATTTAGTTTACAACATAGGTTATCAATGTGCTTATTCCATCTTATAGGGCTACAAGTGTTATCAAGTTTAGAGATGCGATAGTTTTATTGTAATTAGTAGACTTGAATATTATGCAGGTAGTTTTGTCAACATTTAATGTTAGTTTATTCGTCTCAAACCATTATATTAAGCTAGCAAACAGCCTATTACATTCAGAAATTAAATTTGAAGAATTTTGACCATGCACAAGGAGATTTGTGTGATGTAAATTATTGATAAATATATTAAATAGTAAAGGCCCAAGCACACTGGCCTATAGTATAGCACCCGACATAACTTGGGGTTCTAAAAAAGGCACTGCGCCGTTAAGTTCAAGACGAACTATTTGTACGGTATGACATTAATAGCCTGTTCGCACCGCTTCTGATACCGTAATATCAAGTTTAGACAACAATATATCACGCAGCGTGTGTGAACTTGAATAGTGTAGTACTCGTAGTTTTTTACGCATCTAATGACTTAATTACTGGTAACAGGTAACATGAAAAGATATTTTAAATTTTTAGTTACATTAGCAAGATGTCGTTTACTGTTACTACGTTGTATTGAGCTATATTAGAAAAGTGGTGAAGCAAGCAGTTCTGTACTGATATTCAGAGGTAATATATTTTTTCTATCGGTCCGCAAGTTTGAGTTAATGGCTCTACATTTCTCTCGATTTATTACTTGAATTAAGTATTCTGTTGCTGTAATGATTTTTCTCAGTTTGCCTTAATAATAAATTATACTGCTTTTGTAGTTGCCTATATATAGACAGGCACGTACTCATTACTCATAACGGAAATCATCTGGTACAATATCTCTCTTTCTCTGCACTAATAGTAATTATTATGTTTATTGTACTGAAATTTTATGAGTACTACAGCATTGTATTACATGAATGATTTAGATGAGTTTCTAGTGTAATAGAAAAGGTGTTGAAAAGTTTAACGTTCTAGGAATAATACATTATCCATTGAAAACGCTGAGAACATTTTACGAATCGGAGAAAATATGTCTTCATATTGATAGATAGATAAATAATTTATTGGTTCATTTAAACACAAGGTATATAGGACAGGCCAAATATTACATGTATTAAAATATAAACATTGTATCGGTGATTCAAATGATAGCACCCTGAAAATAGGGAAAGTATGAAATAAATTTCTCCATAGAGTAAATGCAATAGTTCATGAATTCATTTTTTGCAAACTCTTACATTGTTAAGCGAAATTAGGTCACTAGGAAGTAAACTATAGAGTTTTGTACCCGCGGAAATTAGTCATGTTAAATTTATTGAGAGAAGTACAACATTTATTTTTATTTCTGGTGTGGTATAAATGAAAATCACAATTTTTCATACAAAATTCCCTATTTATGAAGACATGAACCAAAGATATAGATATTTAGGGATTTACAACGAATGTCAATATTTATGTTTCTTATAGACTGCGAATGAAAAACCATACAGTGAGTTTCGCACAAGTTTATGTGTATTCTATTATTGATCCAACTCTACAAGCAGCTGCTCAACACGAATATGCAGCTTTGCGAAATCCGAACGCGTTACCACTGCAGATATATCATCGGTGAACATAAGTAAAGGGTAATTAATACATTTCACAATATCATTCATAAACACTATAAAGAGAATGGGCTCCATAATGGAGCCCTGAAGAACTCCCTTCGTTATCTGTACCTTCACAAACTGTACCCTTGCCGAAAGATATGATCTAAACCAATCGGCGTCAACTCCGCGAATACCACAAATATAGAGTTTTTTCATTAAAATACCGTGGTCAATACAGTTAAAAAAAATAATTACTAATAGATATTCACACCCATCCATCTAATAAATCATCTACAAAAAATGAATGAAATGAATGGTGCCGAAAAATGTTTACGAAAACCATGCTGTCATCCATTTAACATGGCATACTCAAACACTTGAGATAATGAGGATAAAATTAAAATTGGACTGTAATTTGATAACCATGTATTGCGTAGATCATTTGGGCTTTTAGCAGTTCGGGAAAATACCTCGCTCAAAAGACAAATTAATTAGTCGAACCAATGGCCCAACAACAACTGCTGCGTGCAGGTACAGATAGCATCACATCAAGCACAGTCCCTGGTAGCCGTGGTGACCTGCTAGCGAAAGTTAATTCTTTCTGGCGCGTTAACAAAAAAAATATTTAAAGCAGTAGCAAGTTCAATAGACTTTTTAATTTTGACATCACCGACCTAAACTCATGTCAACAACTTGGCTACTTTTCGTCTTGGAAGTCGACATGATTGACCAAGCCTTTTTACCGGTTTTTGTGAAAAATCCAAAATTGCAGCTTAGTTTTTAGCTTTCGTAATTAACGCAGAGTGAACGCGCTTCTTATTCTCATACTTGTCACGTAAGAATGGAAAACTTTTTGGTAGGTTATACAAATTTCGCAGAATTGCACTACTGCTATCGTATCGAACCTCATCATTTACATGAATATGTTATAAGCTTTTCCGTAAATTAACGTGAAACTGGAAAACTTCAAAATTCAAAAAGTTTGAAAAATCTGACCAAAGTTCCTCACGAAGTGAAATTTGAATCGCTTGGATGGAGTGACCATCACACGTGCACGTCTTAAAGAATTTCATGAAAGCATATTTTGAAATAATTTAGACTTTATAATAATATAACGGTAACACCTGAGTTTGTACTTCTCTAAAATTAACAAAAATATTATCCTGCACAGCATTAGCCCGCGTAAGATTTCCGACAAGGGCTGCCAATGGAGAAAATGTAATACACTTCTACAAGGATGTAATATTTGATTTGGTCCAAATAGTCTTACCTCCGCGTATATGATTCCTTCTATAGAAATGTGAGTCCAAGACAAAATCGTCAAAATTAAATTTTTTGTTTAGCCCATATTTCACTTATAGGAATAAACATAAAATTAACTTGACCGAAATCATATTCAATATGAAAAATGTTAGAGACTGTCAAACCTATATAATATATCAAAAAACATAACGCTTGAACATCTTTTCAATTAAACGAAGTTAATAATAATATTTGGTCGCAGCAGTTTATGCCTTCAAGTGACGAACTTATCTCTGTAGTTTCGTATTTAATTTACTTAAAAGGCGTGCATTTATGAAAATGTTTGTAAGAAAATATTTCTCTCAGATTCTGAAAAAATATACAGCCTGTTTCGTTAGAAAGTTATATAAATTAATCCAGAAATAATTTTGACGTCTTAATACGTTGAGGAATAAACATTTGCTTCACTCTTCTTTAAAGAAATGTAACACTAATTGTTATCCTTGAAGACCGAATAAAATAGGTTGCACTTATTACCAAAATCGTTCGGTAGAAGTTGACAGTTTAATGTGATTTTTAATACAAAGAACTGTAAGGATTGAAAATGCAGTAAAAATGGCGATTTGGAAAATACACAAAAGTTAAAACAATTTTCAGTACCTACTTGCTAATTTTATGGTACGATATACCAATGCTCAAAAATTAAGGCAATTCGCTGATTTTTTATCTAAAGCTTCTCTGTGGCATATCTCTGACTTTGTCGTCTAGGATCTTAAAATAAAGCGCTGTGGGATATAGACGTTAACATATACGTTTCCTTCCTCATCATTCTAAATGTCGGACATAAATAAGACGTAGATAATATTTTGGGCATACTTTGTATAAAAACCCGTTTGTGTGCGCAATTAATAACTGACATTCTGTTTTATGAGTTGGCACTTAATTTATGGAGAGCTACTATAACGTGTGAGTTTTTTGCTCCGGTTTTTTTATAGGTACCATGTTATAGAGGTCACATATGCTAGCTTTAAATCTTACTTTATGTGTCGTTTAGCCGAGGAGGATGAGACGAATGTCAATTTTACTGCTTTCCCGGTCCCCATCCCGATAATAATGTTACCCGATATAGTTTCGTTATTATATCTATTTGTGTTATGCCAGGGTTTATAAATAACAATAGCATGTTTTTTTTTTCTTTTAGTGGTATAAATGTGTATTATGTAGAAAATTATAAATCGCGCAATTCGATGTATCAGTAAAATCATTATACGGCGTTAAGATAAATGAAATCAAACAAATATTTTTTAAACCGAAACGATGATACTAATGAAACTTTCCGGGTAAGTATAATTACATATAATGCATCTGATTTCATTTAAATAAGATACTCTGTATATTTTTGCAGATTATAATAGACCTTGTCTTTCCAGATTCGTCAATACTATTACATATTAAAGTAAAAACCCTGGAGATAAGTATGAGCAACTAGAAAAGAAAAGTATTTGGAAATATTGAATAACCAAATTATTCCTGCGCTTCAACACGATCAATGAGCAGTTGATTTAAAATTTTTGATTTCATCAAGGTGAACCGCTTTCCCACTGTGATAGACGAGTTAAGAATTCTTTGGATGTTACTTTTCCAAATCAATGGATTTGACGTAGAGGATTCTTTGGGTGACGTGTACATTCTCCAGACCTTACTTCTATTACATTTTTTCCTTTCGTCATTTAAAATCACGTTAGACGAACAATTGTTTTGCAGGATTTAAGACAAAGAATTTGAATTAATCTGTAGAGACGTCTCCGAAAAGGTAACTCAAGAATTTGAAGTCGAGTTGAAAAGTTGAGGGTATTTCCTGTTAAACCGGAGGTACAGTAACAACCAAAAAATTCCAAATCAGACGTACTATGCGCCACGACGCTTACCTGCAAAGTTTCATCAATATCAGGTGTTTCCGATTTAAAAATATTTGCTTGGTTCTGTACTTTATCCCAATCCAGTGTAGCATCGTTAGCGATTTCCTTTGGATGTCAAGTATCTAACTACAGAGCAAAAAATAAATACACAGATAGGCGTGGTAGACGACAATATGCATCTCTTTTTATTGAAGGCAGTCCCTATTACTTGGATCTGTTGAAAATCCAATATCCACTATTACCAGGTTCAATCCTCATCTAAGCAATCCGTTAATTCCTACCGACGAAGTATGGTGTTAGTAGTACGATGTGTCTGTATTAGCATTCCAGCATAGCAAGAAAATATGTATTTCATTGAAGTATTTTCCAGACGATCAACAGGAAAAAAAAACAGATCCAATAAGCACAAAATGCTTTCTTTGCGTAAATTCGAAATACGGTTTATAACATTGCCAATTAGCAGAAGGGCAAAATTCCGGATATTTGAATTTTTTATTTTCTATGTTCAATGACATTGTCACGGCGCGGGTGATTTGTGAAGATATTAAATTTTACTCTTTATTGACGAAGCGATTAATGAGAAATGACGTCCAGGAAAATCAGAGTTTGTAGTATTCAAACCTTTATAACGAACGGATCGGTTGTCGAGGGAGCTGCGCCTGAGTGGGCAAAGTTATACGCTATGCATTCAAGTTCTGCTAGGATCAAGTTTACTTAGTAGGTCCGGTACAATCCTTAATTTCCATTCGCATTAGGGGAACAATTAACTGCGTTCGCGTTTCGCCCATTACGGCGAGGGTGTGATAGTAACAAGGCCATAAGGTACTTCACTGACACAATGCACATACTTCAGACTCTTAGGTTATGACGTGCTTTGAAGCTTATACATCCCGTTGGGCTGCCACTACACGTTTAAATTAAAAGAAATTAAACACAAAAATGTGTACGTATTCGCTTAAAAAAAAGTGGTATCACCTTCTTGTTGTTTTACACGGAAGTAGTTAATTTTAAACAAAAAGAATAAACTACCATAAAAATTATAGGTGCTGCTTGTATACAATCTATATAGAACTAACAAATATAAAGTGCATGCTTTATTTCAAATCATACTCTAATCTTTACAAATAATGAAAGTTATAATACAACTTAAACAAAATATTATTGGGGTGCTTTATCCGCTATATAGTGGCAACAGCATAAATTATGTACATATAAAACGGGTCACTGAAAGCTGTTGTTTCAGTATACCATGCCAGCTGAAGCGGCAAAACCTAGGCATTAGCATGTGCCTCATTCTCGAATAAAATCAATAACGAATTTGCCCAAATGTTGCAATTTGTCTTCTGGATATAATATCTCAGCTATATGTGAGCAAGTAAGGGCTACCACAGCAACTACTGTTAAGTTTCACGTTCCTATATTAAAGACAAACCGTTTCATGCTTTTATGTGGTACAAAACAGATTTAAACTTTTTTTTTCTTTTTATGCCATAAAGCCTAGCACCACGTAATCGGCGAAGGGATAGGAAGGTTAAGTAGTATGACAAGAATAGGGCAAATGTCTTGTCGTGTAAACAAAGGAGAGATATTTAAAATACGGAAACCAGGACACGATCCACGTTTAAGACATTAAATGACTTCGTCCTTTGTTCTGATTATTGTGCTGCTTTGAAATGGTACTTACATATTTGTGTAACATTTCAACTTGAAGAAACAAAAGGCGCCCTATAAAACCCGACACTTACCGGTGGAAAAATGCGGGAAAACAGTGAGCGTACTTCTCACAAGAAGTGGCCGTTTTTCTTTTGATAGCGCCGCCAGAATTCGCGCTGCATTCTTTTGTTGATATAGAGGAAATCTTTTAACGATCTTCACGTCGTTCGGAAAACGGAAATTATGATGCTCTATATATCAGCCGAAGTATGTCGATAATTCATAAAGTGGGGTTGCGCGTTCTCTCGACTAATATGGAATATAGCGCGAAGAGGAATGTAAAGGGATGGAACTATGTTTCACTGGGATTCGAGAAATAGGATGCTTGCAATCTTTATTGTTTGCGGTGTTAATGGCACTACTTACGGAAGTGCAGAAATATTTTATTTAGCAAACATCTATGTTCCTACCTACCATAAAAACGAAGTATTTTGATACGAATCCTAAAAAAGTACAATAGTGACAAATGTGTAACAATGCATTTGCAGAGGGTTGGTCACAAGCTTTTCACATTATTGTTTAACGAAATTGCTTATGAAAAATTGTACGGAATTTTAGTGTACAATTCTTACATAAAATAATGTACTGTAGTATATACAAGTTTTATAACACGGCACTTTATTTCACGCACCCAAATTCGAAAACCGAGCCGAAGGCCGAGTTCTTCAAATGGACAAGTGCAAGAAAACGCCTTATGATACGAGTTTTCTGTAGCATATTTTCAATTTTGCATCTCTATGATTTCAAAAATATACATCTTTTGATAGCTATTCAAGACATTCAAGCTTGTGTGATATGAATGTCGGTCACATAAACCAATAATGGCATTGAATAAAGGTACATCAGGACGTTCTTTAAATTCAAAAATGTGTTACTGCAATCCCATACTATTCGTACCATTTATATATTGCTGTTTATTTTGCTAAGCTTTTTGCTACCTTGGGGTCCGTTCAAAAGCGTGAACCAAAAACTAGGGTTTTGTATAGAGTGAATTACGAATTTTGCCTTCTTTTGAACATTTATTGAACTTGACAGGAATTCTTGATCTAAGTCGTTTGTTTAGCGTGACGTGTTTAGTCGGATTCAAATCCGGGAAACTTGCAAGCCAGTTCATTGCTGGTATTTCCATTTCATTTAAGAATTTTGTTATATAATGAGCTACTTGATGACCTTATATTAAGCAAAAATTGGCTCCAATATGTGCTGCAAAATGCGCTACATGGTTTTGGAGAATACGTACTTTTCTGCTACTAAACCGTCACTGTTAATCACCGTCAATGCCACATATACCACGTATACCAACAATTGAGCTTTCTCCGAAAGAGATAATAGGAGTGAAATTAACGTCGTTACGATATTTTCTGACCAGCAATTGAATTGACACATAATTTGTGAACAAAATTTGGCCCCACTAAGCATTATTCCTATTTTGGTGTTTATAGACGAAGGCTACTCGCGCTAGTCGACGATGTTTCTGAAGATTTGGGACTTTTTTGGTCCCATATGATCACAAACTATATTCCTTCTTCTAATTGTATACTCACGCTTATTGTGATTCCATGTGCTAATTCCAGTGCAGAAAGAAATTACAAATCCTTTTAGTTTTTTAGCGAATCCCCCGTGTAATTTATTTCATAGTTATGTCAATGTTATTTTAAAATGTATGCTCTTTTAATATTTGTATTTAAATTAATTTTCAAATAATATTTCCAAAAACTGTTTTCCGTGAAAAATACTTTTTGTCACTGTCTGTTATTTGCCGCCACAAAATGCCAATCCATATAGTGGTTAGACTTTTTGATGAAAGTATGCGTTGTTACAAGCGATATTATGACTTGCTTCCAATGTAGATAATATCCTGCCTGATTTTGAGTTTTTAACAATTATTTTCATTTCACATTTTCTTTTGCGTGTGGTGGCGGTCCTATGGGGTGTGCAAGTTTTTTTAAGCTTGTCATAACCTCAGTAGCCACCCTAATGTGTAAATTGTATGCGTAATATGTTCCATGGCACCCCGTCGCCGTAAAATTTGAAGCACCGTTAATTGTTCCTTAACATGCGAATGGTGACTCGGGATAGTACTGGATGCGGGAGGACTCGAACACACACCGCCTAACTCTGCGCAGGCTCTCTTACCATTGGATCACCGAACTGTTTAAAAGAGAAGTTCTTGAAAATATGTCGCGACTTTAATTATTTCTTCTGCTGACTTCAATGGGCTCTTCTTTCGAAATTGCCAGAATGAAAATAACAGTAAAAGGCTATTCAAATTCTGTTGATATAATATCGGAATTTAATACAAATTCAATTTTTAAATTACATTTATGTAAAATAACAATATTGGAGGGAGGTCCACGTACTTCACCCAACTACATTATACTAAAGTTCATTGTCGGTTATCAGAGGCAAGAGGAGTGAAAATAGTTTTATTTTCCCTCACGCTCTACTATGTAACGGAAACATGTCGGAAGTGAGATGAACAATGTAAGAATTCATAAAATTTTATGTAAATGGAAAGGAATTATTATTACATTGTGTGCTTTATAATCAATTCTCTGAGGTAGGAAATAAGTATTTTGGATGAGTTGATTCTACTAGTGATAGTAATCATATTCCAATTTTTATTTGCATAGATGTCCACAGTTAATTCCTTGTAGTATATTGCGTATATTATTAGGTCTGGCGAAGCCTAGCATATTCAACCAGGAAAATGACAAAATAGTTGAGAGTAGTTAAATAAACATAAAAATAAACAAAATACAGCTTCAATGCATCATCGAACCTCCTGCGGCCACTCATGCACTTAAAACATCAGACAGGGAGTTAAAGCTTAACAGCATTATAACTAAAAGATCGCTCAAATAAAGACGTAGTATGCCGTAGAATTGTAAGTTCAAATTTGTGTCAAATATTTCACACGTGTATAAAATGTCGAGGAATTAAAAAACCTTTAAGTGTGGAAGGGAAAGCAGAGTGAAGCAAAACTAGTTAAGTGCAATTTACGGCGATTCCCCATACTCAACCAAAATAGTTTTCTGAAAAATTTCGGAACATGGTTATATTTTCGTAAATCACCCTACAACAAGAATTCTGAACCTTCTGACCTCGACATTTGTCCTACAAAGTCAAATACGGACCATAAATAAAATCACATCAAACAACATGGCAGAACAAGGGAATCGCAAAGTTTTCTGTCCCAACGTGAGGCTTGAGAGATGCTATAGGAGTTTCTAAGTAAGGATGAAATATGCTGTTTAAAGCGAAATTGAGTATCAAGATACAACTCAAGATTATTAGTAACATTAACAAAAGGCAAGCAAATACTTGAGACCGATAATTGTAAATTGGCTTTTAAAAGTCTGACATGCTATCTCGAGCCAAAAAGCAAAACATTGATCCTATGACATTTATGGAAATGGAAAGAATGGAATAACTGTGCGTCGTCGGCATGGGCCTGAACATAACAGGCCCTTATTTTTATTTTTATTTTTATTTTAAGATGTTGGTAGTGTAATAAAGAGTAGCGGTTCAAGTAAAGGACCTTAAGTAACACCAGATAAAATATCTTTTGTATTAGAGCAATTTTTATTGTATTTAATTGTCAACGTTCTGTCAGATAAATACGATCGCA
The DNA here is from genome assembly GCA_902654985.2 of Oryctes borbonicus. Classification (NCBI taxonomy): domain Eukaryota; kingdom Metazoa; phylum Arthropoda; class Insecta; order Coleoptera; family Scarabaeidae; genus Oryctes; species Oryctes borbonicus. The sequence goes on along the minus strand of LR736857.1, from coordinate 22,355,194 downwards.
CCAACATAAAATCCAAAATTAAATCTTAGCGATGAGTAACTTGTGACACACAGTATCAAATGGATTAGAATAATCGAGTAAAATAAGCACAGTACACATCCCACAATCGATGATGTAGATGTAGATGTAATTATATATTTCAGAACAAACCAGGGCAAAGGAAGTACCAAATCCAGGTTTAAAGCTCACCTGGCAATCCAGAAGATAATAATTATTATTGAAGTAGAACAGAAGAAGAGTAAATTTTATTATAAAGAACTTTTACCAAAACTTTAGAAAGAGTCGGCAAAATACTAATTATTCTTAACTTGGAAAATGTTGAGGAATCGGAAATCTTGGGCAAAGGTACATCCAAAGCAATTAATAATGTGTGCTATCTAAGAATCAACAATATTTTAACATAATAGAAGAGACGCCATCGCAACCGTAGGCACTTGTCTTTATGCCATTCAAAATCGCGTGAATTTCTTCAACAGGGGCAAGTTTAAATTGAAAAATTGAAAAGCGGTATTAGAGTTGAGGTTGTTAGAATTATAATAATTAATAAAGTTATACGAACCAGCGCAAATAGCTTACGTCCAATAAATTAAAAAAAAAGTAAACTAGACATAATTGGAAGCGTGTACTTATTTAAACGTACAGTTTATGCAAATGAAAATACATACTACATAGCTGTTCAAACCAGGTTCAAAATACGATGCTAGTTGATTTATAGCACTGTTAAACGTCAATGATGTATGGATTTTGCAAGAGGTAACGCATAAAATACATTAGTGTTTACGTATTTTGCTGGTATCTACATTTTAGAGTTGTATTATACCATGTAATAGCGTTAATATTTCAAAAAATAACGTGAAATAAAATAATTTATGCCGGGCTCATGCTAGAGTTAATAACATCATTAGCGAATATACATTCAGATATACGAAATTTCCTCTTTGTATTTAAAAACTTTTACAGCAGTAATGTTGTATCGAATGTATGCAATTTTGTTTAATATTTCGATATATAGTATCGATTATATACTACCAACAAAGAATGTCGGAGGATGTTGAAGTAAAAGTAGGTGCGGGAATATATAACGACAACTACTTGGCGGTATCAAAAATCTCATGAGAGAATAGGACAATCAATCGAAAATAACTACAACCTAATACAGTAAAGTATGGAATACTTCAAAGTTGTAGACGATTGAACATCAGAAGCAAAATCGAAACTAATAAGATATTGGATACAATAGGATGATAGGATAAAACTTGGCAAACAATCAAAACTATTATATAGTAGGATATAAGGTTAAGGAAGGAAAGATGGAGGTTATATTTGAGTAAGAAGACAAGATTTATACAACGAGTACGAAACGCAGAGGTAGAAAGTTGACATGTAGAATGTGGAATGTGTAGAGTAGAGGAGAATAGCAAGGGAAACCAAAAGTTATTTTACAGAAAGGCATTAAGAAAACTACAACAGAAATAAAGAGTAACAAGGGTGTAGTCATAACAGAGAAGGAGTAAATTGGTAAAAGGCGGACCCCTTAAAAAACTACTACTGAATTACACTGAGAAAAATAGATATTACCAGGTATTACAAGTATAATAAATTGTATTAACTCAGGGACAGTAATACATTAGCTAACATCCAATATACATCCATTTATTACTATTTATCAGAAAAATTATACGGCTTAATGTAATTATAATAGTAATTATAAAGCTTGCTGCCCATACATTTTTCTGCGTGTAGATTTATGCATGAAGTTAATAATACAAATAATAAAACAGAAATTTCTCTCTCTCCCCCTACTGCCTATGCCTGCAATGGTTTTTCCGATATATGTTACTTAAACTCACCTACTTGCTTAAGTTTCCATATGATATTAACCATTTAAATTGCAATACCGATAATTTCTTAATCTGCTTTTAATCCAACCAAGATGTCTCTGATGGACTGTATCACGATTCTGATATCCATTCAAAAACGTAATACGTTTCAATATATTGTGGGCGGCAAATTTATATTAAATTTCAAGAAATGCTCGGATATGTTAAATATATTTTCAATGTTAAGTTTCTTTCACCTCTGGTTTTTAAACAATCGACAATTTATTTATATGTCAACTACAGATTTCTTTTACTTCGATGGATCTTTCAATTGTGTAAATAATATCATCAACATTTTAATACCTCACATAACAAGATTTTCGAATAAAAGTTATTTAAAGAGTAGAAAATATAAATTGTTATTAATAACATTCAAGAAATTAAATGATTGTTTCCCTTAAATCATCGACATTTCAATTCTTCTTGGATGCTGTGACAAAACCAGAACTCAACAAGAAGCGCGAAATTTGTTTTACGCGGAATATCCAGATAGAATATCAGTCAATCTACGGTGAGTAAAATCGAGAGAAAGTCTAGAAACACTGGGTTTATCATACACATTTAAAGTGCAAGACGTCTTAAGACCATGAAAATCCTTATGACGTATCTTGATCGATTGCAACAGACAAAGTTTCAGTACAGCTCAAGAAAGACGACGTTAATCGCTAAATACAGTTTTGTGATATAATGCAAAATTGATGCAACTGTGATTCACCCTTCACTCGCCGAATTTTCTTTTCGAATGAAGCCTCATTTTGACTAAATGGAAGAATAAATTGATAAAGTTCCAGGTATTGGAGTAGAGGGAATCCCTACTGGATTACTGAAGCATGTACTTAACACCCTCGTGAAGCGAACGTGTGGAAGGGAGTGTTGATAATAGAAGCATTGGTCTTTTGTTATTTGAAGAAACTCTAACGGGACAGCGATATGTCGATTTTTTTTTTTTGAGAAATGCAGTTGTACCCGTTCTTGAAGGAATTTTTCCAAATGAAGACTATTCCGGTTTACCAAATAGCAGTATTTGGTTTCAGCAAGACGTTCGCCAGCTTTTACACAACAATTGCTTTCCCAGGAGGTGGATCGATATGGGAGGACCAATAGAGTGACCCTACAGATGCCCAGATCTTGATTTTTTCTTAGGGGCTCAAAAGTTTATGATGATATACCACAAAATTTAGAAGATTTGAAAAACAGAATTAGGTGTGAAATAAGTCGAATTAATCCTGGTCATTCCTAATGTATAAAATGAATGTGTCCATATATTTGCTTATTGTCAAGATGTCATTTGATTTAACGGAAACAATGATTTTATGAATAGCGGCATTTATCTTTGGTTATTACTTCTATCACATTTCATCCATTTTATATCCAAATTACAATTGTAGAAGAACATTCCTATAACAAAAGAAATTGGACAATCCGGATATTTGTGGCCAAAGGATGGTGCGTTGTCGTGTTGCTGACCTTCTCTTGGGAATGCAACGATGTTCTTAACATTCTGTCTTCTGTTCTTCCGTCGCCAAATTGAGATAATATTGTCAAGACAAGTATTACGTATGCTAAATCCGCTTTTAATGTAAAAAATAACAATAAAACATACTATCCCTAATGTTAAACGAAGTTGATGGATATAATTGGTTTGTTTCCAATTTTTGTGATGGAAGTAGAAAGTTAATAGAGCGCATTTCGTTATTTACGCCATATGCACCGGGCAGAAATCTGTCTTTCAGAGTTTCTGTGGCTAACTAACAGATACGCCAACACCATAAGCGACCGTGTTGCTTCATCATGTGGGGAGTTGAGATTTGTACTACCATTTGTTGATTTAATTCAAACATGGCAAACAATACAAAAGTATCGGCACACTCCGCACCACACAAGTTTAGTAAATTAATTTATCCGGGATGGGCGTGCATGGGACTCTCGAAAAGGCCGTCCCGGATTAATTAATTTATTAAACTTATGTGGTGCAGAATGTGCCGATACTTTTGCATTGTTCGCCATGTGTTAGTGGTGTACTATGCTGTACTAGTGTTTGCGCATTGTTAACTAATTTTGTTGAATGACCACTTGCAGGTGAACTAAATAATTTTATCCGGAAATTTACAGACTTAAAAAACTAATGTGCTGTTTATGATGGTGCGTATAAAAGTTCGTTATGTGATTTCAAAAATTGTATCAATTATAGCAACAACTTTTCTGCTTACGTGACTTTTGTTTTACTGATGTTACTTGGTTATCATAAGTACTATTTGAATACCAAGCTTGATCGGATATATTCGGAGCAAAAGAGGGAATATTTGTTCATTACTTAAATACGTATTATCACTCTTGACTGTGTAGTTGCTTACAGTTGGCGTTTCAGTTAATATGTTACTTACTAAAAAGGTCACACGTCAAAACTAAAACGTCAACTGTAACTAACCAGCTGACAGTCGAGCCATTGGCCAATATATATTTGAGTGAAGAACGAATATCTCCTCTACCGTTTCGAATATACCCGATCAAGGTAGGTGCGACCATAGAACCTGCTCATACTCGCATCTGTGTATCGGTTGTTTATTGCCTAGCACAGTGAAGGTGTATAGGAGGTTTGTTTAGGTAACAATGCGCTAGGCTATTTATAAATTGTACTTTTAAGCCGATGCTTATCATTACTTTCTTACTTAACGTTATTTATATTATTTTATTAGAATTACTACGAAACAGCGATGGTGGCTGCTCTGGTGCGAAGGAGAAATCGGTACGGCGTCTCTAAATTGATGACGATGACACTGAAAAAAGCGCAAGTCCTCTATTCGTGTCATGCAAAACATGCAAACGTCAAGTTTGTACATTATCACTGACGCAACGTGCATCAAACGCAATGCGTTTTAAATTATGCAATTATATAAAATTTAGGACTTTTTATACTCTTCATTTGGATTGATAATAAGTAAAGTTGGTAAACTGGCGACAACTTATATTTTTTACCGATGGTACATGGACATGATCATAAAGTTGTTACTAATCGTGTGTATCTATATTACACAAAGATGCCTAGGAGTTGACGTTGACTTCTGCAAGCTACCGTGTAAGAACCCTTTTACAGCAGCCGTGACACGAAATTCAGCTTGTATGTGCAATTTTGGAACCAATTGCGGTGGAAACGTCAAAATACTTTCACCTACAATGGAAGAAAAATGGTATATTGTGGATATTCACAACCTATTTAGAGAAAGAGTAGCTTCAGGGAATGAAACACGGGGGCGAAATATCGCAGCTTCGAATATGGCGGCGTTAGTGTACGATGATTACATACAATTTGTCGCACAATGTCATGCTAATAAATGTATAGCTAGTAGCGATGAATGCAGGAGAACAGAGGGTTTCCATACGGTGGGACAAAATTTTTACTTAGCCTATGGGCAGGAATTATGCGAGTCTAAGGAGATATTCCTAGAGGCTATTGAAACATGGTACGAAGAAGTATTCAAGACGTATAGGATCTGCTTACAACATTATATGGGTTGCGCCAGTCAGTATACACAAGTAGTGTGGGCTGAAACAACTAATGTTGGCTGTGGAAGAGTATTATTCGATAAAACATGTCATGTTTTCTGTAATTATGGTCCCGCAGGGAATATTGAAGGCCATCCCGTATACTTACCTGGAAAAGCAAATTGTACCATTTTCGATCGCAGGTTTAAGCACCTCTGTCAAGTTAGTCATCCCGTAGTTCTAACAAGTATTTCTTTTAGCAGTTTCTCCAGTAGCATTTGTATATGGACGCTAGTTGTTTATAAAATTTATACTTCTGATATTACAAAGTATCTTTTATCGCAAGTATAATTTATTTTGTGTTAAATTTTTAAATCTAGAATTTCGAATAAGCGAATAATAAATTATTTCTATAAAATACTGATTGAAGATTGTGTATGTTTGCGAATATGATTGCCCTGCTATTACATTTACAATGTTTCTAAAAACATTTTATGTATTACAATAACGTCTCTTTCCTGAAATGTAAAATAAATAAATTGAATAAGAATCCGTTATCACACTCAAAAATAAAAAATACTTTATTGTTTCTGAAAGATATATGTACGTTTATAGTATCAAGTGTTTGTTTCAGATTTGATTGACAAATCATTTGGCAATAGGAAAATTCATCAGTTAGTAAATACTTTAAAAATGCAGCACGTGCAAATTCTTTCGTGATGTATCTTTGTATTTGTCACTCGCAATCTGTCTAGACGTTAATGCTGGGCTTCCTGAAGATTCTGTACTAGACCCTAGATTATCTTGGTGGTACGTTAACGATTTATTTGTAAAACTAATACAAGCTCAATAAGTACGCTGATATTAGCATAGTTATGAACTTTAAAAAAGTATCTAAAGTGCTACAGTAAAACTGTGAATACTTATAAAGAAATTGATGAGTGGATAGCGCGTAATCATTTAATCATGAATAAGTAATACCCAAATACTTACTATTCAAAGCTACGGTATTACACTTTGGAGTATGTGTCCTGGTTCAAATAGAATTTTATCAATTTATTGTTATTAATTATTACATTCCTACTTATTACGATCCTGGCACGCCGTCTGAAAGTTACAACCCTATAGATAAGATATCATTAAAACAGCTGTTTGTCCCTTTTAACGGGTGAACGAGTACATCGCAATAAATAAACACCACGAACAATGCACAGTAGTAGGTCTTTTATAAGGCTGTAGATTCTGTATCCTTAGTAAAACAAAAACTGTACAGGATTTTTAACGATCCCAGTCTTTGACCAGCGCATCCATTTTTATATTAAGAGTATTTGAAGATGTCGAGAAATCTTGGTGAAGAAAAACTGATTGTGGGTTAACGATTACAGCTTAATAACACTATTTCTTTGATACAAATGTATGTCGTATTAATAAATAATTTAACCTGCTAATCACTACACCACAGGGCCTATGTCAGCGTCGAAATCACTTTTCAACACCTGAATGTTATTTGTTCGCAAATACATCTTAATAACTCATCAACGTAAATTTTTACGTACCAAGTACATACCGCGTATTCTTTTACCATTGAACGTATACCCTCCATACATTGAGGCGTTTTTTTTTATAATTGAACATACAGGGTTGGCATAAAATATGAAACCAAGCAGATATCTTTAAAACGGAAACGATGATATTGTTGAAACTTTGTAAATAAGTATAATAATATATAATGCATTCGATTTCAATTTTTGTTATTGTTACTACACTTCTGATTTAACTGGAAGTGCCTTCAACTTTTTCATGTAAATGGAACAGCCTGTATATTGCTACAGATTATAATAGAGTTTCTTTTTCCAAATTCGTCCATATTAGTTTTAGTACCATTACCTTGTAAAAAATGGAAGGATAAAGCAGCTCACATTTACTGTTTATGTTTTGCACATTAATGATTTTATAATAATCTGGCTTGTCTCTTTGAATAATATAGTTTTTAAGCATTGTCCCCAATAAAGCTCCAAAAGTTCTGACTCACATAAAAAGCTGGTATGCAAAGTGGCTAATGGTGAAAGGAAACAGTTATTTACTGCCGTTTGTTGCATGTGTGCTACCGATAATTACATTTCGCCAGCCCTTGTCTTTGAAAGAAAGGATACATGAAAATGTTTTGAAAAAAGCACCGGTTGAGCTTTTATTTCTGATTCTGGATTTGTTACTGCAAACTTGATGCTGAAATGGATTAAACATTTCGAAAAGCACGTTCAATCTTTCGAAGAAGACCCTGTATTGTTGATATCGATAATGATGTTTCACAACGTGTATTACGAGCTATTGTAAGGAGAATTTTATCCATTTGTCAATTCCACCACAAACTCCAACGGCTGGACAGAGATCGTACAGACAATTTTGTGATGAATGGTTGGTAATGAATAATGTTGTTTTGAGTCCCGGTAGATAATGAATCACATTTTGCACGGCCGTTATCCGATAAAAGTGGACTGGGAAGCCAAGACAATAACTATTCGAACACACATGCGACACCAGAGCATGCCGTTGAACCACTAAAAGTAACACCTCATGAGCTTAGACCGTCATCATTCCCACGCAAGAGAATCTACTAGGAAAAGACTGTCGCAAAAATCTGAGATCTTAACGAAATCCCCATATGAAATGAAATTCGAAAAAGAAATAAAAAGTAAAAGAAATAAATAATCGCAGATACAAAAGCCAAATCTGCAAAGAAAGTGAGGAAGAATATAGGATGAACAGAAGGAGAAAGGAATATAGAGGTGAAGAAGACACAGTAGTTTGTGCAGGCTGTAAGGTCGAACTTACAGAACCACCGGAGAAAGATTGGATTCAGTGTAATTTTTTTCTTAAAATGGTCGCTTGAGCCTTGCTCTAATTTTATCGGTGGACCATCAATGCGAATTTAAGAATACGCAGTTACACTTAATTGTTTTTTGTTGCTTTTGTTAATACTTGATTTCAAATTAATTATATCTAATAAATACTTGTTAGCAACGTGTTCATTTAATTGCAGTAACATAATTAATAAGCAATATATTCGCTAAACTGTACTAAGTGCGCTCTTTTATACGGTCCTACTCTATATGTTTAGCGGTAAAAAAATGCACGGTATATTAGTTTTCGTCTTTGAAATATGAAAATCCGTAATTCACTTGATGGTGGCTCCCGTTTGCTAGACCTATGACCAATTCGAAATCTAGGTATTAAAAAGTGATTTCGAATTTGGCATAGGCTCCGTTAGTACGCTTGTCTAGTACGGATTATTAAGGAATTAATATTTTCACAGTTCACCGAAGAAAGCCAAAATATATCAACTATTATCTATTATACAATAATCGAATATATAAAATATGTAAGTCAACTCAATTTTTCTTAAAACGATGGTTTTTTAAATACACGCTCCGATAAAATTCAAATACAAGAAGAGTTTATCTTGTTTGTTCGTACTTCGCAATCAAGGTGGAAATGTATAGGTTAACCAATCGCAAAGTTGAATACAATCTCGAATATTATCAAAAAGTAAGCACTTTATTTATATGTGTATAAATACATCCGCCTTGCAAATATTGATATAGATACGCGTGATCATATTTTCCTTGTATTTGTGCAAAAATAACTCACTTGATTTTTATACAACATAGTAACATTTAGTGACAAATTTCATATACAAGAAAAACAAAAATCAGCGAATGTAGTGGTAAATGCATGTTAACAGACTTTATCGTTATGCAATCGCATACAATTCGAAATCAGAAATTAAAATAGCCATAGTAGATAATAACATCAAGTTAAGGATGAAATGAAAGAAATAATTCAAAATAGAAAATGTAATTGCAAGTCCTATAACTTAGCTTAATATTAAACAAATTGTAACCAATATATTGAATATCCTTGACGTGTTAAGATTATGACCTACATTTGCAATATTTTAATATGTAGTAATGCGCGTTACAGCATAATTAAGATGTTTAATGTTGTCATAAACTAAAATAGCGTTCACAAAGTGTAATGCTAAATTTGCATCAGAATTAGAATATCAAAATAAAGTAACCTTAATTTAATAGATCTATCTCGTATTCGATTGTCCTATTATAAATTAAATATTTATCACAACCTCAAAAGTGTGCATGAAATTGACAAAAAGTTGATAAACTAGTATGAATTTAGCTATTCGCTATTAGATTAATTTCACTTGCGCTTATAATCCAGCACTGTGATAATGTCAAAGTTCGACGTTTGCTGTTAGTTTTCGACTACATCACACTCCATCACTACAGCCGTAAACATTGGAAAACCTAAGAAACAGCACAATAAAGACGATGCAACGACAGCTTTGGCAATTGGTTCCATAACAGATACTCAGATCGACAAATACTAAAAGTCATTTTCAAAGAAGTTATAAAGAAAACAAAGTTCTGAATTTTAAACCAATATTCAGTCATAGCCTTGAAAATGGTGATGAAGAAAAGTGATTGGATTTTTGTTTCTGGGTTACTGAAAATTACCTCGTAGATAGAGGTTTTCAATAGAATGCTGTTTCTTGAAGCAGATGAAGTAACTTTTTACACAAACGGTCATATTTCTTTATAAAATGATCGTTTTTGGGGTTTTTAAAATCCAAGCTGTCATTCACAAGCGAAGTCAATGTTTTCAAAAAGCGAGTGTTTGGTGGAACTTTTTACGATTAAATCGTTGAGTCACATTTTATTGATGAAAATTTACATCAACATGTTTGCACCTTCTGGAGGATTTTCCATAATCACTTCTTAACACTTTGGAGACAAAAATACAACCCTACATTTTTTGGCAGCAAGACGGGTACTCTGCTCACTCCACACTTCTGGTACGGCAGTGTTTGACAAATCACTTTGGAGAAAGGTGGATGAAAAGTTTGGTCCAATTAATTTTGCTGATTTAACTTAAAACAAAGTTCAAAATTCTGATTTAAAATTTTACATTTCAATTTAATTCTGGATTAAACAATTTTGTTTTATAAGTATTTTATCCAAAAGAATAAATAACAATACTTCCTTCAATACCTCCTCCAATACATCCTGCACCTCTGATCTCAGCTTTCTCCACATTTCCCCACAAAACAAGAATTTTTCATAAAAAATAGCTTTTCATCGTAGTATTAAAAATAAAGACATTTTCGCTGTAGAAAATTCCATCCGTGGACATATTGTATTTGTATGGATGTATAAATTATTTATATATCTGTTCAAATACACTGTACTGTACTATATATTCAAATATACATGAAAAAATCTGTTTGTGACAATAAATATACGGTTAGGTTCACCTACTTATATCTTTCAAATTATAAAAGTAAATGTACCTAGATAGGATTGGTTATTCACCAACAGAATGTCACCGCGAGAACATTATTTTCTAACGAATGATTTATTTAAATAGTCCAATCAATTCTAGCATTAGTTTTTACCTTACTCCTCCAAATTTTGGTGCGAATGCTTACGAGGTGAACACCTTGAAACACGCTCTATGCACGAAGGGTATAATATTCTATAACCGAACCTGTGGCGACAACTTTTAGGATTACGATTTCATTTAAGTGGATGTCAAATTATCGTTATGTCAAAAACGCGAAGCGTCCATATATTTCAAGATAAATGTTTTTAATATGAAAAGTATAAGTTCAATTGAACCGAGCGCTTGCTGTACAATCGCTCTGAGAGTACTCCGAATCAGTCTGACTTGTGAGATCGATCAATTCAAAACAAAGCAAGATACCTAACTTACAATCAATTTTATCTGCAATTTCCTTCTGTTTGCAAATATACAAAAAATTACCGCCGGTAAAATTGTAAATTGGAGAGGAGGTACTGTTTGGCAATAGCAAAAATTATATCACCGGATTCTTCTGATGAAGAAATTGAAATTATTGTCAAATATTTAAACTCGCGACAATCATTAGTCAAAATTAATGATTTTGTGGAAATAATAAATTAATCCACAGAAGAGCAGATAAGCTTGCAATTTTACGATAAACAACAACTACTTCCCTGTTACTCATTTTATCAACACAGCAGAACTTGGTCATAACTTGGTGTATCACATAACGTTACTAATGCTTAAAGTGAACCACGTGAATGATCGGTTAGCCATCAATTTGTGGAAGTTCACACTGAGATTTATGACGTCAATAATCATTGCACGAGGAATCGCGGGGTAGTCTAACCGAAAACGTTAATAGCAACAAACATTTTTTTTCTGATGGATGGTCTAAGAAGAATTTGCGCATTTACATATTGTGCAGTCACTATCAGACCTTCCACCGACGTTTATTCATCCTGTTTATATTTCTACGTCACCGGACAAATGTCGCGAAAAAGTTCTGCTGATAATCAAAGAATAAATTATTTCGCGCCAGATATGCGTGTACCTTAAAGCACATATGAACGCTGTTTTCAATTATAATAGCTGTTAGAATACGAAACGTCGCTATAACAATAAACAAGTGATTCTTTATATTGTGTCAAAATGATATTGAAAGTGCTTGTCGCATACCTGGCCACCAATATTGTGCATGTTAACGGAGTTGATTATTGTGCATTAAAATGTGAAATTGGAGGTGTTACATTTGAGAATTCCGCTTGCAAATGCAGCATACATAAGAGCGCATGCGGCGGAGAACCTAAATTTTTTCCGCCAGACGAGGAGACTAAACATCTTATCATTCAGCAACATAATGAATACAGGGAAGAAATTGCGTCGGGAAAGACAAAATTTCCAGGCGCCTCTGATATGAAAGCTTTGGCTTATTCCGATGGTTTGGAACATACAGCAACTTGCTGGAATAAAAGGTGTAAATTCGCCCATGATGATTGTAGAACAACGGAAATGTTTAAGACGACAGGGCAGAATTTGTTTAGGTCGACTGCTCCAAACTGTGATGATAATGACATGTATACACAGGCCACAAAAGTTTGGTTCGGTGAAATAAAGGAAGCTACTCTAGCCTGTATTCAGTCTTATACCGGATGTTCCGGTCACTTTACCCAAATGATATGGGCGCAAACGACTCACGTTGGGTGTTCTAAGTTGCAATACAAGGGAAGCTGTCAAATCGCTTGTAACTATGGACCAGGTGGAAACATAATAACGGCGCCGGTTTATAAGGAAGGATCACCGACTTGTGACAAAGAACCGAAGTTTTCTAGTTTGTGCAAGAGTGAAGAACGTCAACATGGCGGCAGAGGTAATTTAGAGTCGGTACCAACAAAGTCGCTAATCTATATTCTCGTTCTATTGATATTTTTGGATATGTAAAAAACAGGAGTATTTATTTATTTTGATTTGTCATTAAAGATGGATATACATTTTTGTGGTTAGTTGTATCATTACTAAACTTATACGCTTGCACACACTTTGAGAATAAAAGATAGTTAGAGATATCATGTATCATCTCGCTCAGAGGAGGATGGTATGAGAAGTACCCATGTTTACAAATAAATAGCGATTTGTGTCAAAATATGCATTACCGACTGTGACTACCATCCCCAGATGGGTTAAAATGTCGAAAAGATTCATAGATTAGTGCTCTTTTGAGGGCTGTTGAAAGTGAGCAAATTTATGTGTTTGTGGAATCATGGAAAGAGACCGCTGTTGTGTTAGTGATTCGATTTCTCGAAGTTGAATGTTGTTTATGAGAACCATACATCGGTCACTGCCACATATATACCAGATATTGGTTTAATGAATTCAAGCGTGGCTAATCATACCTATTATTTGGGCGCCTTAAAAAAGTTGGAACATCGCTAGTTACAAGAAGATTATGTCGATAGATAAATTTATTAAACACAAATCAATTAGGTTTTCTTTTTTAACATCATCATCATCCACATTTATTTTGAGCTAGGGTTTTCCTGTAGAAATTGGCTCGTGAATTGCATAACATATTTTGCATAATAGCAACCATAGTGCAGAAATGGTAAAATAGAAAGGATTTTTTAGAAATATTTTAGTTACATCATATTGTAGGTAAACATCATATAAAATTATAAATTTGGACGTTTTTCGATTTTTTGACGACACATTCAAAAACCAAAATTTTTAAAAATTATTATAAATTGACGTTAATATTTTACTTCCGCCACAAAGTTTCAAAAATAGATCTTTTATTTCAAACGTAGGTGAAACGTATGCGCTTCCGGTCAACATTTTTGAGACGCCACTGGGACGTGATAATCAACCAATTCATTATTTTACGTTTGATGACGAAAAATTGATAGTTCAATGCAGAATGTATGCCTATTTTACAAATTTCATTCAGTAAAATATGTGTTATGATGGTGTACCATTATACATAATCAAATGGAATCGTAATGCTGAAATATTTAGTGGGCAGGAGGTGTTAGAAAGGAAAGGAGGATCTAATTTAATTTTATATCTAAATCGTATTTATAAAAGAAACATACCTATGACAATCCGCTTTGATTAAAAAGGATCTTCAGAAGCTTTTTTATCTTGAAATAGTGACATTTGAATGAACGCTTCTTGAAAATCGACTATTTTTATTCCTTAATAGTAATTGCATACAACTTTTAAAACAAGTAAAATTTTATGCACCTTCTCTATTACGCCCGTATATGCTAAATTTGTTTGTAGAATAAATGAACTGTATGAAACCATCGACTCATGCTGTATAATTGTACTAAACTTTGCCTTAGATCGATAACCAGTTAATAACATTAGTAAATAATAGTAGTAAATAATCAGTTGGAAATAGTTTTGTGCAATAGTTCGAAAATGATAAGAAACTTCCTGCATTTTACTGATATGTTTTGTCATATCCGACTGTATGATTACACATACTAGCGAAATCTCTTATAGATTTTGAACAACCGAGCACTAGTTAGTGTTCGTACAGCTTCCGTATTGATTTTGCGTATCCTTGTGATATCTTATTTGGATTAGAAACAAGTACATTTAAAATGGCGTTTTGCCACAGCTATTGAGTGTATTTACTTAGTCGCAACAATCTTTAAAATCTCACAACATCACTGCCGGGAATACTGTAACCTTTTAGTTCTAATAGTTACATTTACAAATATTTAACCCCTGTTAGAGACAATTCTAACTGATTGATACTCACATCACAAGAATTATCTCAATCTAAAATGCTCCACAAATATCACCAGATGATGTAGAACCGATCATTATCCACAAATTAATTATTTTACTTTGTTAAACTGAACGAAAACGTTACGTAAATGCAAGAAAAAAAAATAGGAAGAATAAATTTATTAATGTCCAATGAAAAATCCCCGCTTCTCACAAAGTTAGCGAATGGGTATTTCTTATAATGATAAACAGGTTTGAATTTGATAAACATAGTTCATTGTCGTAGTAAATATAATTGTTAATATTTTTTTCGTTGCTTTAACAAAACGAAGTCAACGAACACGATTTATTCAATTCATTTTTTCAGTGTACCCTTACGGGATACCTCGTTATTTGCTTTTTGTTCCACAACGGCATGTTTAAATAGCTGGAGCCGGTGTTGCAGTACAATGGAATATGAAACTGCACTCATTGAAATGAACACGTAAGGGCGGTATTAGTTTTCATTAGAACATGCATATGGACTGTCTGTATGCGCTGCTCATCTAGTTTGTCATGCAAATATATCATGTCGACTTGTTACGAGATTGATTCTCTCTTCGCCAGTTCTAGCATTTGCATTAATAATAATTTACAAGTCCATAAAAATGCACCACCCACCGGTGATTCTAATCAACATAAAAAAATAATTAAAGGAAAACATGGCTCTCTAGATTACGTTTCTTTACGATACTTGGAAACATTCATTATAATTCGTGGTGTAATAACAAGAAAAATAAATCCAGTTCCTGTAATTCTAAATAACTTACTTATACCAGTTTCAAATCCTGGAGAGACATCTTAAAAAGTTTTGTTTGCTGTTAACAGTAAAACATCTCTCAGACATGATAGGTACCCTCTTATCCACGGATTTCTTACACATCTTAATAATTTACTAATAGATATCTGAATTTAAAGTTAAATTTTAAGTACTTAAGTTACTTAATTGTGTAGTTTTCTGCTTGTATGTGTAAGAAATTTGTTCAGATTGTCGTTATCGTAGAGACTAAAAATTCTAGCAGTATTTCTAATTCTCTTGTTGCAAATAAGCCATCATCATCATCATACTGATGAGTGAAAAGCTTTTACCTAATAATTTGGATGCAAACAAAGGGCGTAGCTAAAATTAGAACCCTACATTTACCAGTAGGATGTTATAATTATAACAAGTAAATCAGTAAACGCCAATGGATGATAATTATAATTAAAAAAATTATTATACACGTATCTTTGGACCAGATAGAAAGGAACTAAAGGAACCGTAGTGTATCCAGATCTTCTATCTGCAATATGACTTGTTTCACATGAAGCAAATATTTTAATTGTGCGATTGTCAGCAACATTACCAAAGTGTAAAAGAAAAACAAAAGAGAATTATTTAACGTTTTTATCAAACTCAGTAAAAGGGTATCCTCAACATTAGCGTATTGTGAAAGTGCTACGTTCCCATATCCCATAAAACTTAGGAGTTTTTGCAAACGCGAGGAAAAAGACTTCACCAAAGCGACGTCCAACCGCTTTTGAGGTTTAACAGCTTGCCTAAAAGTCAGTCATGAGTCAAATCAACAGTTCTTGCAGCACAACAAAAATAATAGGGACGTGTTTCATTTTCTAGTTAGTCCTGAAATTTTATGTTTGGCTATGAAGATCTATTGTTCATGCAAATAATCATAGTATGTTTTGTATTGGGAAACGTGAACAGTTAAAAGTATACCTGTATATTCATTCGTATTGGCAAAATTCTTACCTTCCCGTGAAATCTAATTTTATAAAAAGGTAAGTAGGTAACCGCAGTCGCTTGTCTCATGAGTTCGCCACTTTCCGCGCGCTTCACAAAATTAGCTGAGACTAGACAGACTCGTGTTTTGTCGATTCTCGGGGAAACCAGTAGGCAATACGAACCCATTCTCCTGAGCAGAATAAACACAAGTTTGTCTAGTCTCTGCTAATTTCGTGAAGCGCACGGAAAGTGGCGAACTTTACTCATGACTTATTTTAACGAACTCTATCATAAACCTTATCTAGAGCCCCAAACACCAGGCACTTGTCGAAGAAAAAATCTTGAGCTTGAAACAACTTGATCAGGAGAACAAACGAAACGTTTATCCCAATTCTTACCTAATTGTGCTACACTATGAAAATATGTGACTTCTGAATTAAAACATATATTTTCGAAAGGTAAGTAGTAAAAGACGTTATGGTAAATTATTTTCAGGATGTACAAAATTGAGTCTTCTATCTTTCGACATACTTGTCTTTTACATTAGAAAATAGTTTCTATGCCGAACTATTGTGAGTCTTTGTGCTTTGTTTCCCCTTTGAGAGATAAGTTAAGCCAAAGAAACTCATTAAATTGAGAAATTGAAAAGAACTGCATTAGTAATTTAGTTGGGTCAGAACCCATGCTGATTAGGGCATAGTAAATTATCGGGAATTGAATATTTAGTAAATTTTTTATTCATACGACTTCATAAATTTCGGAGTTTTTTCTTAATCAAGTAGGCCTTCATGGTTGAGCAAGAACTTTTTCTGTTCATAGTATGGCAAAGCGTTACTAAGGAAAGTTGTTCAGAATGAAAAGCTATAGCGTTATAAAAATTTCCTGAATAATCGGTCTGCTTTGATAATCAAGATGGAGGCAATAGGAGAGAAATCTTCATTATTAATTTTACGAGGACCGAACGGAAATCTTATGGGCATATACCTACCCAAAATAATCGTTACCCGGTGTGGGTTAATTTAAATTATACAATTTGCAAAGTTACCGTATGGTGCCGACTCTTTTTTTGATCGGATCGTTGACCCATAGTTATAGAGGAAAATTTAAATCGGCTCGTGTTTATGCATATCTTGGGAGCATTTGCTTTACGTTTTCTGCTTTAGAAACAAGACAGTTCTCCTGCCCATTCTTCAATTTGATCAGACAGTGGTTATAGATCACCATTTTCCTAAAAGCTAAATAAGTAGGTTTGGCCCCTTATTTTGCTAGGTCATGATATCACCTGATATCACACTACTCGACTTTTTTCTTTGGGGTGCAGGTTTATTCGAATAATCTGCTGTACAATACAGGAGTATTAAAAGTGCGTACACAAGAAGCAATAAATGAATTCCATGAGTCCCAACTCATCTGTGTACAGTGATTTTATAAGAGAGTCGAAAATACGCCGAGGTGGGAGGAACTACATGGAATAAATGTAAAAATTGGAATTTTGACTTGAAAATTTGTAGGCTTTATTTTAGATGGTGAAGCGCTATTGATAAATAATCGATTTTATTAAAGTATGCCGATCATTCGTATACATAACGCCATAGCATTTCATTCTGAACAACTTTTCTTAGTAGTACTTTGGCATACTGTGAACGGAAATGCTACTTTGCCTGAAACGAAAATAGTTTTCGCTTAACTATGAAGACCCACTTATTTTTTAAAAATCGAAAGTAAATTAGAAATCACTTCATCAAATATTAAATTCTAACTCAAAAGTTTCTTGTTCATATCTGTTGTCAACTTCATCCGTGAGCACGCTGTATATTAATAAGGGTTAACATAATATAATACATAACTACAGTTAGAAAACTGAAAATACTGCGTGATTTCTAACTAAAACGTTGAGTTCGAAGATCCCAAAAATGCTGTTGAAATGGGCGAAATTGTTCCATAAGTTTTACAAATATATATCCGAAGAAAGTAAATAAGGATACCTCGGGTGAACTTGCATTCGTAATACACAAAAGATCTATAGTTATAGTTGCATATACAAATATAGATAGATGATAGTATGCGGCAATTAAGTATAAATGAAACAGTTTTCTGATTCGTTGTACGTATGATCGCATGTATGCGTGACACTATTGCGCGCTAAATACAAAAACCCGTCCAGACAAATTAGGTATTTCGGCATTGCAGAACAATGTGTAACCGTAAAGGCTGAAGGCCACCGTCGTTAAAGACAGCGACGTTTCTCTTAAACTACAATAAATGTCTCGTATATACCTTAATATAAAAAGTTTTTTACGGGCACTTAAAGAAGCTGGAAGGCTCCCCTATTAGACCGAAAAGGTTCTTACGCCAGGTTTATTGATACATATGGAATAGGGTATGAAGTTATACAGAAACCATTTTCTTAACTCGAGCGCTTATTTTTCAAATAACCCAGTTGTTTTCTGGCATTTTCAATAAACTGATTATTATAATTTGTAGAAATCTAATTATTTAGTATTTCTAAATAATCGAAAGTGCGGAAAAGATAAAAAAATAAAATTATATCTGAGAAACTATACATTTGTGTGGGAGGCTCCATAATAAGCGTCTGCGTCCTTAAAAATATGTGGAAAATCATTGTAGAAATTAATTTGAAAATTGATATGTGTAAGGTATGTTCAAACACTTCCGGTTATTATTGTTGCAAACCTAAACATTTTCTTTCAAATGTAACTCATTTCTTAATTCATCGCCAGGTTCGCCAAATTCATGTTACATATGCGGTTAAAGTAAATGGTTTAATTTAAGGGATCATCAATTAAGTAACGATTTTTAAATATACGAAATAAAATGTTGATATATTACATATATTTTGCCTTCGAAGTTCGAAGGCAAGTTCTTCAAGTTTTCCAAATGGTAACCCGACGTTTTCTTATTCCAATCAACTCTTGAGCAAAAAATGAGGCCAACATCTATTAGCAACTGCTGTAGTTAATGTTATGGAAAATGCAGTAAAGTGATATCGAGACAATATGATACCTTTGTCATTCGATATCCACAAGAACAAACCTATTAACAAACACCGCTAAACGAATAATACAGAATTTGAAAAACCTTCGGATCGGTCAAGGCAAAATGTAGTTTTTGCAAATTTATTTTAATATGGTCTTAAGAGCACGAATTATCTGGACGAATGAAGCCAAATTTACAAAAAATGATCTGCTTAATCGACACGATTTTCATTATTGGAGCAATTCGAATCCCCACGAATACAGAACCTAAAACTTCCACGAAAGTTGGCAATTCAACGCTTCATCAATACCGGATTGTTATGACTAACTTGGATACTCCCAAAGCTGGATGGCATTTTAAAAAATTACATAAACTACATTCCCATTGCTGGGTACTCTTTTTTTTCGAAAAATTCATTCAGTGTCTGAACCTACTCAATATGATTACTAAATTTGCAAAATAAACACGTTCACAATTGTAAAAGTTATATACCTATGGTAAGAAAGAGCAACATGATTACATTATCGAACATGTCTTTAAATTGAGCTACGAATTAAAAAATACACAATATGACAAAGGTGACTTCTACTACCGGCATATTACTCTCATACATCGATCGATGCAATTCCTCGTGAGACACCTGTATGCATACGCTTATGTCGCCCTGAATTTCATTGAGATACGCACAATATTGCATTGAGTTAGTGTGACATACTTTTTTTTTAAATGTATGAAGCATCCTGTATATTGTTTTAGTCCTTAAGTTTTGTAAAAAATGTAGACGACAAGTTGCCGGCATATTAGTAGTCTAAAATTAAACTTTTTCTGGTTATAACGACTTTTGAAACTGAACAATTAGCAATATTTTATTTATCAGTATGCCATGGCATCTGCAGTTGTTCACTCATGGCTAGAGTGGCGACGTTGCGTGCAGTTTGTCATTGGCCTTATGTTCGGTGGCAGGTTAAATCTCGCATGCGTGTAACTCGCCACGTAGGAGATAGGCAGAGAGAGACGGCAGTACTGGCCAGTACGTAGTCAGTAACCGAGTGAAGAGTTTTGTAGCGACATTCAGCTTAAATTATCTAGATATTTCGTTAGCATTGTGTCCATTTGGTATATTTTGTTACTGTGCGATTTATGAGTGCTTTTTTCATTTATTGCATTACTGCCCTACTTTAGAAGTTTTGGTTTTGGTTTATATCGTTACTGTACTGTTTTGGAAGTCTTTTTTTGTTTATATCGTCACTGCCCTTTTTTAGAAGGTCATTTTCGGTTTATTTTGTTAGGTACTCTCATATTTTTTGAATATTCTTTAGTTTAGTTCATTTTATAATTTTATCATTGTATCATTTACGAGAATGTCAAGCATTGTTTCAGAATATGGCACCATTTTCATTGTCATTAACAAAAAGTGCTTTGCACCATTTGTTCTGCAAAATTAGGATTCAGGGGCAAATATAGTCTTGAGCGGCATCTGAAAAATATGAGGCGTATTGAATACCAAAGAGGTATTTCACATGATAAATTTTTAATTGATTTATGCACAGCTTTTCTTGGTGCCAATATCCCATTAAATAAATTACAGGATCCACTTTTCTGTCCATCGACAATTAGAAAATATTATGTACCTAAGCAATTCAACAAAACAGTAAATCAAATCAGGTCAAAACTAGGTGAAAATTATCTCTGAATAAGCGCAGATGAAACGACAGTCATTAAAGGTAGGTGCGTTGTTAATGTAATGGTTGGCACGTTGCATACGGAAAACCCCCAAATGTAATTTTCAGTAGCTACAAAAGTTAGATTGCGTGTCACTGCGACCGATATTACCGAAAAGTTCTAATCTTTCTTTCAGATTCTGCAAGCGTAATGTTAAAAACAGCTAACGAGCTTAAAAAACGTTTTCCAAACGCCGCAAAATACCGAAGCTGTATACAATTGCGGGCTGCGAAAGGGTCGTTGCCAATTCCATTTTCAATGTAATACAGATATCCTTAATTTGTTTGCCTCCTTACCTCAATTTGTAACAACGTTTCGTAATTGTAATAATTTAAGATTTAGTTTACTAGGTAGGTAAGATACAGAACAGAACATGAACTAGGTCATGTCTAAATCTAAACTGAAACTATATTTATACGAATATTTACGTAATACAATAGCTTTGTTTGCAAAGTAAATCTCAAACTAATCGAAACGGGCAGAGTCACTCAGAACAAATGAGGTGGGATGATATCAGTCGGGTATTAGTTGTTTCTAGCAACCAAATTACATCTAACTAATCTACTTGTAATTACTCTATAAATAAGTCTTTATTTTAACAGAAAAAAAGGACTATGGTCTTGTTGCATAAAAATACTACAATTTTGTTCTCTACAAACTATATATAGTTTGTTACAGTAATAAATAGTGCTTCCTTCATAATTTCAGCTTCATTGAAATTATCCTTGTGAAAATCAGGTTTTAGGAAATAAGAATTAATTTGCAGCATCGTCGTTAGTTGTCATTTGCGCCATGCATACATCGCGCATAGCGAGTCCAGTATGTCCACTCGCTCAAACTTAAAATCCTTCTGGTAGCCGTGAGTTCGTTTTCACAAGGGTCAACTTATTTTATCTCCAATTATCTAGGTAGCGATGGAGTTAAGAGAATATTAAGTCCAGCCTACGATAGTAGTTGCGGAGCGGAATAACTTCTCTTCAGTTCATTTTCCTCACCTTTTAAAATATCTAGTTTAATGTAAAATATCCCTATAACAATCTTCAGAATAACTTTAGACGTATGTCGGTGTATTTTTGTAAATTATTTATCGTTCGTTACATATTCGTTTGTCAGCAAAATTTAAATTTGTAGAGAAGTTTGTGGTGTAAAACGTCATAGAATAAGAGTTTCCGTTTGTTTCGACCTCAATGTATTTTTGGAAAAGTAAAATTATTCAAATTTGCTGTGGTCAAAACAATCACTATGGCTATTAGATAGGAATGACGTGACGTTAATTAAATTTCTATTAGGTGACTATTAGACTCACCCAGGTAATTCGTATTTGGTTGTGCTTACAATTTAAAATTGTGTTTCGACGTTCATCATGTTTATGTGTTGGAATATCGCTATATCAGGCTAGTTCTCCTTTCAAGTTCCTAATACCCCTTTAAAATTCATCTATCACTTTCTAATTGAGCTTAAGTTGTCGAAAGAGCATTCTTGAGATACTCACGATTCCTACAAACTCACATTTTAATTAATTAATTTGGAAGAATCACCGATTTCTAAATTTTACCCTTAAACAAGACATTGCAATAGATATTTTTTACAAGCAGTAAATTATAGAATTTTGAAAGAGAAAACGACACCTTTTCAGTTTTTTTTGCTTCTAACATGTAAATTCTCCCCATTTACTTACATATCGTATCGTGGTATGAATTCCAATAAATTGTCAATGTCTTCTTATCGTACCGTATTCCAAAGTCTGCGTTAGACAATGCAAACAATTAAAGTATCTACCCATAACATCCTCTACGTGCTATTAGGAAAACAAGCGCAGCGGCAAGCCTCCTCAAGTGAAAAGCAGCACGTGTCACATAAAGATGCACATTAATTTAATGAAAAATCAGATCTTGCAGTGTCCAAAGTTAAGAAAAGCGATGAGATACAGTAATTCCCTACAACGCTGAACTACCCTTTGTTGAACATCGTCCAATATCCAACGTGCAATTTAAATTCTCTCATAGTCTTGTGTTCGTTTTTGTAGCCCACTGCTACTGTTGGAAATCAGATGTAGACATGGTTTAAGATCTGGTATTTCGATGATGAAAAATGCTGCGACAGATTAACTACATTTCCAGACGGTCGAGTTTTATGCAGAAGGGCTTTAAACATTAGCGAAACGTAACAACTGCTTGAATTTGCATACAACCAAGCTAAAAAATAGTGGAAAGCTAGGACTTTGAGATGTATACAAGTATTAAAATATTTGTATCTATACGATTCTTTTTATTTATAACTAAATGTATATAATATGCATGCATTGAAACTTTAGATGTAGATGGCGTATGGTATACCATAGCAGCACTGATTATGTTATCTTGTCTGTGACAGCAGTCATGCACAGCACGAACGGGCTAGCTAATATACACTTTAAGTTGTATGCGATATTTGGATGCAATAGTTCACCAAACCATGATTAAATAGTTTCAAATCCGTTCGATCCCACTTCAACGAATGTAAAAAAATCACTTATTTTCAGTGTTAAAAAATTAGTAATGATTTAATTACGTTACGTTGTATATAACTATCTGCTTTTAGCACGTACAGGAGTCGCGCGCAAATTCTACCGAGTCTATAAAATTTTAATCTGCGTCAGGTATCCGTAAGTGCCTTTCGGTTTCGGAAACAAAAATTCATCCAAGTTTTCTTTCGTAACCCGAAAATTTCGTAACATACTATTATCAGAAGATTAAGTTTGAATTTCAAAATTAACAGCTAAGAACCGAATGGACTTGAGGGACCAAACAGACCGCCCGTGCCATTTTAAAAAAGCCCGAACCGCATGAAAATGATTATAGCCCGACGAGCTGACCTGGGTCGCACGCACCTCTAATTTACTGTAACTACTTAATTTTTACCACACGTATACAAGAGTTGAAGGATTAATGAAAACTACGCAAAGTATAATTAAGATTATGAAACCAGAATGTAGAAGTATAGGAGGAGAAAAAGATACACGTACAGCTGACTGCTTGATTATTTTATAAAACTCTCCATAAATCTTTACATTTTTCAACCTGGGTTAAAAAATAAAGAGTTAAAATAAACAATCTTGATACAAAATGATTTTCAAAAAAAAGTTAAATCACCTGATAACATAGACTATTCATTTTTTTAATGCCAGAGAAATTTTAGTAAAAGGATTAAATCTATCAGGAAGCACATATCAAGATTATTTATTTTAATTTAAATGCCTAATTATGGACATTAAGTTTATATGAAGTTTCCTGCACCGACATAGACCACTTTGGATAGTTTATAATTTCCAGTTGCTTTTTAATAAAACTAAAATATTTTTCCTTGTACACAATATGGAAAACGGAAATAACATACAATACAGCAACTTCTTAGATTCTCTTTACATAGCATTTAGTAAGTATTGCGGGAAAAAAATTCTTTGAACTAATTTAAGCACATGATACAACAACGTTACAAACATATATATTACCCACAAGAATAAAACCGTAATTAAATACTGTTCTAATTAATGTTGGTTACAATTTCATACAATTAGTTATTAGATGCGGTGGTTATAAAGAATGTAACAAGAAATTGCCTTCGTGCACGAATACATAAATGGAGGTTTAATTTACAATTAGTTTTTCCATTAGTTCTCCATTTTCTATGAAATTAATTTTTTGCGTGACACACCGATGAAAAATAAATTTAATTTAATTTAAACAATTAAAAATGTGTTACCTGACTAGACCTTATTATTAGTGAATTCTTCTATTTATATGTTCTTGATATGAGTTCTAGTTTCCGATGTAATAATATTATAATTTGGTCTACGACGTAGAATAGTAGCACACAAATAAATGCTTAAATCCAAAGAAACCCTCAGAAGGCGAACCTTGTTCATGGGATAGTACACCTGAATTCATGCAACCATTTTAGCATACCCACAGCATTTATACAAATTTTCCTTATAAACAAACTTGATTTATTTCAAATCTGTACATATAAAAATAAATCAAAATATATCGTTTGTCCAATACAAGTGAATTTGTACGCTCTTTGCGGTGATATACTGATACTTTTATTTCTTTTCGCTTGACTTGTTATTTAAGAAATACATAAATCTGTTAAGCAATAAAAAATCGGTAGAAGACATAATTTTACATATTTCAATATTCGGCATTTGGTTTATATGGAACAACAAATTATGCACATATTTTCAACCATAATGTAAAAGCAACTTCAACGGAACCTGGCAAACTAGATACTTTCTACAAAACACCCGCGTGAGTTTGCAACCAAGTACAAGGGATCTATAGTATAACGAAACAAGTTAATTTTATTTTTCTAAAAGGCGCTAAGCTGATGCAGAAAATGCAATACGATTATAAAAAAAATGTAATTTAGGGAGTAATTTAGATTAATTTCGTCTTCAGTTTCCACACGTTGCGATATCATATCTTA
The DNA here is from genome assembly GCA_902654985.2 of Oryctes borbonicus. Lineage (NCBI taxonomy): Eukaryota > Metazoa > Arthropoda > Insecta > Coleoptera > Scarabaeidae > Oryctes > Oryctes borbonicus. Next base: position 22,329,778 of record LR736857.1, on the reverse strand, counting down.
TATTAAAAATATTGTCCGCTGCATTGCTAAATTTTGTGAAACCGGTGCAGTAAGTCGCAAACCGTATAGTGGTAGACTCAGGAAAAGGATTGCTGAAATTATCGCGGATATAAAGAAGTGTTACAGATCATTCTCCTAAAAAGTCAATTAGAAAACTTTCACGAGAAACTAATTTGTGATTATGGTACTTGTTAGCATATTCTAAAAGATCTCAGAAAATGTGTATATAAAATTCGTAGTGTTCAGGAACTCAAGCCTTTTGCTCACGTAGTGAGATCACAATATTGCAATTGCTGTGAAAATCACATGAATGTTGATAATATCCTTGACAAGTCCTTCTTCTCAGACGAAACTTAGTTCCACCTTAACGGTTTTATTCACAAACAAACTATGCGTGTATGGCCCAGTAGGAACTTTTATGTCATAATACGAAAACCGTTGGATTCTGAAAAGGTTGGTATCAGGATAGCAGCTGTATGGAGAATAATTATTGGTTCATTATGTTTTCATGGTTTTTCATGGTTATCTTTTCTAAACTAGTTACACGATAACAAACTAAGTGATAAATACATATAAAATGATCATATATTATCTTGTCTTCTTTACTTTATTTCTCGTATCATACTAAACGCCTTGTTCATTTTGTGAATGAACAGCTTAAATGTTCCAAATAAAAACCGTTTGCATTATGTTGTTTGGTGAAGCGTTGGGTTGCGGAATATACATCTAGCCTTCGATTACTATGAACATTAACTAATATTGCCGAATCTAAAGATGTTCCAACCTCCGGAAGAGATTTTTAATTTGCCAAATATCCTAATGATATTGGTTTTACTTCCTTTTCCCAGAAGAAAGCATACTTCGATTATTAACCATAAACGGTAAGAAAGTGACACAATAATCATAGAGAATTAATTTTTATTGGACAAATAGGATTACAATCTGAAAAAACATTACGAGCTATACAATAGCTATAAAATGAAAATATGTTTCGAATTGCCGCCTCTTATAAAAATGAAATTGAACTGTTTCAGTTTTTCCAAAAAATCACTCTACAACCAAGTTACTTTATCCACATATATCAAACAATATATTGAAAACAAGGTATTTCAAATTAGCACTACGGTCTGTTTTGTATTTCATAGCACCATTTGGAATATCTGCGGATCTTGGTCGCATTTATAGGGTATTATGTACAAAATATGCCAAATCCTAACTAATGACCTAAGGTCTACTATACCCTGGTAACTATTGCTTCGTATTGTTAAATTAACTATTAGGTCTAATTAATATTAGCCTTATCAGTTGAGGGTTAAGCAAATGCAAAGCGACAGGGTAACGACAATTCCTTATGTAAATAGGATTGAAAATTATTCGGAACAATTGCCACATTCCTCTGGGAAGACCTTTTTATTTTTAGCCCAATCAATACATCTTGCAGGGTCGACATATAAGAGTAAAAAATTCTTTGTATATTTAGATGCATACAGGATCTATTTCAAAATTAGCAATAAATATTTAGAGATGAACTACGCGACAATTGTACAAGCTATACTATGTCAAACATTTTGAGCACGTTAAAAATTAGAATAAATTAGAAGTAAATACTATATTAATTTGAATGAGCTCTACTCTTGTGAACGCAATGTAAATAGTATCCTATTCAATAACTAATTCAATAGTTGTTTCTGTATATAATGATAAAATAAGTATTGTCAGTAGTTCAGTTCCAAAAATCGCTACAAGGAGAAAGTCATTAGACTAATGTTTTTTGTTTAGAATCTTGCCAAGAGCTCAGAACTAAAATAATTTACCGAGTAATCAATTAAAAAGAAACGAGTTGATAAAAATATATCATACCATTTTAAAGTAATATTATGCGCATTATGTTAACAATTTGGAACCAACAGTGTTGACTTTTCAAGAAAAAATGATGAAGTAATATTAATTTTTAATGTGCAGTTGTTTCTGGGTTGACCGGACCTCACTTTTCATCTTTAAATGGAACTCCCTTACATGTTTCGAATCAGCGGATTAGTCTCATAATGAGGTCATATCTAGAATTTCTTTTGAGCAAGTATTTTTCATGTAAATTTTAAAAGCGAAACTGGATGTTTGCGACTCTCATAAATTGCTGTCGGTTAGGATTGTCATTATGAGAACTGAAATTTCCTCTGTCTGTTCGTAATGTTCCCTTAAAATACGAAGACAATAAGAAAAGGAAGCCTAAATAAATAACGAGTAAAGCGTGATTCAAATAAAATTTCAATTTGAGTAGGTGTGTACCGTGGTAGGTTCTGCGAAAGGAGGAAATATCTGCATTTTAAATAATGTTGCGTTATCTAACTCAGAAACAAATAATTAGTTTTAAAATCGTTGGGATTTCCATAATAAATTTGTAAGATTAATTTCGTACTTGTTTGTAAATTCTCCAATGTTGCTTGTTCATTTCCTTAGCACGAAATTAGTTTTTTAACAATACATACTATATTTCAAATGTGCCAAATAAAACCGGTTGTAATTTATTGCTAACAAATATTGACGCTTTATCCTTTCAAAGTGTTGCAGACTATTTAAGAATGTCATTCTTATATTGAGCAGTGTCTAGAAATACCTGAATATCTCGAACAACGTTGGAGAGATTGCTATGAAATTCAGTACTTGGGAGTACCTGATTATGAGAACTAAAATGAAAATATCAGCATTTTAATTTGATTTTTGATATAACCAGAAGTCAACTTCAACCTCGATATTTTTAAATTAAGTATCTTATCTGTTTTTTTCCAATTTCAAAAATAAACGGTTTTCTACAACTCCTACAAATCTTGCACATATCCACAATATCAGTCGATTTTCAAAAGGGAAAAATGTTATCCATATAAACCTCGTATCTGCAACTCTATGACGATTTTAAAAGAAGTCTTGAATTTTGTGAAGTTATGATAATTTACCCAGCATAATTTTGTAATAAATCTTGCTTTTTCTGATGCGACTAGATTTTGTTTAAATGGCACGTTTCATTGGCATAATAGTGGCTATTGGTTACAAAATAATCACATTAATTGTAGTTTACTGAAACAGGATTATAGAAACCTATTATTTGAATGGATAATTTTACAGGTGAAACCTACTTGAATTTCTTAACTATTCAAATTATCCCTGTCTTAATGGAAGAGGGGCAGTGATCAGTTTGCTACATGGTTTCAACAAAACGAGGTTTCACTTTATTATGCATTAGAATGATTATTAAATGTTAGATTCTCTGAAAAATGGGTTGGAGAAAAGGCCTGCTAGATTTCCAAATCTTAGTCCATTGGATTATTTCTTGTCGCATTATCTAAAATCGAGTAAAATCGATTGCGAACTATGTTATACTACTGAAGAAGGAAACATGGAAAAGCGAAATATCATCTCAGATACTATTTCGAACATCATTGAGTGATCCCATCAAAGATTAGCGTAGTATCAAGAAGTAGATGGTCATCAGAGTGAATCTAATGCGTTAGTTATTTATTTGTTCACACATTGTGCTGTAACGTTCTTCTACATAAAATTGCTCTTTCCTTTCATTTTTCCGTGTAATGTATTGTAATTACAGGTAATATCTAGGTATCTTATTGAAAGAATTGTAGAAATCTAACCATTTCTGGAATTGGAATATTGTGCTCTATTAGAATGTAAAAAATATGTGTTCTATTTAAAAAGTCAACGTTGAAGGTGACTTCCGCTTAAATCGGAAATCAGATTAAAATGCCGAATTTCATAGCAATATATGTGATTTTATCGGAGATATTTAGGTGTTTCCAAACTTTTGTCAATCATATCATAAAAAATAAATATCAATGCTCTATGTAAATGTTATTTCTTCTTCTAGAACATTTATAGCAATCATTTTAGTTTACAGTCCCATGTCTATCTCAAAAAGTAACCATGGTAAATAGTCTATTTGCAACAAATGACGTCAAATTGATAGTCCCCAAAAACTGTCTTTGTATATGCCAACAAAAACTCATTTCGTATCCGTAGTTGTGCCAGCAGAATACAAATAGGCTATATGTTGCTTCGGATATTTATACCGCCAAATCTAATTTTAAATGTAACTCTCAGTAGACACCTGGGCGTAGACTTTCTCGGCATATGCACTGAAATAAAGGAGAACTTTACCAAAGAGGTATTTCTCTTGAAATTCCTCTGTCACATCCGTGTGTTTTATATAATAGTATCGTTAATAATCACTTACGCATGTATATTTATATCTAAATTACTTGGTATGGTAAGTATATTTTAAAAAATCTGTATAGATTAAAAAACATTGTGATGGTGATTCAATCATGTCGGCGGGACCAAAGTACAAATGTATCCGTTTTTGAATTCTACTCCTCTTAAACACGAGTGATTGCACTGGAAAGTGCATATGTTATGGAGCAGGCGATAAATAGAATAGAATTATTTATAGTGACCAGACAACTACCAAAAACTAATTTTTGGTTTCAATAATCAGACTTCATAAAAGAAATTAGTCAAGTCTGAAATAAAAGATCACTTTATAGTATGTAGCGTAAAGTAGTTTTTTGGAGCAATTGCCACTTTGATGGCATTTTGAGATACAAAGTTTTTTTTTTGCGATAACTACATCTTTACAGGTGGCCTTGACGTCCACGCTTGGACGACATTCTTACGCACTGTTTCAGTGAAACATTTCACATCGCAATATCTCTAACAGAAACAAACCCTTCAATGTACCATATTTTGTCTGTAATTTATAATGATATGAATTTGTAATTTCAACGACAGTAGCAAGAATATTTCTTTTATTGGTATGAGCTCGATCGACATCCGGCACACGAACTCTTACAGTGTCACGGCGTTAAAGCCAATTTCGTAACACGTGTATTTTCTTTTCTCTTTTCTACATTTGTTTTTGATAAGATGGCTTCTCTTTCCATTCGATTTCTTCTTCCGGCGTGTCCAATTGCTAAATGGGCGTCATGTAAAATCTAAAATATTTCTTTATACACGTAAGACTTAATTATATTATCTTCTTTAACTGATACACTACTGCTCTTCCCGTCTTTCAATAGTCATAACATCGAATCTTCGCAAATTCTTCGGATTTCACCCTTTGAACCATCTCTTCGTAACTCGAATTCCAATTTCGATACCAACTCATGTATTCTTTTATCGTATCGACGACGCAAGTCAATCAATCTTGATGCATTCATGTCGAAACACGAAACAATAACACACCAACTGTCCGTACGTATCAGTTCTCAATTGGACACTAAATTGTAAACAATAACTAAAACGTAGTCGCTGTTGTCAAACAGTGAGTGAATCGCGGTCTGTGATACTATCAGCGAATGTGACGTGTTTGCTCTTATTCGTCGCAGTGACGCCGCTTTCTACTAAAATTATCTAAATTATCGAATTGCCTAACAATCTCATGCAATATTCATAATGAGCAGACACTGTGATAAATAATGAAGATTAAATACTTATTATTTATTTTACCCGATTCGATTTGTCATACTGTCCGGGAATTATAAATAATGTCTTCATTAATCATTTGGTCATGATGCGTTTACGAATTCCACCACAAAGAGCAGGAAGGTACCAAATTTAAATATATTGACTTCCATTGAAAAAATAAATGATCCATAGTTTGTTTGGTAGCAATCCCTGGAGATGTGACTGACAAGCAAATGTAATATAAGCAGTTGATTATCATCAATTTACATTCTTTTATCAGACACTGAGATAATAAAAATAAAACTCTGGCAATTTTTAACGTACATTGTACCACATTTCAAGACATTTCTGAATATACAGATAAGCTTCAATTTAGGTGTTGAGATTTTCATTATATCGCATTAATTGAAAATTCACCGAAACAATATTGAGAATCGCAAATTTTAGGAATGATAAATATTTTAAAGTTGATGTTTGATCAATAGATTTTACTTTATTGACTATTCTGCCGTGGCGTCTTTCTGGTCCTACCTAAAATGCCAGTAGTATAGGTACATATTTTGAAGCAACTTGTTCATAAAAACACTTCAATAATGCTAACTGAATTTATGGTAGGTATGTTGATAGAATGGTTTGGTATAATTTGTTGTAGTTTTTGTGTGCCATGTATGACAAATAAATGTTTGTGAAACTCGTCGCTGAATACGAACATGCGTAATGAGCCTGGAAGTGTTTCTACTTATATTTCTACAAAAACTGGTAATACACATTTCGCCTTAGAAATTCTAAGTTATTCAATGTGGCATTCGTTAAAGGATTAATAGAAAAAATCAAAACATATGCGATAATGCCTTTTCTTTTCAATATCGACTGATGATAATGGTAGAATAAACAGTTTAGTGATAATTCAGAAATACTTTTTGAGTCTAAATAGCAACAATTCTTCATAGCTAACGCCATTCCTTTCCCACTCTCACACATAGTCCACTGCGTAATATAAATGGAATTGATAAAGCGTATTTTAGAAAATTCACAGATATTCAATATACATGAATATACTTTCAGTGTGGCCGCTTCATTTACCATACATGACGTACACATAGCGAACAAGAAATAAGCAGTACACATAGCGTAGCACTTCAGCATAATTCTATGGTCTAATCAACAACATTCATCCTAAAAATTCTATTTTAGTGGGCTGAAATTAGCCAATTGGATGATAATATCGCATGTGATCAGCAGATGGTGGAAGTTAATTTTGGAAACCCTAAAATTTTCAGTTTTCATTTCTTCCAGCTTGCGTTTAAAACTAAAATTTTCTTGGTGTTCCTATTGCAATTTTGAAAAGTTGGTGTGACTTTAAGCTTAGCTTGCGTTCTATATTTTTTTCGAAAAGCACCTATTGAATCTTACAGTATAACGTTCAATTTATTACAACACACACCAACGAATTTTAAACGTCTTTATTTTTATATAAAAGCATTTTAGTTGAAAAGGGCGACACATACGTTAAAATATTTTGGCCGATAATGAGTTAATTCCACATTTGTTATTAGTTAAACTATCATATTTTCGAATATCTACAGTCCATACTTCCCAAATAACGATAGTTAGAGTTCTCAATGTATAATCGGTGATCACTGATCACATTCTTATGCAAGTCAGTTGCACAGTGTCCGCCTAATAATAAATGCAACCAAGAACATATTGGACTTCCTATAAAACATTTAAAATATTGCATGTAACTTATGGTCAGAAATCCTAACCAAATGGCGAAAGCTCTCTTAGACCAACACAGGATGACGAAAACTGGAGCGGAAGCGGAAAACACGCGAAACGTGTTTACTAGACAGTATATGAACATCTCGCTATTTTGTGTTGGTTTAAAAGAGCCTTAAGATTTTATTGTTATTATAAAATAGATCGGTATTCCCTAACCTGCCATTCCAAGGGTAAATGTGGAAAATGCATTTCTATAAGAGAAATTGGAATTATTTGCAAAGTAGTTTTTCTTAATAATAAGTATTTTGTCTGTCTTTATGTAAGAATTAAATGGATTAATTTGATCTAGTAAAGCGGCGCAGAATCTGGCAACAGCATAACCTGTTTCCAAATAAAATAAATTGGCAATTAGGTGGGCAAATTGGAGATCTTGCTTAATTATTATTAATGCAATAACATACAAATGGATATTAGTTAAATATATAGGGTTCGGTAAAAGTAGTGGATTAGTCTAATGTCTGCATAAATATAAACTATAGGAAACAATGTTATTATCAAAATTCGCTTAACATTTTTTCGGTAAATTTCAAATCTTTATACATTTCTTAATTTGAGAAAAAATTTAAAACAAAATTTAATACCAATACAAAAATTAAAAAATTAAATTAAATGTTCGAATTGAAGTCCCTGTACGGCCTAGCAGTGTTTGGGGAAAGAAATCCAAATTGGGCGACCTAGTGCGCCATTCAATAAAACTTCGACGTTCAATCTAGCGAGTGGGAAAAATTGTGTCTAGGTACTGTCGAACATTAACTGTATAATCCTAAGCCCCATCTTGTTGAAACCATAGGTCACAGTTTGGCATATTTGGTTGATTACCATTAGGAAACAGATTCAATATGTCTGGTATAATGTGGTAATGCAGTAAGTTTTCTAAGATATATGGACCTATGATTCGTTGCTCAACAATGCTAGCTCGCGCATTAGGTTTTGGGGATGCTGTGTGGGATGTTTTATCGTCCAGTTTAGACTCTCAGTCGACCAATAACGCTAATTTATATATATTTTTTTTTTTATAAATCCGGTAAAACAAATCTTAGCTTCGTCAGAAAATAAAATATTGTTATAAAAATTTTTATCTTATAGACCTTGTATTTATTTTTTCTCAACATTGTAGCAACATATCAATTTGTATCAATTTCTAATACCAGTTGAGTGGTTCATCGCCCGTTTCTCTAGATCCAGCAACCAATCTCGAAACCGTTGATTTGGCTATAGGAGTTCGCCCCAGTTGAACGTTGTTGAATAATCGGCAAAATTCGTTTTGAGAACGCCTGTCACCATATCTAACTATCTAAAAAGGACTTCAATTCTCTCAGTTGTAGTTAACTGAAAAATTTTCACACAAACTATAGAAAAAATCCACTTTCGTAATGCGTACTATTTTATTGCAATAGGTACATCAATAATTCTTTCACAGACGTTTTATCTAACTACATTCACTGCAATATATAACAAATTAGTTGAAATTAACAATGTTTTGCAGCCATTATCGTATGATAACGCTAAGAACGAATGGGACACAATATTCAAATACTTTTAAATATCTTATTTTTTTTGTTATCCATGCCACGAAGACAATACATATCTATATTAAGAAATTTATAAGAATTCGAAATCTGCCTAAAAATATTACTGTTACCATTAAAAAATATTTTTTTGTTGCTATCAGAAGTTACTTGAAAAAAATCGCAAATGGTAGAAAATAATGTCGAACAAATTTCGTTAGTAACACTTTTTTCTAAAGTTTATATTTACAGATACTAGACTAATGCGTTATTTTTGCCAAACCCTGTATAAACATTTGCTACATGTTTGTATAACATCAAATATAAATCTATAAACGGTATTGTTTTGCAACTTTCGTAGTAAATTTAGAACAGTCCATTCGCCTGAATAAAACAAAACAAACATGAATATGAAAAGTTAAAGTTGACAGAATATAATTGTGCTTAGAGTGATATATATATATATATATATATATATATATATATATACATATGTATACATACAGGCTACAAATTAAATTTTAATTTAACCGCATACGACATAAAATATAATTTGTCCCATATCAGTAATAAGTGACAACAAATTTCTTTAATTTATTCAATTATCTGAGATTTCTACATCTAAACAATGATTAATAGTTATAGCACGATATTAATAATGGTCTTATTGTGGATTAAGTATGTATGTATGTTCTGATTTCTTAATTCTCAATTACGGTTTATACATATGATAAAAGGTTGTCAACATTAAGCAAAAATTGATGATAACTCTACATATTTAACATAATAGGAAACAGATAAGCGTCCTGTCTACATATGAATACATTTAAAAATAAAAAACACCAGCGTAACGCCATAAATATTATATTAATAACACATTATTATGCGAAGATAAACCTTAAAAAACAAGAGAATAAAGAAAAAAATTACTGTCCCTACGACTGTAAGACACGTTATCGAATGATCAATATCTTGCATGAAGAATGCATCTACCAGCGAACTTACTACTAATTTAGTAGTAATTCTGTAAGTTTTCAATCAAGAGTATATTATATACGATACAGTGCGGTCCTAAAATATCCCCCCACCCCGCCTTACTACATTTTTGAACGGCTGAAGCTAGCATTTCTGGAACCAATAAGTTGATTTCTGTTTTATGTGAATTTACGTCTTTTTTATTTTAAGTAGAACACCTTGTATATGTTTAGGCTTTTGCAAAGGCAAATTCAATGTCATCAAAAATGTCAATAATGCTAAAAGCCATTTTACAAACAATAGAAGTTCAGCTATATTTTTTCTAAAGACGCTATTTTTTTTTTACTTAAAAGTAGGCGCTAGTATACTTACTGGCCTTACCGTATAACAGTAAGTATTATTTCATTACAAGTTATCCACAGTCTGCGCAGTGGAATGTATCATACATTTCACGTAATAAAATATTACACGAAACAACTGCTGAAATGGATCGACATGAACTTCTGAAGATTGGAAATTTCCCATGGAAAGAATGGGTCCAAGTTTAAGTTGTCGTTACTCGAATAATATCACATTTTAAACTGCATTCTCATTGCTCTCCCTTAATTGCCTATACTTTTCTTTCGTGAAGGAGCTTTTTCTCCAACGCAACATTTGCTACAAATTATTTCTTTTATTGCTATAGAAATTTGTTTACTAACAAATATAGAGGTTTTCTTACAATTAATTTTACTTCCTTAAACATTGTGTTAGAAAAACACGTCACTAGAGAATTCTTTGTCAACTGTATAATTATTAGGCGCCTCTTTTTGTAATCTGTTACGAGTGAGGTTATCAATAAAATGTTTTTGCATTTTCCTTATAATGCGCTTCTATCTAAATATTTCATCATTCCTTTAATGATATTTTTGATGGTATTTCTTAAAATAACTCTTTCTGTGTTTTTCTTTTCTTAATAAACATTTTTGCCTGAATTTTAAGATTGTTTTTGAATAACAGCTTTTGTTACTGGTGAACTTTGTCTTCCAATCTTTAAATTAAAATGTTATGTGAGGTATTCAAATTTTGGTGGTACTATTTAAGCAATTACCTAAATCTTCTATCAAAATAAAAAAAATCCGGAGTTGTAATTTTAAGAAACTTGTCGATGTAGTTATTACTTAAAAACACATTCTTCACGACAGGAAGGATTTCTGGAACTGATAGAGTAATAGGACCAGTAGTTTACATTTGCGAGTGAGACCGGCATAAATTCAAAATATTTAGTTACATCAAATGCTTGTAATAAGTTTTTAACACTTCGCCTTTTCCTTGAAGTAAGTAATTGGAGAAAAATCGAGAATCTGGACTGTATTACATAAATAAACTTTACTTAGTGATCAGTAAAATATTGCGTAAGTTGCTGTGTGCATTTTTTACCTTCTTAAAATTTAGTAAAGCTCGTTCATGTGTAAGTATTTTTCTTCCAGTAGGTATTTTTATATAAATGTAAACCATATTTAGTAAAAACTGGAACGGTAACCTATAACGTTATATATTGAACAATAACCTTTAGTTCTTTTGAAAACACCTTTTCTGGTGCGGCATTCATTTTTTTTTCTAAAACATTTCATTATCTACAATTTTATTCATAATCAGAACGTGTATATCAGCAACATTTAATCCAATGAATGTCAGTAATTAATAATTTAAAAATTTATACTGTTGCATGTAAATGTTAATTTTGTTTCGGCAAACAAAGTTTTGTAGTAGTTTGTAAAATGCCTCAGTCACATTGATTGCATTTCTAATAAATGCTGCAAGATACCATTTCCCTCTCTTGGGATGTTCGTTTACTCATACTTAAGGGATTAATTACTGAAAAGGCCAAGTGCATAACAAAAAGCACCGGGTAGCTGCACGTGTGATACTAGCAGGTATTTGTTCTTTAGACTATGAAAATTAAAATAATATAATAATAATAAGTTTGTGTCATATGTTGTTGTAGACTTCCGCGCTCGATGTTTTTTTTTTTAAGAAGTTAGATTTCCGGGTTGATATCGCGTTGTAATTGCATGAGAATGCTGACGTTTCGCTCTCAATTGCATGGAGCTTCTTCTGGACTGCTGCATGCACCGAGACAACATGCAAAAAAAGCATTCAAGCATTTGATGCTTGAATGCTTTTTTTTTGATTTTGGTACCAAAACTTAGAACGCGGTTTTTACAGTAACTTCACTTATCTTGGAGAACTACCAAAATAATATTCACATCTAATTATAATCTATTATTTCCTTGGTTTGATATATATAAGTCTTAGGGTATCACAAAGGATATTTTATTCGCACATTACATAATGTTATAATCACGTCGCAAAATAGAGCGAAATTCATTCCTTGATTGAAAACTTAAAGTTCACTAAACAAAAATTATACAAACACTTTTGCAAAAACTTATCGTTTTTAGCGTGACGCTTTTGATTAAGGTTGATTAGTGTCAAAAATCTATACATAGTGTATCCACTTAGTGCGTGGACGGAGGATAATTTCCTTTCTAAGAAATTTAGAAAAGAAGCCTTTCGACAAAAGTTTGATTCATGTTGTTCCAGTTTTCTTTCTAATTTTCTTGTAAACACTCTGTATATTTTTACAAAACATAATAAACAAGCTCTTCTCTTGTCTATCTTCTAGAATCTTTTTTATAAGTATTTCTCCATAAAAAAGGACTTTCGTTCGTTTAATTAAAAACGAAGCTATGCGGATTTAACAACGTAGGATGTTGAGACGAAATACTATATATTGTTTCGCTAAGGATATTCATTAAAGCAAATGTGTAAACGTTATCTCTTTTGGTATAATTTCATCGTCTACTCGAAGTAGTATCATTTTCCTACATACATAGTCCAGTAAGTTAACCAGCACGTATAAATAATAAGTAGATAGACAAATGTTAATTAGAGTTCAACATAAAAAGAATCGATTTATTTAATTTATTTAAAGAGCGTTTAAAAAAATTGAAATAGCTTAAATCAAACATGGTAACGATTTCGATACCATCTTTTAGATTCCAGTTGATATAAAAAAAACCTTTATACATTGCCTGAAACTCCAAGAAATACTCAACTGGATAAATTTTGAATCTCAATCACCGCCCTGGTATATAAAGGGTTTAAGATATCGGCTGCTAAAGAAACAGGGACATTTCCCAAAAATCTGAAAATTTGTCAATTATCTCAAAAATTATCTACATAGTAAAGAATAGTGGTGGAAGTTGACATGAATTGAAGAGAGGCATCTAAAATCGGAATATACAGGACGTTCCATTAAAAAAACTAAGCTTATATCGTGCGCAGTAGAAACGGAACCCCTGCATACTAGGATATAATTTTATGTTGCGTACCATTTATCTCTGAATATTTTTTATTTGTAAACGTTTTCTCTAAATTGCTCAGGAAGGGAATTATCACCCGTTAACGCGCCAGATGGACACACTGGATATATCACTGGGAAGAAAATAAATTGTCACAAGAAAGAAAAAACCACAACTAGATACAATCGAGAAGCAGCTTGGAATCTATATAGTTTTTAATACAAATCAAATCGAAACTACCAATGAAAACTTTAAAAGAGTAGACATCAAATTTGTTTACTATTAATATATAAAATGTGGTTCCTGTAATTGTTAATTTATCTGACTGCGTATTGATCTAGCTAGAGATCTCACAACACAAATGTAAATAATTGATAACACAACTACCGGAGAGAACCAACGGGCGAAGGTTCTTATACACGCACTCGTTTAGTTAACAAACACATATTCGCAGTCGCACAATTGCACATTATTCAGCACTATATAAGAATTCTTAACTGGATGAAAACATTATGCATGATTCATATTCAGATTCAAGGACACAGCATCGTTTGAAAATACGCTAACCTCCTGTGTCGTTTCATTTATCAATTGCAAGAAAGCATTCTTAAAAACTGATATATTTATAATTGTTGTAATGCAAAATGAACTTCAGTAAATTGTAAATATAAGTTTATTAGTCGTTCGAGAAGGACCTGCAAATTTTTATCTAATTTCTTTTATCTTTAATACAATACTGGTAAATACTTGCAGATATAGACAATTTAACAGTAGTAATAATAACACTTTCCGGTGTTTGTGTATGTTACCTGAATAACTGGAGGATCTGTATACTACGTTATTTAAAAAAGGCAGTTAGCGCATCGGTATTGTCCGTTTTCCAAAATAAATAATATCATCTTGGCAATTTTTAAGTAACACGCGCAGGATACTCCGAAAAGCGCGAACCTGCATAATGTCAGAAGTTTTACCGTTCGCTAATTGCATTTGATCGCTTTTACTGATCGTCGCTCAATGTAGAAGCTTTCCGATATTTGCAACATTCCTATAAGAAGCCGTAAGAATCGAAAAACACACCTTAAATCGATGCACCGCGCTAAAAATCGATGCGGAAGGAAATTTCGAATAGCGAAAAAACTTACCTTTTGATTTGGAGAGAGTATGTTGATCCGTATAGGGAAGATCGGCCGGACTAATACGTCGAGATGGCAAACAGAATGTGGCACTATGTTGAGTGAGCTCTACGCTCTCGCTTCGGGTAGGAACACGGCGAAGACTTCTATTGATCACTGCACAGGCGAGAACAAGCGGGCGGGGATTCGGGATATACCACCACTGCCGCCAACTGCCGCCGCCACGTCCCTCTGTTGCCCGCCGCTGGTACTCCTGTGTATATATATCCGATGTATAGCACTATGCGGATATATGTGAGTATACGTATCCCAGGGACGACGACAAGAGGGTAGTAGGTACCTACTGTGTCTCGAAAAAGTTAAAAATGATGTTCCAGACACAAAAATTAAAAAACTAGGAAATTAAAATAAATATCACATAATTCAAAAAACTAAAAGTCGGTTGAAAATTGCACACTCTATGAAGTAATGCCGAACTTTTAGAGTAATTGTATATTAGTTAATAAATATGTAAGAATATTAATCATGTTGTCTCATATAGAAATTTTATTTCCCAGGAAACGGAATCGGAAAGAGCCTACGCCATTTTTTTTTAACCAATTAATCATTTAGTGCAGAAGGATTTACGTACTCTTTCTGTATCAAGATGCTGCATAAAATTCTCGTTTATGTTAACAGAGCAAAACAGCTAAGGGTCGCGCACCCGTAGCATTCAATTAACAATTTCTTATTCTACAGCGAAATTAATTGTTGCTTTATTCATGAAATGTTTCATAAAACCAACAAGTCACTCGAAAAATAGAATTGACCGGAAAACGTTTGGGGAGGGTTATCTCAATAACGATGTCTCGTAGAGTTGGTTTTCTGTTTTTGGTAATGAAGCACTGCATCAGTCGACAATTTCTCGTTGGTACCGCAAATTCCAGCGTCGACGCAGCAGTCTCCACGACAGGGCCCCCAAAGACAGCAGTCACTCAAAAAAATATCGCTGCTGTGCGTCAACTGACCAAAATAGATCAACATGTGACATTTTGAATAGTAAAACTAATGATTGGCGTAACTGCTTTAGTAGATAGAATGAAAAGTGTATAAATCTTTAAAAACAAAGTGCTTTAAGTCGATATATTGTTTTCTGTTTAGGCTGTATGCAAAACTAAAATACAACCCTCGTATCCTCGTACCCTCGTACGATGGAGTTTTCAGTGCACAAATTCATTGAAATCGTTAAAACTTACTCAAAGGATTTGCTTACAGTGGAGGAGATCAAAACGAAAGAGATTTTGAATTTGAAGCACTAATGGCAAAATGCTTTAAAGGAACTCTGTTGAAAGCGAAAAAATTAATACAAGTCCTTTTCATTCGTTCATTTCAGACGTATTCTGTAATATTTTATTTAAAATACAAAGATTTCTAGATTTCTACGAACGTTAATTTCAGAAAGGACTTATTCACTTTTTTTTTATAAATGCATTATTTGAAAGCTCTATAGAAGAAATCTCGCGTGCCATCAACTTGATAAACATAATAATTATGCGTAAGTGATAAGAAAAACAGTAAAACGAAAAAATATACTTTTTCTTAATTATTTTAGACCGTAGAAAATGACTTTTCAGAAATAAACGATTCTGAATGGGTATATAAATAATAATAATAGTTGTAGCTATCTGGTGTTATTTAGAAATTTTTGTCTATGTAGGATGTAGATTGAATTAGACTGAAAACTAAGTGGCGCAAGTACCTTAGCTACTTTTGGTCTAATCCTGTAAATTTCGATGCCAACTCCAGTTTGTATTTTTGAGCTGTTTGTGCACCAAAAATAATGCTAAGATAACTTAGCTTCCTCATGGTATTGATGGAATAATTCACGGCAAACGCAATAAAAGGAGAGAGAGAAAAATACACTAACACACGGACATGTTTCTGCCTACCCGGCGTCATCAGCGTGATTTCGAGAGTACTTTTCATATCTCTACCTTCTATCGCTGTTGCCTCACAGTTAATACCACAACTTTCAAAACGACAAACTCGACATTTCTTGGCGCCCTCTAGTGCCAAAGAAACGCATGCCTGCCGTTCAGGAAGCAGCGACATAAACCGGGTACTGTTCCCCAAACCATCCCTCGGGCAGTTCACATCACTGTCGCTGCTTCCTAAACGGCAGGCATGCGTTTCTTTGGCACTAGAGGGCGCCAAGAAATGTCGAGTTTGTCGTTTTGAAAGTTGTGGTATTAACTGTGAGGCAATAGCGATAGAAGGTAGAGATATGAAAAGTACTCTCGAAACCACGCTGATGACGCCGGGTAGGCAGAAACATGTTCGTGAATTTATTATATTATAGAAGAAGCTAGCAGGTAAAAACATTACTAAATAGAATATAGATTAAGTGAGGTAGTGATAAATAAGATAAAATGCAAAAAAAAAAAAAAAAAAAATATATATATATATATATATATATATTTATCCACTTTACATATCATACATTTGCAAAAATTTTAGACCGCTTGAGAAAAACACAGACAAAACGGATGACGAAACGTACGTAGCATATTAAACGGAGTTTTATTCTCTTTTTCCAAGACCTCTAAAAACTCAAGTTAAAAATTGTTTCAAGATTTATTCTAGATAAGTAAATGCATTCTGTTGCCTATTTTAAGAATGTTTATTTGCAATAAGTTAACGTAATTTTAAGTCGAATATGTGGAAAGCTTCCTATACCAATAATAGATTCCATTGCTTCTGTTTAAAGATATATTTTGGGTATAAGTTAGTTTTAAACGGAATACAGCTTCTTATGGATATAACATTTGCAAATAATTATATAGTGTTGATTAAGTAACAAATCATCATAAAGCCATCATAACGATAATAAATATCTACTAAAGTCGAAGATATATTGCTGCGCTTTATATGTTGCGATACCTTTCACGTTTGTTACGCTACTTCACAGTCCTTGAATGTCCTTGCTATCATTGTTACCTTCGTAAAAGTAACAGTGGAGTATGTTACTGCCCCAATACCGCATCATTTGTATACTTGCTGTAATGGATGCTCTTTTCGATAACAATGGGGGCCTGCTTTGAACAACGTAAAAGTTTATTAAGTGTTTTATCCGCCATGAAAACACCATTTGCTGAAATATTTAAAAAAATAATGAGAAGTACAGCATTTCCCCCAAAAAGGCACCTGAGCCATCTCACCTTCACTTGTAGCAGACTCTATCTCCACAAGTAATAAATTATAAGTGGTAATTCTGTTATGAAATGATTCATGCATAAAAACAACCAACAGATGCATACAAAATAGCATTGCATATACATCCACGATCTGTGTTATTGAATTATTGTAGTATTGTAAACACTCCATTTGAGAGACACAAATCTTTTATTATAATGTCTGCATACATATACATACATATTACATTCATCTACCATACGGATGATAGGGCACATCTGCGTGGTGCCTCCATTAGCACATGTGCGTATCGGTTCACACAATTCCACTGTTATATATGTGTATGTATAAGTGTGCACATACAAAAACGTTCATCATTCTCCTTTACCAGTAGACGATTACACATACAAAAGCATGCCATGCAAGTCGTGTTTGTTGTATGCATTTCAACAGAAGCTCCTCCTTGGTAAACAGTGCCTACTGATTTCGTGTACGAGCTTTTTTTGCTTCGTCCGAATAAGTGCACCATTTAACTCGGCAGTGCATGCTGTAAACAAATATGGGCTTCAAGTGGCATGGACAGTTTTTTCAGTATTAATACACAACTGTCCAGCACCTATTTTGAATGATAACCGTTTAGTTAAATCAACGGCAGGGAGCTTAAAATATCTATAATTGTGACGTTATTAATTATGAATTCCTAGTTATAGATAGTTATTTCTAAAGAGATTCAAGAACATCTAGCTAATGTTCTTACGGTCAACGAACTTACTAAAATCGATTTACTATATGGTCAGTCAACAGAAATTAGAAAAGCCTAATTAATATAACTTTCCTTGTTCATGATACTAATATTTTTTGAATGAGTTTTCACTCTCCATCGGGGTTAAAAAAAGAAAATATTGCTTTGTAGAACATAAAGTTATTTTGATTTCGGGATTATTTATATTTTTTGTTGACATGTCTTATTTCTCTTGGATCAATGGGATAAATAATGCTTATTGTTATTATTATTTACTTTTAGGTTCCATAAGAAAAATCTATCTTTTATGAATAAGAATTAAGCTAAACGATTCTGATGTCCTGTAATAAGAAAATAAGAAATATTGAGTATACCACTTTGAAGACAGTGTATATATATTGTAATGTTTTGCCAATGTGAAATTTTGAAAATTTTAGGAAATTTGTCGAAATTCTAAATTTTCTTCAAAAATCGCGGGTCGTGAATCCGCGAATGTCCCTAGACACTCTTTCGGCAGATGAAAAGAGACGTGTTAAGACCTACAAATGAAAATAACTACTAACCTCAAATCTCGTGACTTTCTATTACATAAACACCAGGTTTATGTGCTTCTTGTTTGAATACCTTTTCTTCACTACTAGACTACTTATAACACACTTATAATTTTTTTTTTTAAACTGAAATATCTACTCAGAACTATTTAACTTGGAGGAAATGCTACGTACAACTTGCCTGCACGACAGCTAGACCTAAAGTCACAAATAAAATTGACGTTGTTTTTCACCATTCTTCAAATACGTTGGCAATTGTTTTATTCCATAGACACTTATGATAATTTACCCATAGAAAATGTACTATTATTGAAATATATGCCGAAAGAAACGATTTCTGCAGTAGCATGATGCAGGGACGCAACTGATGCTGGGATTCTGTGTTCTCTAATGACATCCTTGCCCACATGCAATACTACAACGCCACAGGGTCTGCAAGGGTAGTACACTTCGACTTCGTGGCTAGATACACCAAGGGCAATTAATATAAATGAATATATTTAATGAACCAGCTATCACCAACCACTATGTGTATACGCGTTTCACTGTATCGCAGCTCATCAGTACACCTATGTGGTAACATATATACGATGTTAAACTTAACATGTTTGGATGAGAGTATCTAATTAAAGATATGATAATCACTGAAATTAATTATATTCATTTATATTAGTTGCTCTTGGTGTGCCTAGTCACGAAGTTGAAGTGTGCTACCCTCGCGGATCCTATGTGACAGCGACTGCCTATTTCTGTAGAGGTCAATATAGCAATATAATTCGATTTCAATGATTAGAGTATCTTTAATTAGATACTTTTGGTAATCCACCAAACATCCGAATCATGACGTACGTTTTCATTGTCATTGCCCTGAGCCTGATTCGCCGTAGTGAAAAATATCATAACGAACATAAGGAAAATAACTGTTCGACATATAATTACGTAATGTTTGCATAATTGTAATAGTCTTTGGAGCTTTTCTCGTCAGCTCTCTTTGTGCGTTAACTACTATATGCGAAGGTTTGGCTAATAGTAATGAAGACCGTTATAATGTTGTGATGGCATTTGTTATTACTTGGAAGTTATTGAAACTATTTTATAACTCAATTTCAACTTGTAGTCTTGAAATTTCAATTGACCTGCTTTCATGGCAGCAACACACAAACTAGAGAAAGTAGGTTTAAGCACGCGGTCAGCGCAAAGCGCAACTGATCCACTATCAGTCACAAACATTAATACTTGAATTGCTTAATATCACATTTTTAATGATTTCGCACGATTGAAGTATTGTGCTGGCTTCAAGTTCATTACAAATTCGGCGCGAAATATTTTTAGCGCACTTTTTCCATTGGTGGTTTACGACACCGTGCTTAAAGATATTTTGAAATAAATTTTCGAAGATTGGTCACCAAGCAATAATTTTGACTTCATATTTGCTACTACGGTAACGTCGAACGAACCGAAACTATATTCGCAGGCAAATATTCTTTACCCAATTCCTAGATTTCTCCGTTTTTAGGTATGTGTGTAACGAACGTTTTTATTTGTAAGGCACGTGGTATTACCGGAATATCATCCGTCTATCTACACGCTCCCGGCTTTGCCAACATTACTCGTAATATGAATAAAAAGGTAAAAATCAAAAATGAGTTTTTGTTTAATGTTTAGAGAAAGGTATACGGTGATACAATGGTGGCGCATTGCCTATTACACTGGCTTAAGAGTTTCACGGTACCGGGTTCGAACCCTGGACTCACAACTCTCAGAGTAAAATTTTTCGTATATTTTCTTACTCCAAATGCGAATCTTGAGGAATAAAATCCTAAGACGCTTTGTAGGTACAACCATAATAGTAAATTCATGGCCAGCCGATGCCTTCTATATTGGAGAAAGCTGTTGGGATGTAATGGCATGAATTGTGTTGAAAAGATTAGTATTTCAGATAAACGTCCTATAAAAATTCTTTAAACTAAGAAAATATTTGAAGCAAAAGATTTTTTATCCATTACTATAAACTAAGCCAAAAGCATTATTAAACTAATGAAACACAGCGGCGATATTAAGGAAATGTTTACGTATGCTGGTGGATCCATTTCGAAATGATTGATGATTCTTTGAATAAAATTTTATAGCATGGTTTTATGCTTAAACGCATTTCAGCTGATTTTACTAGAATTGTGTAATCCGCACTTTCGGTTTTTCTTCAACGGATGTGAGAATTTAAGCTTTATCGTGTGACGGGCGATATGTAGGTTTTGCACGAGAACGGGCAGAAGTTTTTCTACTTCGAAGTCGTCTACTCAGTTTAAATATATGCGTAGAGGAAATTAATGTAGTGAAAATATAATGCTAAAATTGAGAAAAAGTATACAAGGAATCAGGGAAAATAGATAACCGAGCAATCTCAATTAGAAAATATAAGTATGTCTGCGTAATTCATTTTAGGAAAAGTTTTTGTTTACATTTCCTAAATATTTGCATTGGCTATTTTTCACTTAATGCGAACTTTTATCTTATAACAACCATATACGGCTCTATATTAAAATTGCAGCTCTATTAGAAACTAAAAACACAATTTTTAAGAAAATGTATTATCTGCAATTAAAAAATCAATAAAGTTTCAGTGCTGCGTTACGACGTATACCTGAAAACTGGTAACATCATTTTCTATAATTATCTGAAAAAGCCTTCATGGCTTTAGTAATCTATTTTACTCGTATAGAACCGACACCTCGTTGACAAAGCGGCCTGTTATCACCGTAGCATCGAATTTGAAATGGGACTTACTGAAAGACCTACTAGGAAGATGGTGCCTCCATACGAGAACAAATGGGTTGAAGAAAGTACACTTTAATGAAGAGTGGGGGCTGGAATCACAACTCACAACCGCCAAGCGAACAGGATAAGGAGGTGTACTTATATTTGGATTGGAGTCAACATATACGCTGCTAAAATGTAACCCAAAATCATCAACGATAGCTTGTGGATTATCATACGTGATATCATAAAGTTATAGAGGCAGGAATTCGGGAACTACTATTTTTACTGTGTATGTAGAACCAAAACTTTCTTTAATATTTAAACTGATTCGCTGTATTAGCATTTTTAGATCTTTTAAGTAGCTCAACATAATAAGCAGTCAATTTGATGTTTTGGATGATCTCATAGGTTCACTAAGTTGGATACTGTCTACTTTGATTGTTGTGTAAAGGTACATACAGTTTAAATAGCGTATACAATTTCTCATAAAATAAATTGCTGTGTCTTTAGGATTTTCTAATAACGACGGATCAGTTGTTGTTTTGGCATTATACAAATTAACAAAATCAATAAAAGTTAATATGCAATGTTTATGTGGATCCTTTACATTACCGTTTCATGGCCTTGTTACTATTACCCCCTCGCCATAAAGGCTGAAGCGCAATTAATCGCGAATGGTGACTCGGAAATGTACCGGATCCACTAACAAAATTTTTTGATCCCGGCGCGACTACTGATTGCAATTAAAAAAACTCCCACTAGTTGTTTTATCTACTTGTGCTAGTTTTTGTCATACCTAAACACTATGTAATCAAGAAAGTATTCATCCATCTGTGATGGATGTTTTCATAATTGCAATAACATCATAATCCGCAGAAGAGCATGCAGTGTAGAAATCCACAGATTTTGAGCGCATACTCCTTACATTGTGTTGGAAGAAACTAGTTTAACGAAATGATCTTCTGTACTCCACAGACGTACTTAGTCTACAAATTTGTCTCATATAGTATCTGTACGTATTTACGTATGGGGAAAGGTATTTTATAATTTCACTCACACGCCGCCCCTCATCACTTTCTCGATCCTTTCTCAAAGAAACAGACGATTCGGGAATGTCGGATAATACAATGTCACATGTCTGTTTCAGTTCATTGATTATGTTACCAGAGCCATTCTTACAAGTGAAGCAATTCCATGTCACCTAATGGCACTTTTGGATATGATGGTTCTCGGGTCAGTACTCGTAAAACCAATACATGCGTAATTAAACGACTGCTTACATACTGCGCAAGTTATTTTACATATGGTGCAAGTTTTCTTTTCTTTTTTTTTATTGTTGCTATTCTTGATTTGTGGTTGTAAAAATCAATAAAGTTGCTTTATTATTATTATTATTATTGTTATTATTATTATTATTAATATTAAATTATCCCACATCGTATTTTAATAAATACAGGTTATCTTTAAAAAAATACTGAAATAAGCACATAAAGAGAGTCCCTGACAATTTTGTTATGAACACCATCAACAACATGGCCGCTTAACGCATGCGTTTAAAAATTGAAATTCTAAAAGTTTCGTATCTGAATAATCTCAGACCTGCCGAAAACAAATAACTACCACAGACAAATCATGACATAAAAGCACCTCGGTAGAATTACTTTGAGGCTCTAAATTCAACTGTTCTGTTGCAACCTTATAACGGTGAATAGGTCAAATTCCTCTATGATGGCGTTTGAAGTACATCAATTAGGTATAATAAAGCGAATTGTCTTGTACTAATACTCGAACTATAAGCATACACCTTAGAAAACCCTAGATATAAAAATTAATTCAATTATCCCAAGTACTGATGCGCATCCTTAACCTGTAATAAAATGTACAGTAGGTATTAGCTTGTGTAAGATAGATAATTCAGTTTACGTTAGAACATCTGCTATTGTGCTATAGAAAGACCGCTACCTGCGGACCTTTCCGAACACCAGAACTAAACACAGATCCTTTCAGACTGCTATTGTCCGTAAATAAATACGTATGTATGTATATACAAATACATAAGTAGATGCGTAGCGCGTATAATTTATGAGGCTTCCGAGCTAGTCGTGTGTTCTCTTTCTGACCGCACAAGCATGCACACTCGACGAGCACATTACCGTCCCAAGATCGTGGCGCCCATATCCTAAGCGCGCCTCCAATTAAAACTTCCTTAATTCCGCTGTAAACGCGGACGCACACTCTCGTATAAATTTCATTCAATGCACGCGCCGGCCGTGCGGATCGTCCGACACGCGCATCCGGTCTCTGTTTCGTCTGAAATACTTTAAAACGCGACGTTAAGTTGTTTTTGGAGGATGACTTTTGTTTCGCAAAAAAATGTGATATTTCAAACACGGGGGGCGGTATAGTTATTTAAAGATAAGAAAGAATGTAGCTTGCAAGACTACGGAAAGTATTTGGAATTTTTCTGAATTCCAGTATTTACATATGTATTTACAAGTATCTATCTGTAATGTAATTATGTGAAACATACAAAAAAACTTTTACGGAAGTATCTATCTGCTCTGCAGTGAATATAAAATAACCTGGTAAACTCCTAAGGGTTTAGTAGAGAATGGTTACCGCATTTTATACAAAATGCAAATATATATGCAACATTTTCTTTAAGAGAGAACATAGGTACAGTATTTTTCATCCCCCGCTAGCGTTAGAACCATATCCTACTTCTTAATGCGATCCTTATGTTTGCAGCTAAAGATTCATCTCGGTTCAGATCCAACCATAGGTGATTTTTTTTCTTCTTATGCGGTTTTTGGTATCTATTCCACAAGGAAAATAATAATAATAATCCATGGCTATGCATCCTCCAACAGCTTTCGCCAATTACATGGCGCATCCGCCGGCCATGAGTTATTATTACGGTTGCGCTCTTAGACAGTCTTAAGATGTTCCTTTGGCATTCGTCAAATCTGGAGTAAGAAAAACTACGGAAAACATTACTCTGAGAGTTGCAACTACAGGGTTCGAAACCGGTACTTAAAACCTGGTAGCCCAAAGCACTAGCCGCGCAACTAGTCCCTAAAGTAAAATTAAGATGTATAAATAATGTAGTAGAAATGTCTTTCGGGTGATGTCATGTAGTTAATATTTTACTTGACGTTTCGCTGACCACGCTGTCAGCTTCTTCGGAGGATTTCTAAAAGCTGTTGTTACCTCTTGCTTCTCGTTATATATCCTATTTTTGTTTCGCATTGCTGATCCATAACCGTTCCGCTCTGCTGATCCATAACCGTTCTGTTCCGCCGAATCGCGTCGTTCGTTGTATGACAATTCCGTAGTGCTAACTTCCACGTGTTGCTGATCTTGTATCCGTCTTCGCTCTTCTTAACAATGTGTTGATGAGGGATCTCTTCTGTTGAGGATGGTGGTGAGATGTTGCATGCAGGTACCGGTCTGTGTGAGTCTTCTTACGGTATACACCGTGGCCCAGTTTGCTGCTGTCAGTGCGCTTCACTAGAACATCTAGGAATGGTAAGGTGCCGTCTTCTTCGATTTCCATTGTGAAGTTAATGTTTGCGTGTTGTCTGTTGATGTGTTGCAGGAATTCCTCTAGAGTTTTTGGTCCGTGTGGCTATATGACAAAAGTGTCATCTACATATCTGTACCAGCATTTACGTTTCATCCTGCTAGATTCGATGGCTTCTTGTTCGAACGCTTCCATAAAGATGTTGGCGATCACAGGTGACAGAGGAGATCCCATTGCAGCGCCACTCGCTTGTTCGTAGAATTCTCCGTTCCACAGGAAGTAGGTCGAAGTAAGGCAGAGTCTCGCCAAATTAATCAGATCTGGTTGTAGTCCTTTTGGTATTAGTTGTTGCCTGATGATCTCTAGTGTTTCTTCCATTGGTACATTGGTGAAGAGTGATTCGACGTCGAAAGATACCAATAAATCTTCCTTTGTTATTTCGTGTTGTTGTAGTATCTCGATGAAATGTTCGGAGTTCTTCACAAAGCTTTTGGTGGGCCATGGATCTCCCAATTCCAAATACATATAATCTTATGGGAACATTTTAAATAATAACAGTAAATATATATAATAAATAACACCAATTTTATTAAACACAGAAATAGATGCAAAAACAAACATATTTAACAAAAACTTATCCACTACTTAATTTAAATCTAAAGGAACTACTCACAGAGACCTTCATTGTTGTCTATGCACAACTGATATCGTCTTTTTGTATGGCATAAGAAATGCAGTTATTATTTCTTTCTTTGAATTATTAATTCACGAATTTTTATCTGATAAAGACATTGTCCAGTGCTGTTCCTCTTGCTGCTAAATCAGGTTATCTAATGTTTTCTTAAGAATCCTTGCAGCAAGTCATCTACTTGTGGAAACATTGTAAATGAAGAATAATTAAGTATGTTCTAGCTGTTAATTTGAAACAATCATTAAACTTTCATTGATTAATTAGAAACATTTAGATTTGTGTTACAATTGTTTTATAAACGTTATCAACACCTAATGAAGTTTATTTTTATTTTCTATGTTTTTGTATTATTGCATTTTTATTCGCCATTACTAGTTTCTCATATAGAATTATTTGCTGTCGATATGGATGTCGGAATACTCACATTAATAAGGAAAAAGAAGGACTTGTCACCCACGCACTACGAGCTCTCGAGGTGTGGAAAATTCCCTCCAGACATGACACTGCAGGAACAACCTTAATATCGTTGGTAGAATAACAAGGCTACCCTTATCTAAACACCTGGATACATTGGCATTGATGACAACGAGGTGGCCGATGCGTTTACCGGCATATCATTTAGTGGTGTCAAAATGCATGTTACCCACTGGGTCGGACGAGAAGTCTTTCGTATTTGTGGAAATTCCGCATTTTTATCTCGTACGAGGTCATTTATGTGACTCAGCCAAGACAGTAGCAGG
Source organism: Oryctes borbonicus (assembly GCA_902654985.2). Classification (NCBI taxonomy): domain Eukaryota; kingdom Metazoa; phylum Arthropoda; class Insecta; order Coleoptera; family Scarabaeidae; genus Oryctes; species Oryctes borbonicus. Next base: position 22,303,389 of record LR736857.1, on the reverse strand, counting down.
GAAGTTATAGAACATAATAACACCTCTGTCAGAGTTCTAACGACAATCCTCACAAGCCAGGCTGTATTAAAGAAATATAATCATTTTTGTTGTTGCTTTACCAAAACGAAGTAACGAACACGATTTTTTGGATTCGTTTTTTCAGAATAATAATTTATGATTTATGATACCCGCTAGGTGATTCAGATATTTCTGCAAACAAACATCTATATTTATATAACAAAGTCGGTCAAGTTCAACGAATAATTGTATTCAGGACGATAACATATTAACACACAATACTATTCAACGCCAAATAAGATACGTATATCTAAATGGGAGGTTGTTGACATAACTTGGTTTATTTCTCGTTCCTAAGAACGATTAGCAAACTATTAATATAAACATCTACCAAGACATATCAAATTAAGCTTTTAAACATTCAATATAAACAACTTCAACACCATTCGTGTTTTGAAACGAAACATATCGATTTTAAAAGGGGTTTACTGTTATTGTGTCTTTGAAAGCCGTTTTCCTATTTTAATGTCTATAGATAGCTACTACTCCAACGTGCATAACTACTCAATTGCTTCTAGCGTTTTCTATATTTACACTACAGCTGGTCTGCTTGACAAGTGCAGTAGTTTTCAAAATTCATGTTTGTGCATGTAATTTAGGCAACTGGCGTACGTAGAGCTTTTTCTACCTAGGGCGGTTCCCAATTTGCTGCCTTTTCTAAGTCAATAAAAACCAAGAGTGATTATTAACAAGTAGGAACTGAACATAAATAAATAAACAATTTTATTCCTTTTGCTTAAAAAGATTTAACACATAATGGTAAAATGTAAGTTTGTTTATATATTTATTTTTCTTGCTTTTTTATTAGTGATCCGTTAGTTGTTGTTCTATGGAAAGTATCGCTAAATTTCGTACTTTTAGCTTCGTTCACAACTAGCATACTAGTGGCTATTGTTAAGAAAATTCTGAACAGTATTGTTATGTTAAAAACGGAGTCTTCCAACTTACATTTTCCAAAAATATTACTTCAAATTCAAGAGGCTTTAACTCGTTCCTTTAGCACTTTGCTTCTCCTTGTAGAGCAGATTATTTCCTTTCAATACGGAATTGTTCTTCTTCAATGTTAACAGTTATACACTTCACTTTATTCAAAATTTTCGTTTAAAAGATTAGACGTTATTAGGCGCGAATACTTCGCTGCAAGAACATGTAGTTGCTCAAAACGTACTTTTACTTCTTGGTCAACCTTATCCAATGACATTCCTCTTTGTATTTCTTCTTCTAAGAATAGTCTCACGAATTTTCACTACTGATAATTTTGTTCCCTCTAACTCCACGCACACTAAATACCTCAAATTCTACAATTTTCTTTGCTGTTGTAACTGCGGTTTGGGCTGGCATGCCCCTTTTTTCAATGAAATACAGTTGTAAAAATTTGGTTTTGAATCACATTGCTGGATATTTGAAACGTATTTCTACGCGTCATTAATTCCCAACAAATTGAGATACCCCAGAAAAAAAGAGTGCATTGAGTTGAATAACATTCCAGCGTCTGATTTCGTTTTAATATTCTCTTCTTCGCATGTCAATTTTTCCAAAGTATTTCAAATGTTTTTTTTACTATGGTCACCGCTCCTCTTCTTGTGCTCCAGCGAGTTTTTATATTGCGCTTTACACCTTGACTAGTGACAAAAAATAAAATATCCCATCGATAAACGAAAGAAGAAAAAAACCGAAAGAATGTTGAATTTACAGCCGCAAAAGCTGCATGTACCCATGGCAAGTTTAAAGAGTGATTTGTGCATGCTACAAATTCTGCATCTGTATTAACTTCTTTAATGCGATTTTGAACACCAGTGTGCTTTCCTGCCATTGCCTCAGCATTATCGTAAGCCTGTCCTCTGTTTTGTTTATCGAATCCGTTATTTTCTAATTTCGTTAAACATATCTACAGTTTTTTCAACAGTTTTCTCTTTAGCTTCAACAAGGTCTACAACATTCTGCCTTTTACTACTATATGTCAAATAATTTGACTGGTTTGATCATCGTGATGAATATGTGAAGAACTGTCAAATATCATAAAATGCATTTAGCTTGCTTTATGTCATCAATAATTACTTCGTCTCCCAATAGTTCTATGAATTCATTCTGGATTTTCGGTAATATTTTTTTCCCTTCCTAATTTTTGATAGATTCTCACACAATACTGTATCGTATTTAGCCAAGAAGTCAACAAGCTCCAAAACGTTTCCTCTACCTTCTGTTGAATTGATGCCTTCCTGATTATCTTCATCATGACCTCAGAACGTCAAATTCTGTTTTGCTAAGAATCTAATTATATTTATATTACATTTTTTTAATATCCTTTTCAATGCTTTTGCTGTCTTAGTTTATGAATAATTGTGTCATGACCAAATTTAATTTCTAATTCCTTCCATTTGAAAAATGATTGTTCAATAGGCTCAACTTATGTTGGCACACTTGGGGATTTAGTTGCCACTTAAACCCATTTTCAGAGCTCAAACTTGATTGACAATAATTTAAGGAAAGTGTATAATCTACGATCTTATCACCTTTTCACCATTTGACATATTTAAAAAAAAACAAACGTGGGTAAGTTTTCTGGTTTCATGTTTGATTGTTTTACAAGAACGAATTACTTCGCTGAAGTCGGAATCTAAAATTTGGGTTTCAAATGAACCTTGACATACTAGCGTCGTCAATACTAGTAGGTCATTGCCCAACATCTTTCAAAATAATAGACGGTATAGTTTGCTCAAAACACTCATCATCAAAACTTCATAACCACCAATTGCTTCGTCAGTATTTGAGGTAGGCCTTTCCTCTTCAACAACATTATAAGTTTCTTCACAGCCGATGTAATTTAATGACATACCTTGAAACAATTTACTGAAACACTTAAATAAGCGATACTGAACCTTCAACCACCATGCGGTAGCAAGTGCGCTGTTCTCTACTCGTGATATCTCTGACCGATGGTGGCGCTGTTTGTAATAACAACTATAGTGTTAAAGATAATATAAAGCTGCTACGGCGCACGTGTTGCCTCTGAATAAGGATAAAAATGCCGACGTCGGGTCGGCCACCGAGGTTGACATGCATTTTTGTTAAATTGGATACTTATTGTAGTCATTGACTCTGTTTAGTACAACGTTAGAACATTATATTATTTATTTTTGTATAAGTTGGAGGCTGTTCCCATCGCCTCTCACTCTCCTTCTAGGTACGCTACTAATTTGTAATGTTTTTATAGACTTCAAAGTCTGGTAAGTGTATCCTGCGAGATCGTAGCTACTGCGTTTCACTCTTTCGAGACTTGGTATACTTCGCGTAAGAAGATTACAAAAATATGCAAGGTATTTCACTGAAAAAATTGACTTTAGTTCCATTATTCTATGCAGATATAAATTACGTTGACGATACAGCGGTTACAGACGATACACAGAAATTGCGGGATTTGCTGGTGATCAAGACCGTCGCCATACTTGATTTGTCTTTATGTAATTCTTTCTCTACATTATACACTAATAATGATAGCAAGGACTGGCAAACCACACTAAAGTATCGGCGCGCTCCAACCACATAGGTAAGCGGAACAACTGTTTCGAGGATGCATGGATCAAACGGTTGATAAAGGTATTCACGCATCCTCAAAACAGCTGTTCCAGATTAATTAATTATTGGGTGTGGTAAGGAGGACTTTAGTATTATGCACTATTTTTACACAATATTTTTAGAAGAACAAAAGTATATAGTATTTCATCGCAGTACTCCATGCATGTTAGCAAAAATCCTATGTGCAAAGTTCCATATTTAATTTACTAAAAAGGACGCATTTTACGTAATCCATATAAAAGAGTTCTAGAAGAACTTGTTTATCAGATTCTGACAAAATATGCAGACTATTCTATTAAAAAAAAATTGAGATTACATGAATCAAACATTACAAAGATATAAAGATATTGCGCTGTATTGTTGGAAACTCCAGGTAGTAGGTACTCTGTCGAATAAACTTTGAATCACCCCTCTGGCTGTAAGACGTTTGAAATATCAGGCGTTAAACAAGCGACAGCATTTGGAACAATTATCTCAATTTCAAATATTAATGTGTAGTGTAGAATATTTTATCGCATCTGTTCCAGAGTTTTGTATGCGTATGTCTAGCTTACAGTGAGTTGTTGAATAATCCAGATAATTTCGATTGCGTGATAATTTCTACCTATTGTATAATTAGAATTAAAATGTGCATAGTAGTAAAATGAAACTTAATGAAGCAATTAATTCATTAGAAATGAGCAGCTGTTTACCTATCCTACTAGATGCATTATTCTTTAGTTTCATATTCAATGTGCGAATATTTAAAATTTTGGACGATAAGAATAACCAAGGAAATTAGAGCAATAGAAGCAGCATCACACATTATTCGCTATATGCCGATGTGAAGTCAACATGAGGTCGATTTTATACACAAGTAGACATTTTTTTTCTATAAAAGCACTAGATATTTCCTCGGCAAAACACATAAAACAATAATTTAATTAAAAAACAAACACAAACAAATGAAAACTACGTTGCTCTGTTGCACTATAACGTCTTTTATACACTGTACATTTCTGATGTTAGCGATAAATAGTCGGTAACTACTAGGCGAAGATTTGAATTCGAACCCGTATTACTCCCACTCTTGGACAGTTTGATCTGGTTTGATGCAAATATTTTGGACTTATATTGGCTTCACTAAATGCAAACAAATGCTTCTTTTACTTTAGGTTCTTTGAGACTAATGCGTGCATTTAAAGTAGAAACTTTTCTTGTGTAACAAAGTGTCACAAACAGCCCTATACTGCAGTTTTGCAGCTATATTCATTGTAAATTTCTTACCTACAGATTAATATTTGCAGTGACAAAATGATTCATTAAATTAATTTTGTGCGGCAAATATACCTACCACAATACAGATTTCTTTTAAATAACTTGAGCCATATATTAGAAGTGTCGATATATTGGGAGCTCGGGGCAGATTTATTATCGGTTTAGTTACCTAAGTAAACTAGTAGTTCAGCGTTTAGTTTAGGAGAAGTTCACCTATAAACTAAGTTCCAGGAATTTATAAGAGCCACATAACTTTATTTCCCGAGTCGACAATAGAACATAAAAATAGGAGCTATATAAGTTAGCGGTAACTTCGGTTTAAAATAAGGTTTTGTTTAAGGGCGACCATTGTATTTACAAGGCTACATTGATATTTAAATTAAGAGAAGAAAAGTGCTTTTCATAGATTTTGATAATCTAATACGCGATAGTTAAGACAATTTCATAGTAAATTTCAGTCGCTTACAGTGGGCATAGGTTCGTAGTAATCCAACGTTGCATGTTTTAAGTAGAACATTCTATATGTTGCTGCACTTTTGGAATCCAAATTAAAATTTGAGGCAAAATGTAACAAGACACTTGATTTTAGAGTTATTGATCTTTTTTTTCAAAAAGTCGACGTTTACAAAAACCATTATTTCTGCGGAAGTGCGCATTAAACAGATGAGATTTTTATTTTAAAATTAGGCATAAAAGGATACAATATACACGCGCTTATGTGGTAATGAATGGCGCCTAATATTACGTTAGGTTGATATGAATAAATCACACACTCTCCAAGGAACATTTGTATTGACATTGTCAAGTTATCCCATTATTTGTAAAAATTTTATATGATATCAACGCATTCATGAAGCTCGCGGAATATTTTATATGTTAGGATAACTAAGGCATTTATTGCGTTAGTTTTTCCTTTAATAGAACGCTGTATTATTGTATCGTAAATTACAACATCAAAGGCCATTTTGTGTTGTCTACAGTGGTTAGAATCGTATTGTATCTATTAGTGTTTGTGTCCTTTCTGCAGATCTATAGAAAGAAGATGATTTAACATAACCAAAAATTCTGGCGTATGCTTTTTGTTGCTAAAGAAAATCTATATACATATAAATAATCATTTCTTTGCTATTGACACAATAAGAATTAAGAATATATTCTTTAGTTGAGCAGTTTATTTAGCTAAGTATGTTTTCAATGTCAAAACCAAATAAAAAACGTAATTTGCTACACATCTAGTAATATATTGCTGTGATATCTATTTACTCACGTTAGAAAGAGTTTTATTTTGACATCTATTTACATTATGTTCCATTGTATTACGACGCGAATCAGTGTTGATGACCTCTTCCCTACAATTTTCCCTAGATCGGTTTTTCATCTTTGGTTTACACGTGCAGGCAAGAAGTGTGTCTTGTTAAGAAAAGAGTCCAGTAAACAACTTTCAGTACGAAAAACGAAATTTACTAACGGCAAGTATAATTATAATTCTTTCTATAAAAATTATTGTATCGCATTTGTACAAGCATACTGTTGTTCACGTGCAGTTATTGAATTAGAAACATGGGCAACTTTTCTACTTTACCGTATCTGAAAATTCGGACATCGTCATCATGCGAAAGGCATTTTCAATGGATTTCAAAGTGCAAAAGCAAGGCTGTCATTTGCTTTATTTCAAATAGTAAACTATAGATATAAATTGAAAATAATCGAGATGGGATAAACAAGTATCGACAATAAGACTTATTACCAAATTTCCTGGACTTAAAAACTCCACCAAATAAATCCATTTTGTCCTTTTAACATTTAAAACCATTGAAATTTATTAAATAACGTCAGTGTAAAGATACCAAAATTCACTATTTCTCAAAATAAAACAGAAAGTTTAATTCTAAATTAAATGATAAATTTTTAAGTTAAAATTTAGTTAAATTTATTCGAAAATATTGTAATAGATGCCGGTTACGCATAGCAGCAGGTATTGACTAAAAAATATTCCAAGATTTGTTAAAAGAAATATAATTTTAAAATTGAAAAAAATACTACAATTCGTGACCACTAAAAATTGTTAAACAGTCATTTATTAAAAACTTACACCCTGAGTTAACACAACACTTCAGAAAATGTCTAGAAACAGAACGACGAGCTAAGCCTCTCTGGTGCTAAGAAATACATACTTGCCGTTTAGAAGGCAACGACATAAACCGGGTGTTCTCGAACAAAAAGAATTGAACAAATCATAATAGTATTTGGCTTAATTGAAGCTAGAATAGATGCAATGTTAATTGTTGCACTAAGATATATTATGCTACTAAACTTTATTCAGCGGAAATTATCTCATTTACATAGAGTATCAACTTTACTTTTAAAATATACAGTTGTGAGTAATGATGGAGGAAATTACTTCCATCTTGTACATTGTAATAACGCAAACCTGTACAAGAAACTACTTATATGAATATCTATCAGGGAATCGCGTTAACTTTATCAGATAAAAGAAAAGATATTTAGAACTACCTCAAACGGAAAGCACGAGTAGAATTCGTAGAACATTTTCGAGACAAAGTGTAAGTACATTAATTAGTGTAAGTGCAGAGCATAAAAATTAAAACGATTATTGTAATAAGAAAATTGGTATGATTAAGCGTAGTCGTTAACATTCAACTACTGGAATAACCTGGAGCTATTATGCTTCGCATGCTAAAGTAGTACGCAATTTTCAAAATCGTTTTAATTCAATTTAATTTACAGTTAGTATTAAGATTATAGATAAACTTGCGAAGTTCGTGTATTCAATACGTTCGTTAATTACTCTCGTTTTGAATAAATAAGTGTAAAACTGAAATTTAGGTGAATAGCCAAATGGCCAACATGATTGTGTTTAATCAATATTTCATTAACGGTATTGGAAAATACCGGGTTGCTATTAAGAAGATTTTATTTTCCTTCCAAAATATTAACGGCTTATCTTCCCTTAGGATGAGTGTGTGTCGTAAAACTAAGGTCATTCTATATAATCCGATATTTAGAGTTAGTTCAGTAGTAGCAATAAATATCGCGTTCGCTTAACTAGCTTAATAAGTAACAAATCGAATTTTATTTTTCGGAAGCAACACTATTGCTTCAAGTTGTGGAAAGCGTGTTAATAAATTAAAACAACCCCTATTGTCGCCCCTTCCATTAGTCCAGAAATACATGATGTTCAGTGCTGTCTGCTCGTTGTCCCTAACTTATATTTATTATTAGAATTACGAAGATAATTTAATCAAAGAATTGATGTGATTCCTTCTCTTAAAGTGATGAAAAGAAGAAAACAATTCAGTACTTTATTTACAAAAATAGCACTTTCCAATACAACACCTGTCGACTTCACTGAATGTTTAAAAAAATAATTTTGAGCGAAAAACTGTTGTATTGTCAACCAATTAAATAGAAGAAACATTGTTTGTATTATGAAATGTATACAGCCTTGGCCAAAAAAAACGGAGCATTTGTAGATGTTCGCAAATGTAGAAAAAGAAGTCGTTCCAATATCAGCAAAGAAATAATTAAATGTTACTTTGTGAATTACTCTGAAATGGCATGCATATGTTCCTTTGAGAAGCCAAGTAAAATCGATTACGCAAACGTGTAGCTTCAACGTTTAGTAACTTTCGGGTTTCAGTTGCGCATGAGCTGTTAGAACATGGAACTAGCGAAATGAGAGCATTTTTCTATACATATTTACAATTATTATAGCAAGAAGGCAACAGTTAACTGAAACTAAGAAGGCACAAATTGCGATTTTGAATTCTACAGGGCTTTCTCAAAAGCTAAAGTGTTCACGTGCTGCTGTTCAAACAGCCATAGATATCACTAAAAAAAATGTTAACGAAATGAGCTGATTTTTGATTCATTTATCAAAAATTCATTTGAAAGGCGATTCATATAAAATAAGAAAACGCAGTTTAGCTACCACAAGTAGACAGTAGGCAGACGTGAGTATTTGAGGTAGATAAACTAGTTTAATCAAATTAAATGTACCAATTTATTTGTTAGAACTGTAATTCGTGAATGAACTAGAGTTTATTTGTACCAAATAAATTATTATTTGGTCACCTCGAATAGTAAATGAACCCTTTATTCATTATGTTGAAACTGTTTATCTATTCCAAGTACAACGTTTGCTCCCGACAAATGAACTGGCAACTTAAACTAGTCTTTTATCGTGTTTGCAGTGTCTTGCTTACGGATCGCAGTTGTAGCTTAACTCTCCATAACACTTCGGGTGTTGTGGGATGGATGATGAAATTATTGCAAACCTATTCCGAACATAGGTATTTCAAGACTCTTGTGCGGCAGTTGAAGGAAAGTAACTACCTTTATTTTCTTTACATTTTGTGTTTCGCAAGTAAGGGAGAGTTGGGTAAAATAGGATGGTCTGTTTAAACGGGATATGTGTGCTGATACTTCAGGATAATATTGAATTTCGCAATTTATGATTAAACAAGACATATTTCCATCGTATTATCAAATTCAAACTGCAATTTGATAATACGTTGGAAATATATCCTTTTTTAATCATAAATTGCAACATTTTCAGTGATTAACTGATACTGCCAATACTGGATATATTGGAAATATTTATATGTGCAAATTGTTATTGTTTTGATAAAGTTTTGATTTCATTGTGCAAGACAATACTTTATCGAAATATGATTTTAAAACAATGTGAAAACATTATAAAAATATAGTTAACAAAAAACAAAGCAATACGATTCTGTACCCTATGAATGGGCAGTTCTGTTAGAATGTAGTTATGATAAGTTCATTTGTGTTGATCAATTATAGCACAACAATAATAATTTCTAATAACAATATTTAGGAAGTAAATAGGATATCATTTTATCAGAAATAAGCAAACGTCTTATATTTACCTTTCAACCTACCGACAAAGGGACGTTTATTCTAATAAACATAATGTGACGCCTAAGAAAAAAGCGACTTTCTCTGCAAGAAGCAAGTATGAGCATAAGATCCTTTTATAAGTAAAAAAGAAAACGATGTGACCCAAAATTCAACCTAAAGGCAGTTAACAGAATTAACATCGAAAAGACTATCGGAATTTCAATTTTTTCATAATTTACAGTTTATATTTTAAACATTTTCGAAAAAATTATACATTAAAATAATTTTTGCTTCAAGATTCTATTTGAGAAATGGATGAGAATGTATGGAAAAAATATCATATAATTAGCTAGTTTTTGTGTAAAACCCGTCCAAACTTTGCGGATAGAACATACAATAGTAACAACAATCGATGATATAACACTTTAAGACCTGTTTACCAACTCTATGATAAGTGCATTTACTTTAATAAGCGTGAAAACTTAAAATACATTAATGTTAGTATTGTAAACGACAAATATTGAGTAACAATAACTGCTTTCAGAAAAGTCGTTTTCGGCCAAGAAAACACCACTGTGTGGCAATTCATTTAATTTCTTCAATATTTGAGTGTAGGCTTTCACGACCGTAATCCATAGTAGAAATGTCTTTCGGGTGATGTCGTGTAGTTAATATTTTACTTGACGTTTCACTGACTATCCTGTCAGCTTCTTCAGAAGATTTCTAAAGACTGTCTTTAGAATCTTTAGAAATCTTCTGAAGAAGCTGACAGGATAGTCAGCGAAACGTCAAGTAAAATATTAACTACACGACATCACCCGAAAGACATTTCTACTTCTTCAATATTTGTATAACATTTACCTTTGCTTTCTGTTATTAATAAAATGTATGTTTTATACCCTTCAAATGATTTTTATTCGAAAATCTTGTGATGTGAGGTATTAACATTTTTTTTTGGTACCATCGATACAATTTAATGATTAAAATAAAAAAAAAACAATCCTGAGTTGTCATTTGACATCATTACTTGAAAACCAGAAGCGGGAGTAAAGCCGTTTATTTTAGAAAATAAAACTTGAAAAGATTACTTATTCAAACAAACAAAAGATTACTTATTCGAAAAACAAATTACTTCAAATTTAATGAATTTATTTTATCATTTCGCCGCGCAATGTGTATTTTACGCTTATAGTAGTACTCGTATAAATATTTCCTGGAATAATAACTGTATTTTTCTATACAGGTGAATTTAAATTACGAAATGCAAGCATTTATCCTCGTACGTACGATTTGTGTAATCAATTTTCATTATTAACTAGTTAAAAGACGTCGATACAACTATTATTTTCCTAATGCTTTCAAAAGTTCATTTTAATATCCACCCATCGTTAAGAACCTGTGGGTGTTCGCAAAACAGGGAGGTTGTGTTTAATAAAATATGAGTAACGGTGGATTTTACGGAAGAATATCGTAGGGGATATATGCAAGCGAGGATAAACGCTGCACCACTAAAGTGCGAAGGATGGAAAACAACGCGGGTGAATATCTCATTTCAGCGAGGACGAGAGCAAAACGCATTTTTAAAATTAAAATCTTCCGCTTAGAAGAATAAACTACGCATCAGTGATTTAAAAGCAGGGACATTTAATCATTAGCGCTGTTATATATGAGATGACGGCGTGAAGCTAATCTACCATGCTTGCTTATGTATTTGTAGCATAAATATGTAGGTATGAGTCGTATATAACGTGCGTTGTAATTTCAACAGTTGCGATATTTGCATATTGATTGTGCTCATACGACTATACGAATTATTGTAACAGTAAGAAGCTAAAATTTTCCGACGCAATAGACGTCATGGAGTGGTGTTAAAACATACAGGATGTTCAGTGTTGAACACCAAACTTTGTTAAACACCAGATAAGTTATTTCCTTAAATAGCACCATATATTTTTTCTATGTCCAATGTATAAAATATTTCTAACGCTTTTTCGAGAAAAATTCTATAATTACCTGACATCGGAAAGAGATGGAACTGCTAGAATTAAAATAACTCTATTTCTCGTAAAACTAACTTTTGATAAGACCCCTGCAAATTTTCAAACGGATACGTCGGTTAGTTTTGTAATTTAACAACAACAGAAAAATCGAATACTAAATATTCGTTTTTGAAAAGGGAAATAAAAGGTGGAATTCGGTAAATTTCATGGAGAATCAGCACCTTCGTTCTCGACCATAAAATGTTAGAAGCTGAATTTCAACGCGGCTGTATGAGAATATTTGATGAAGAACGTCTAGGTCGTCCAAATGAGGTCACTGCATCAGGAATGATTAAAAAAAAAATCAGAATTCATTACCATGAATGATAGAAAGTAGATAGAAAGTGTGTAAGATTGATGAAGCCGTGGGCATCCCAATTGACGGGCTGCATAACATTTTAACAACTCATTGGAATGTAAGGAAGCTTTCTACAAGATGGGTGCCACGATTGCTTACAATTGACGATAAACAAGCACGTGTGTCAACTTCAAAGAAATATTTGGCGGTATTAAAGCGCAATACAAATGACTTTTGGTGTCAATTCATAACTGTTTATTAAACCTGGTTTCATCACAATATAGAAGATAGCAGCCCACACATTGGATTTTTCGTGGTCAACCGGCACCAAAGAAGGCTAAAGTTACTTCATCGGCCAACAAAACCATGGCCGCAGTTGGTTACCTTGAAAAGGGTAAAAAGGTTAATGTGGAGTATTATGCAAATTTATTGGTGGTTTCCACAATTTTGTGAAAGAAAAACGTTCGCATTTGGCGAAGAAAATAATTCTGTTTCATTAGGACAATACACGCATGTTATGAGTTAAGATAGGAATTGCTTTCGCACCCACCATATCCGGCAAGTTTAGAGCGCTAGTAAACGGAGGCACTGGACGTCATCCGCGGTCGCTACTTGCTGCGAACCGTACTTCATGCGTGATTCTTATGCGACTAACGCAAACGCAGCGTTTGTGGGGGTCCGCTAAAACCGTTTGCTAAAGCAGTAGTGACATGTCGCTACTTAGTCAATGGCTGCCACTGACTGCATTTCGTAACCCTAGCCACATTACAACCCAGCCCACATTCGTCCTAACGCAATCTGCATTTTGCATTTACATGGGGATAATAATTGATTTTTCCAAACTTATTCGAAAATATTTGGAAAATGTTGTTGGCATTGTTTGTTTCTTTGGCGAATAGTTAAAATCATCAGATCTATCCAATAACGCCGATATCTTTGTAATTTACGTCGTTTGCGTCATCTTCGTATACCATTAGTGCAAAAAATGCTTCAAAATCGGAGTCCATGGTTACAACGACAGCTATTTCTGGAAGACGAAAACTTGGAGAACAAAAAGTGGCAACCACTAGTTGTTGGTCTCAATGATCTCTGTCACTTACATGTGACGGTTGGGGGTGGCTATCACTAGCCACTTGTGGCTGCATTTAAGAGTGCTCTTGGGCCCCACCAATTATTTCCTATTTCCGAATATGAAAAAATGGCTCGCCGGAAAGAGATTAAGTGAACGCAGAAACAAACGCCTATCTTGCAAGGTTCGAAAAATCGAATTTTTCTAGATGAGGTACAAAAAACAGAAAAACTTTGAACTAAGAGACCTCAAAGAAGACTATATTGAAAAATAAAATTAAATTTACGCGTAAAAATGCCTTTTCTTGCCAAGGCCAGGTATTTATCGAACTCCCATCGTATATAACGATACATATGTCTAACATTGGAAGTAAAATAGATGTTTGCAGGTTTTCGCGAGTTCTGCATTTGGATATTGCGCCCAGAGGGTTTCTAGTGTTCGTATTTTATTTACCGTTACAGTAGTAAGAAAAACATATTGGCATTGCTATTCTTAGCTGTTGATTCAAAAGTTTAAGCTAAGTTGCTACTTACGAAATTAAATACATCATAAAAAGGAGTTGATGCACATGACTTATGTATTCCTTTTACTCTTTTTATACTACACGTTGATGGTATTCTCTATTTGGATTTAAAATCGAACCTACCGGAAATCGATGTTGGTGTGCTTTCTCTCTATCCATAGAGAGATAGGGAGATAGATAAATAGATTTTATTATCATATAGATTTGCAGCTACAAATGCAATTAAATAATAATGACTTCTAACTTAAAATCTTCATTTTTTTTGCCTATAGCAATTTCAGGTAATGCGTTTCTCAACGTTTTCCTAAATTTTCGTAATTTGTTCTATTTAAACGACTTATCTAATATCCCATCGGTGTATCCTTTGCAACATACATACATCAAATAATATTGGGATCTTCAATCGAAAATATCACTCTAAATAATATGATGCCACAGATCTATGACAAAGATGTCTTTTGATTCCAGGTGGAAATATTGCTAGCTCAATGGGCCAATTAATATCCAAAATGGGAAACAAAATATCAAATATTATGCACATTATAGTTATTTTTACAGAGAACTACAAACACGATTTTTCGTATATATTTCAAGAACAATAAACTGTAGCCATAAGTAAGGAAAAATCAAACTTGTACTAATATTCAACGTGTTTGTGGTTCATCCTACGTATGCCAAAACAATTTTAGGTTATGGTACTAACGTATATTTATGATTTTTGTATAGGAAATTTTTTTTTTCTACTTCAGCTATAATAGCAAAGATACTATTGAATAATCTCGCAGTATTGCCCCATCCTGTATATTCATACGCAGGGGCGTCATTTAATAGAAGTCAATAATGGAATATATTGAGTTCTTAATTTGTCTTTAACAGTATTTACTGATACAGTTTGTGGTGAATATCGGAGTTGACTCTGTAATGTATTGTCACGTAACGACTCGTATCGTACTAGGACATATCTACTTTTGTATAAATATATTATTACTTACCTTGCGAGACAGTTTTTGGGAGGTAGCTCTAACAAAGATACTCCAACACACCTTTTATTTAACTTCAATTTTATGTATCTTACCATCTAGCTCATCGATCTATTCGCTAGAAGTCACATCGCATGCTGCCTTAGCGTGTGTCTGACTTCCGGCATATTACCTAGATGATACCACATCTCCTGCTAGTGAAATTTTTCCGTGGCGATACCCCTGCGTCTGCTAAATATGCTGCAGCATATTGATATACATGAAGTTAGAGTAAAAGTATGACCACCAAAGTTTCACTGCTAACTAAGCTCTCTTCTTATTTAAAAAATATTACGGTTTCCTATAAGCTATTTGAATATGAACATTACGAATACATACACACAAATACATTATTTTACACTATTTGAACCACTTCTGTTATATATGCATCTCCTGGTGTGAATCGCTTGCAAACTATTCAACTGTATCTTCATCGCAATCTTCGAAGCACTTCCTTTGGTACTCGTATTATTACTCTCGAGCTGTCACTCACGTTTCCCCTACTTAATTCAAACAAAGTTCCTGACCTATTAACATTCTTCCTACGGTTGGTCAAAGTTCCATGAAGTATTCGACTCATTTCCATTATACTTATTTCAGATGAAATTTCTGAGGCAGAAACACTCCTTCCTTGGTTTTTGGGTGGTCAAAGTTTAATGTAGTGTGCTGCAGAGTTCCAGAACCGCCAACACTTCTTCTTTTCGCTCCTTCTAATCCGGACTGGGCGTTGATGTTTATGATGTGATGTGGCCAGCCTCCAATGTACTAATGATTCATCGCTTGCAGTTAAAAACAACCGCTTCTCCAATGATTCCAGAATTAAATTCGTTTTGTCGAAGTAATACATGAAACAAAAAAGTTACTTATCGAACTATTATTTTAATATCTATTTCACATGTTATCTCTAATGATGCTTTTAATCGGAACGTTGTTACAAATTAAGTAATTTTATATTACCCATAGCTCGCTTCAAATTAATGTTGCAATTACGACCGTACGGTAGGACAAATGTGCCTTGTCAAACATCTCTGGATTGACGTTACCTTTGTGATAACACAGCTACAGTTGGCTGACTTCTACTCGTGCGTCTTATTATTAGTACTCTTATTAAGATAACCATTGCATATAGTAAATCAGATTTGACGCTACTTGCGATGCATTTGCATTTAGTTTAATGAAGAGCATCGATATCTGTGAATATCTGATCTAATTTTTACGTGTCGATTAATAGTTTTCATAATACCATCATCTTATCTTGTGCTTTATACAGAAAGGCAGTTGTGTAGTGACATATTATTCAATTCATACCTTCTTTGGTATACAAATTCTCACGATCGGGCATTTTGTACTAACTCAGTGGTTATACATTGCATCCTGATTGTTTTCTGTACGTCGATAACAAGCTATCCCATAATAACAGGGTTGCCAGGTCTAGTTAATAGTTTCTCGCTTTATATAATGTACATAATATATTAACATAATTTTTACAATGTACATGTAATAGTCTACATATGTAAGCAGTGTTTAAAAGCAGTTTTACATTTATTTTTTTATTGAAAATAAATGTTTTCCGTTTAATTATTCCGTAACTTCATAAATGCATTTCAGTGTTGCGACAGTTATTAAGGAAACTGTGTCAATTTAAAAAATTATATTTTTGAGGTCGCCATGTATAAGCACTTCCGCGATAACTTTTTGCAACACAAAAACAATTACAAAGCGATATGAACGGATTTCACCATTTTTGTAGAGTACTATGGATAGCAGTACACACAGGGATTTAGATTTTATGAAAAAAAGAGTAGTTGATGATTAGCTTCGGTAGAATCAATAACTACCTCCTAAATAGGCGAACTCGTTATTATGTAGATGTAGTCAATTTAATATTGAGTGTTAGAAATCAAGTTATCAACAGGATATCGAAACAGATAACGAAAGGGATCCCACCAAGTTTGGTGCACCGCTCGACCAATCATATAAGTAGGAAACCTGTGAATTTGGCATGCATGTATAAGGCATAAATAGGTCCACATAAAGTTAACATTAATTTCTCAGCTGCAACGTAAGAAGAAACGCGGCAAAAATAAATTAAAACAAATGTTTAATGAAAAAATTAATAATGTACACATATAACATTTAATTAAATTTAAAATGGAATTTGCATAATAACGCATTTCGGACTACAAAATTTGAACAATTACTATGTTTTATGAACATAATTCCATTTAACAATTTCTGTTAACGGTCTATTTCTTGTTTTTGTTTTATCTAAATTTATTTGTGAAAAAATTCGTTCCACCGCAGATTTAGAATGCCGAAGGCTAAATAAATTAAATACAAATTTTGATAAGATCTTAAGCTTTGATGAGTCATCGCCGTATCTTAATTTAGCATATTTTGCTCAAAATTATTTAACTTCAACGAATTATTAAAATCCAAATTTCTGAATTGTCACCATTCGGTATCAAGTTCTTCCAATACATCTGAGTTAATCAAGAAAACACACTTAATAGCTAAGGAAGTAATAAAAATATTTGTTTATCCACTATTTCTCGAGGAATATTTATTTTAAGCAGTTTTAAAGTTATCGTGTTTGGATCTCTGACCTATCGTAGCCTTGATTGCTGCCTCACACATATTTTTCTAAATAATTCGTAGGGTAGTATTAACCCCATTATGTTACCCCCTAAATATGTATATATATTCTAAGGGAACAAAATTATGTTAACTTCTAAATTGTAAATTCTTTTGTAAATATTCTTTTTTCACAGAATGAATTTTAATATTTTCTGACTGCATTCCTAAGTTTAAATTACTAAATAATAATAACACGTAATTTAAAAAATGTCAATATAGCTCGGTGGACAGTTTCCTTAATATAGTCAAAATTTTTTTCAGCAGTTAATATAATATTCCTTATACGTTCATTACCAAAATATAAAACAAGAGAGTGATTTGTGTCTATTCTGGAATCGAATTACTATCGGGAGTAGATAGCTGATTTTTAAAGGAAAATGTTAAATCGAACATTGTTTAAAATTCAAATGCATTAATTTTTATTACTTGCAGGGCAAAAAGTAAATTTTCTCTAAATGTAAGGTAAAAAGTTAAAAATTTATTTTTTTTTCCTAAGCAATTTGAAATATCCTAGGATTTAGAGAAATTTACCTAGACCTGGTAACACTGCATAATACAGATGTTACATGATCACCAATGAGGAAGTATGTATATACACATGTATACGCAAATGCCTCACTGCAAATCCGCACTTCAGCATATGCGAAACACGGTCAGTCAACATGTTGAAACAATATGCACATATTCTAATTACTGTTGAAGAGCTGTAAGGTCGAGTGTTGAGAATGTGTGCGCAGCGATTACAACTCTGGGTAGTTTCATCCATTATTATCCAGACATCGACGGCCGGTGTACATCCTGTGCAAAACTGTAATTTATATCTGCTTCTGACGTACGGGGAGAATCCTTACAACCAATATGTTCAAGAGAAACAAATTCATCCCACGATTTTTACAAAGCTACCGATTTGTATATATAAGTGTGATTCAAATTTAGCACTTAAATTCATCGTGACGAAATTGCAAATTACTGTTTACTGCTAACAAACTATTCCTCGTCTTTACTGTAACAAATGCAGTGGCTTCTTCTTTTCTTAATAAGTGCTGTTTTATAAAGTACGTATGGAGCTTAGTGTCCAATATCTAACTATACAAGTAGGCTTGTTTGCCTTAATGTCGTTTTGTACTTATAGTTAACTACGAGCCATGTATTTAACACATTACAACATTTGTAACAGTTGCAGCTACGGTTGGTAAGCAATAATTTTATTCAAACCAGATATCACTAGTTTCGACATAAGAAACGTATGTAACGCTGATAAGAGTGGCTTTAATCTAGTAATACTCCGGTCGTACTTCAGCAGTAAAAGGTCAGAAAACTGTGGGAGATGTTGTGCAACCTTTGCACTCAACAGCACATAGTTATACAATTTTACCAGCCATTTCCGCAGACGAACGCTTAATTTCGCCATTATTTTTGGTATCAAAGGGATCTACAGATACGTTCCACAATTTTGCTTTTAAACAACATGAAGTTTTAAAATTCGGCTGTAAGTACTGCACATGTCCTTAATATTATTATGTTGATGTATTATACTATTTTAGTTTCTGGCTGACGATGGCATATTGCGGAAAGTAGTGTAAATAAAATTTTTGTAAGGAGTAAACAGGAATTTTGTGTTGAAATTAACGAACCTCACAACATAGACCCTCTGCATGGCGTTTCTTCTGCCAGACTAAACCGAAACCTATTATTTTTCGAATGCTTCCCAAACATATTCGCTTCCCAATGTCTATTCAAGCCGTACATGCAGTTCAATACTAACTTCGACTTTGTATGTATGAAACTTTTAGTACTACTGAATTATTTAGTGAATAGCAAGTTAAAAATATAAAAAAAGAAAGTGTCCATAAGTATGTAGCGCCCTCAGCAGTCCATTAAACAACAGTGAACAAAAAACTGCAACAACAGGTAAATAAGAAAGGGGTCAAATCTCACTAACGTGGATAAAATAAATTTCAGAAAACTGTAATTACCAAACAAGCAATTTTTTAATATAAATAAAAATTTGTCCAATTCCGGCTAAAACAAATTAATCAGTCAAAGCCATCAACATCGTCAATAAAAGAGCAAGGACTCCTTCAGCATGATTTTCAGACCAACCTAAATAAATATTTTTTTTAAGTGTGGGTGACGACCCAACGGGGTGTATAAGCTTTTAAAGCTTGTCATAATCTCATCAATATCAGGATTATATACTCCACAATTGTATACTATAGTATAGTTCTTAATGAACATGTTTTATTTTACTTTCAAAACTTGATGGTATTTTTTTTACTTCAGCTAGAAGCAAGTAACACATCTTTGGACTTCAGTAGTTAACGAAATTTAGAGTAGTTTTCAGTGGTGGCTCACTCTGAAGTTATTTCGATTTCACTATGGCTGTGTGGGACTTTGAATATGAAGACTGACGGCAAGTATTCTCTCCCTTTTCAAACGCCTTCTACAGGATTCGTTATACTCTAGATTGCAAACATTAAACATCTGACAGCCTTTTTCTATTGGGTAAATACTTTACCTTCGGAAATGGTGCCTTCAGCTAGGGCATCTTTAGGAATGGTGCCAACCGTAGCCTTTGGCGATATGTCGACCTATACAGATTAAAGACCACGAATTATCAGCCCGGAAACGTGTTAGTACAAATTCAGAAGATAAACTCCGCGTTTGTCAAATGTTTCAGAAAAAAAATTAAGTATATGAATAGTGGTACGTCCTGCATCTATGATATTCTATATCGTTGGACTTGTCTTTGAAAGGTCTGCCCAAAGGATAAATAATATACAGGAAGTGCATCACTCCCCATAATATCGTTCACAAAATTTTAAAAAGATACTTTCATTATTTCCAGGGATACCTTTAATAGACCATCATCGTGAATGATCCGGTATACAGAGTACCTCAAGCAAGGGAAATGCCATTTAATAACACATTCTTGATAAAAATTTTAACTAAGAAATGTTAATAGATGTTCGTCTGAGTTCTCTTTGTTCAAGATAGAGGTTTGACAATGTTGAAAATAATATAAAATTACGAATTTTAATCAAAATATATAATCCTAAATTGTTTCTCCACGAATAGACAATTACCACTGCTCTCAACTGCACAACTGCTCAATTCCGAACATCAAACAAAAATTTTTCTGTATATAACACGTTTCCTGAAAAATGTGAAAATTATTTTTTTATTTGCTAAGCAATCTTAGCTCCTGGCTATGGTCTAGCGAGACGATATGCACTTGTATCTCCGCAGATATTCAAGAACAAGGAACAGTTACAGTTAAAGCAATAGTTCAGATTTAAATGAAACTTTAGTTTAAAGTTAAGTAGTTATATGTGGATGGAGTTTATAAAAAAGGATGATTACTTTGGGATTATTAACCTCGTCTTTGATAACTTGAATTTGATTCGAACTTGTACTAGTTCTATTTGCATTTGAACTATTAATTGCCTGGGAATTTGCCCTGCTATCGTTTGGGTGATAACCCTTATTGTAATTCGAAATTTGAAATCAAACACTTACTATTCCTTCTTATCTCTCCATGAAAACTCTGAATGGTTTTTGAGAAGCTTTACCAACCAGCGAGGTGAACGATTTTTACATTTAGTGGCTGTCCACACTAGGACGTCGCCAACGTAAAGAATCCGTACGTGTGCACACTGCTTCTTCAACTACATAATAATAAAATTTGACTGCGCTGTTTTATTTCATCTTTGCTTCACCCTCCCATAGATCGTATGTACCATCACAAAGCCAGATGTTTAGTACATATTGAATTTATTTTGCATCAAAATGTAAATCTTTCTTTCTGTGTTTTTAACAATAAATGTTTCTCTTTAACTATAGCTTCCTGTACTTCATTTACCAAGTCACGATCGGTAAAAGTTCACAAAGCTTTTCAGAAATTAACTATCGAATCCTGAGCTAGACCGTTGAATAGAGACTGGACTGTAAACTGCAAACTTCATTGGAACCTATTAGAAGACGTGAGTTGTCATGTTACAAGGTGGAGTTATGTTGGAAAACCTGAGCTTGCAGATCATTTTCACTAAACTCATTACTTTGGCCTTGTTTGACAGCGAAGCTGCTTTCTATAGTATGACTAAGTTGATGGTTTATAATTTCTCATCAATCTTTTCGTCTATGCATTCTCTATTTTGTCCTCAATTGAGTTACTAAAGTAACTATGGTGGCCGAATGGTATTCTTCACAGCGATATTCTTAACATTGCAGAACTTATTCGATTCTCGGATCCGGATCTACTACTTGCAATGTAGCAGACAAATGATCCACATTGAGAAAGTGTTTAATAGAGAAAACATCGAATTTGTGCTATATGGAGAAAAAATGCAATACTTTTTAATATCCGTGCATTTAGAACAGTAGTGAGTTTCCGTGCGCACAATTCAAAGCTACCTTTGCATCATAAAAATGTTCAAATAAGTCTGATGATTATTATAGCTATGCTGTTTGTGTTTGTGAATTTGACGGGGATTTCAAAAATGGAGTAACATGTTCCATCAAAAACTAGGAGCGGTTTTTTAACTTAAGAAACATTAAATTACCATATTTTTAAGGTTTTTTAAAGATTTCTGACCCCTAACTGCCACCTCAATATTCTTCTCTGTTAGATGAGTTGCTATTAAACCAGTTTTGACTGGCAGTCTGTATAATTTTGATTCTTAAATATCGATGGAAAAAAGTGTTTCCAAATTGACACAAAATTTATATAAACCGATTAAATTTTGGGGAAAAACACTGAAGATGTGAGAATTATTATCAATAGGTAGTGTGATTTCTAAATCACTTAGAAATCCTCCCAAATATTTTTGTCTTGAAAAATTTACTCTTATTTATTAGAGATGCTAATGAACATATTTTACGGAAATGTCATTAATTTACAGTAATAACTAGAGTGCTATAATTTTATATCTATTTACCTACCTTATTTTAATTTCCTTTGGTTAAAAAATATTCTTATATATTACATCAGTGATTATATAAAGTACACCTACTTTTGTTCATATTAATATAATAATAAACTTTTAGGGTTATTTAGGTACTATAACTACCAACCAATTTAAAGGTTACCGGGTCGTTATCCAGTTTGTTTGTATAAAGGCGAAAATAAGAACAACATCTATAAAACACAGTTTGAGTCACAAACTCATAGAACTTCTCCCTCCCTTTTATCGTTCGAAAGCTCGAAGAAGCCTTCTACCATATCTCAATGTCAATTATTTTTATTTTAAATTATTTCCCGCTCGCGACACAAGGGCATAATGAGAGTCGCATTTGTTATGCGCTAAAAATAGACGCCTTTCTCGATGGCGTGGACATCTTAGTCATGTTTATGGGTAACGTACGTACGAGTATTTTATTTCCGAAACGTAGACAGGCGGGAGCGGCTGGTAAAATTGTCGTAAAAATGCTTTTATGAATTGGTTTCGTTTAAGTGCTTGCGTTTTTGCCATATGAACACTTCAACAACAGTAGATGTTGTGCATGCGTACGTATATACATATGTGCAGAAATTGTTCCCAGCGAACATAGCATATCCTTAATCAATTTCAAACACACAAATATCGGTGCGATGCCTTCTCTCTTGGTCGCCGCACCTCGTTTCATTCGAAAACTAATTGCCTGACCGTACATTTCAATGGGCTTGCTATCTTTTTCAAAAGAGAAATTGTAATTTTTTGTGATATTCCTTTGTCATGATTTCTGATTAATAAATATGTACATATTTAAATTTATTTTTGTTTTAATTTTCCTTAGTAAAGTTGTAGAACTGTTGTTGTGACTTATTATTACTATTTTACCACAAACATTTTAAAATGACAGAAACATGAATGAGGAAAATTATTTGAATCTATTGAATAACCAAATTCGGGGCACAGAATAGAGCGACTGTAGATTATAATAGACGAGTTAGGAATTTTTTAGATGCTACTTCTCCAAATCAATTCATTGGACGTAGAAGATCCAGACCTACATAAATACATTGGATTTTTTTCCTTTGGGGTCATCTCAAAACACGTTATACGACAAACTACATTGCAGAAGTTGAAACAAAGAATAGTCGTTGAATGTTAATTAATCCGTACAGAAGTTTTAGAAAAGAGAACTCAGGGAAGCGATCAGTTTGTACATTTGAAATTGTTTTGTTTATATTGGATGATTCTCATTTAGCCATTAATTTACATATAATACTTTGTAAATAAAATTCATTGTTCAGTAAATGTGAAGTGTTTGTCACAGATAATTATTACGAGGGTCATTCAATAGTCCTTGGGAAAACAAAGTATTTTCTGTAGATCTATATTTATTTTTCAACATAATCTCCATTTAACTTTATACACTTTTCCGAGTGTTTCTCTACCTTTTTTAAGCCCTCCAAAAAGTAGTATTTCGGAAGGTCCTCAAAATAGGCACCAGTTTTGGTGATGACTTCTTCGTTCGACGTAAACCGTTGTCCGCCGAATCATTGTTTCAAATTTGGAAATAAAAAGAAGTCACTGAGGGCCAAATTCGATAAATACGGAGAATATCATACTAATTCGAATTTTAATTCCATAATTTTGGTCATCAAAACTGGGCAAGTGTGCATCCGTGCATTGTCTTGATGGAAGAGGATCTTTTCCTTTTTCAATTAGGACCTTTTTTTCTCGATTTCTTCGCTCAACCAGTCTAATAACGACGCATAATGTTTTCCAGTTATTGTTTGTAGACCATGTAATCGATGTAGATGATTCCCAAAAAAACCGAGACCATCACTTTCCTGGCCGATTTCGCCATCTTCGCTTTTTTCGGAGCCTGTTCGGTCTCCAAAGTGTAATAGTGTATCCTTGTTTCGTCCATAGTTATGTATCGACGAAAAAACTCGTCAAGATTGCGACAGGAAAGCCTCAAAACAGCCTAGAGTCGACCACACTATTGCGTTTATTCTCCACTGAGAGCAAACGCGGCACCCATCTTGCCGAGATTTTTTCACGGCCAATTTTTTGTGCAAAATTGAAAACACTATACCTTGCGATATGCCTGTGGCCTCAACTACTGCGCTCACTTTGATTCGGCGATCATAAAAAACCATATCGTGGATTTTGTCAATCATTTCGGGGGTAGTTACTTCCACTGGAAGTCCAGATCGGTTGCTAACACAGGACCAGATGTGTTTGAACTTCATCCAACTCAGCTTTGGTCTCTTTCGGTGTTAAGCCTTTTAAATATAAGTGTTTAATCACTGAAACTCACATTTCCATTTTTCTACATAAACAAAAATTCTTTGCTTAAATCGACAATAAAAATGAAACCGTGTGATGGGTATAACTGAGACTTTGACAGTTGTCTCTTGGCATTTTCGATACTTTGCGCATCTTTTAGATTTTTTAAGGAACCACCCTCGTGTAGTCTATAAAAATATATATTTTTTTAATATTGAGTTTTGAAGTCTTAGGAAAAGGAAACAATTCCTTACTTTCTCAAGCAATCTGTTTCTTCTTTGTCTTTTGTTTTATTTGTCTCTTCCATTTTGCTAGCAACTGCTATTATCATTATATCTATTTTCTTTGTTGTACCCTTTTTTTCTGTTTTTTTAATGTATATTGATTATTATTCCACTATGTCGTGGAGAATTTAAAAAAATGTAAAGATATTTAACGGTAAATAATAGACACGCTCAACATATGATACTTGTCTTGTTTGTCTTGAATGTTAAACACGTCTGTCACTTACCGTTAAATAGTTTTAAAAAATGTTTAATTCTCCACGACATTTGTTAAGCAAACAATTCATAGTCGATGAATATAAAAAAAGGGTACAATAAGGAAAATACAGAAGGAAGAATGAAAATAGAAAAACGGAAACAAAGACAATAGCGATTGCTAATAAAATGGATGACAAGAAAAAACAAACAGGCTACTTGGGAAAGTTGGCAACCCATTACCGACGAAATTCGGTAAAGTAAACGAAGAACAAAAAAAGGAATTGTTGTCTTTTCCTAAAACTATTTTTTTTAGATGAAAGTGTACTGATCTTTTTAACACAAATTATTTAATAAAGCGCTGAAAAATATCTCCATATGATAAAAATTATTTCGAATAGCACTTAATATTTGCGGAGCCATGTTATTAGAAATTTCATTCGTTTTATTTCTGATTTCTTTCAAGCTGGTTAGATTTTCTTGTTTATTCTTTTAAATAACTCAAATAAAAGAAATCTAAAAGTGCTGGATCGGCGGAGTAGGGAGGCGAAGGAAAAGCTTTGGAAGCTGTCTGAATCCTGTAGTTAGGAAATTATTCGCTGAAAACATTCTTGGCAGTTAAAGAGCTGTGCGCTGGACGCCCATCTTTTTGGAAGTAAATTCTATTGATATTAATATTAGGCTTTTGTATAATGTAACGAAGAACTTAGTTTTGCAAGAGTTATAAATATTTTTCAGAATTCATTGCATCATCAAGGAAGAAAGGTTCTATGTATGATCATCCAGCAAGGCTACCTAATCATTTAACTTGTATTTAACTGCACTTGCGTATTGGAGATAACACCGCGATGCTCTAATATCTGATTGCTGACGAATTGCGTCTTCCAACTTCTCAAAACGAAGACATGTCAGTAAATAAACTATCCTTCTAAAAGTAAAAAATAAATCTTGATATTTTGTAACTTTTGTAGCGATTCTTTTTTAATATTCACTATACAAAAGTCTAAAGCAGTAGCAATACGGTTTGATGATGAATGTGACTCATTTTTAACTGAAACACCAAGTGTTTTCTGAAATCCTACGGCTAAGATATGACTTTGTTCCGTTATTAACTTCACAGGTTTCATTAAATCTGTTTTTCATCTACTTGTTTGGTATTGGTCTGTTTGTAAATATTGAATCACAATATTTTTAAACTTTAAGAAATGTAAGTATATGTAGATGTAGATCAGAAATATATCTAAATTTCAATTTTCGTACTGTTTAAATTAATTACATTAAAGAAACTGGCTGTTTCTAAGATTAGGGATCTGAGTCTCGCACTAAGTTTATATACACTGACCACAATGAGTATATTGTTAGTAAATAGACTAGATTGCTTAGCTTTTTAATAAGAATATTGTATTTCTGCCTGTCCTACGTCTCAATACTTCGCATATACCGTAGCGCTCATGTCTCCACGTAAATATTGAAAAGGAAAAATATATCTGGAGGGTGCGTCAGTCATGCTCCCACCCGCATTATGTCTTAAGCAGGGGACAGAACTTTTAAGTGGGAGAGTTTTCACTAAACCCTTATTGACTGTGTGTGTAACGGCCAATTAAAATACACACTTCCAATTACAAGATTTCAATTAGATTTTCTTACTCTAAAAGCATTATATTACAGCGTGCTATGCGAGGATACAATTTAAAGACTCTATGACCTTTGACATTACTACCAACCCTTGAATACAGACTACTACTATCGAAATTGACGACTTTTTACCGAATGATATTTAATTTGCAAAAGTCTAACAAAGGTACGACAAAATTTATTCTATTCATCCTTGTAGGGAAATAATACATTAGAAGTAAAGATTTAGGATGCGAGAATTATCGTTGGCTGGAGTTATAAACAATAAAATGTCAGGGACAGGGAGAGGGGAATCCGCGGCTATATAGGCGGGAATCACCGAGAAAAGTGTCGGAACCATCCATCGCACGGACATAGGTACTTGGGTGAGACATATATATGCGCTACTTTGTGGAAATTTGTGCATATGTTACGTATACGTGTAGTTATGCTTCAATGTCTTTGGATTCCTCCTGTTATTGTTGAAATGTAAATAAAATAAAAAAACTTGCAACTGCAATTATAACGATTTTGTTATAATTGCAATTGCACTTTATATAATAGTTTATATAAAGTTATAGCAACATACTGAAATGGTAGTCATGCACTTGTTAAAATTTTGACAAATATCGCACCAATCTACAGACATATTTTGAATATTCGCGTCTGTGGCATAGTTTCTTACACTAGAATTTGCGATAAAAACGTCTTGCTAAGTTTCCATCATATAACAGAAACTTGAAACTTGAAACTTAACCATTGTTGTTACGGCTATTATGAAAAGAATAAATATTTATGCAGAAGTTTCGTCGTGTTTCTAAGATATAAAGTTTGACGAGGAAGGAACACGGAAAGTTTTGCTTCGAAAATGTATTTTCGCATTCTTCTATGTAAACTAATAGCAACTGCATGTTGCAGTGATAATATCATTAGTATTCGTGGAAACCGGTTTTATTTAAAACTTTTGAGTACGAAAAATTAAGTAACCTGAATTTTAAGCATACGCAAGATATGTAGAATAACCGTAGTTCTCGCCATAATTTTTCCTTAAGAAACATAGTTCTAAAGAATTCCTTGACGCTTGTACATTATACGATATTATTAATTGAAATATTTTAAAATTAAATAATACTAGGAATCGTTGTTGGAATCTCGCTTTCTAGAAATTTGGCTTGTAAGCCTATGTATCGAAAATTTATTTTTTTAGCCTTAGAACTAGCAAATAAATTCTGACGTGTATACTTTTCGCTTTATCATCTTCAGTGTTTTTGATGTTAGAGAACATTTTTGGTCTTTCATTGCTTTTGTTAATTTAATGTCACTGTCAATCATTTCCTTGGTAAACAATGTGTTGTTTACCATACTACGCCACAGTCCTTGCTATCATTATTAATCATTTCCTTACTTAAATTAATTGTTGTACCTTACAGGAAATGGGACATTTTGTATATTATTACAAGTACCAAATGGAATCATTCAAAAAAAAAATTACATATTACTAGTCTAAAATGAACCATTTTCTTGTTAGAACCTTTTTGGAAACTAAACGATTGTCAGTGTACCATAATCAAGTATTTAATAGTAATTAAATGGTAAAACTACTCTTCTCTAACTCGTTTTTCGAAAATACTTTCTAAACTTATTAGAAATGATCGAAGGATCATTCGTCACTCCATAAACGAACATAGAGATGGCTAGAAGCGAATGGCCGTGCATCGGAACATCTTTTTTAAAGTTTTCTCTTTCTACAATTTGTCTAGTTTATAGTTTATTAGTATTTATTAATATTTTACAAAGTTTGCTTTTGTTGTATGTACAAAATTTCTGTTCTTCAAAGTATTATCAAATAAAATTATTTGCATGTTTAAATCATACCAGCTATGAAAAGGGTAGATAGATACTTGGCATCTCGAAATCATTGCGTTACAGAAGATGGTTCTGTGGTGGTCGCAGTTATTAAGTCATACTCAATAATTGACTCAACGATTTACTTGATTCTATCATGGCAAACTAATAAAATAAATATTCCCAAAAAAGTCTAACAAATTCTAACGAAAAAACGGCTGATATTAGATCCTACAACTACAATAATATACAGAATATGCCATTAAAAAAAATTACTTTCTAATAAAAATGTAATATTAGACGCATCGCGTTAGCAATTTGAACAACCATCAATGCGTTTGGATCAGGTTGTTTTATGCTTATTGTTGGTACTAAAGATCATATTTCCCTAATGCATACTTCCGGAGAAATAATGGTTTTCAAAAAGTAACTCTAGTAGTTCCGAAACTACCTACTTTTAGAACAGTAGTACTTTATTATTGTCACAAAATTTAACGAGGATTCCAAAAATGTAATAATATTTAGCATGATCCATTAGAAATAAACAACTTTGAACAGTTACGTACTTATAGAGAATCTGTAGGTTTCAATATAATTTTGAACCATCTTCCTAATTGGACTTTACAGCAGCAAATGAACCGTTTTGAAATATCTCTATTCAGAGGGCCCGAGCCTACTGTGGTGACTCACCTCGTATATAACTGTGAGGTAGTGCTATGAAATTGGAAAAATGTTTAATTCGAGTATTTGAATTTCTGTAATTTCTAAATTCAACATCGGATTTTTAGAATACGTACCATAACAATAGGATGAGTAACTCTTAGTGTTCCAATTCTAAACATGATAAATCTGATCCTGATCTTCCATCCCACCTATGAAGGACAAATAAAAATGGAGATAAGTAATGTTGCGTAAACCTGACTTGAAGTTAAATTGCCCCACGCAACAAGAAAATTGTGTACATGTTCCACATTATTAGCATTTGCTATTTAATTAAGACAACGAAAAAGCACTTCAAAGGATTAAAGACAAGAAGAAAGTTTACTATTCATCAATAATCAAGAACTCACGTATCCATATTTCGAACTTGTTAAACGAAAAACGTTTAACGTTTAACAAAATTGTTGGGAAGTAGATTGAACAAGGATTCCCAAGCGATGAACATTAGTACGAAAACTCAGTTTATAAATATTTAAGAAACTTGAGCGTCAGCATTTTAAAATAAATTCGTGAATCTTCTAAATATCTTTAAGCAATCGCAGAAGAGTCCCAGCCACCATGCCTTTTCAACATCGCCATCATCTACCAGAAAAGACGACGGTGTTTTTCCAAAACTGTGTGCAGAACTTTACGAGGTATCTGGGCAAAGTTATTTTTTCCAACTACTTGCAAGTACAGTACATTTTCCTTCTGTATACAAAATATCTGGAGAGTATTGTTTGGAGACTTTGTAGCAGTATACTTCATTAATCTTATCTTTGATTACAATGAAGGTTTGTATAATAATATATAATATATAATATATAATATATAATATATAATATATAAT